>VFFE01007634.1:1767054-1871687 GCA_008921705.1 Burhinus oedicnemus | reverse complement strand
AATTAAAAAAAAAAAAAAAAAGGAGAAATTAAAAGACAGCATCTATTTTTCTCCACTTCCACTGGCAAAACTTACAGAGGTTTTAAGCTTTTTTGCTGCTGGAGCCAGAAACGAGTAAAGAGGGGCTTTTTTCCTTAAGTACCAAAGGACATTTCTGAACTTGTATGTAAATTTCTGAGCTTCACATTCCTCTTAAAGAACAGGGAAGGAGAACAAAATGGCAAAAGGGTGGAATGAGTCAATTCTGTACAATCCTCTGTTTAGGTAAGCATAAGGAAGGAGTAGCTCACGTCCTTTATTCATTTTGGCCTGTTCTCAAGAGACAGGTATTTTAAGCCATCTAAAATTTTCCTTTTGAAAAATGCAGTTAACTGAAAGCCAGCCCTATGTTTCTGTCTGGCCCACAACAGCAGTATAAATAAAAAGCATAACTAGTCAAACAGTTGAACACCTCTAGCTCAGAGGTACCTCCATCACTATCTAAAGTTTATGGAAATGCAAAGTCCTACTTTTCTCTTGTGTACTGTAACCTTTAAAGAATAACTAAGGAAGATGCTTTCATTTTACAGAGCTTCTGTAGATAACTGTGGTAAATAATCTTCACTGTCTGGACTATTTTATTTCATGATTATTCCAGAGCATCCCTTGTCACCTGTCAAGAAAAGCTCTTTGGTGCTGGTACAAAATCTCCTGAAGGGAAGTTAATGTAAATGGATACAGAAAATACCTATGGTGGTCCATAGCCAGCTAATACATTCAGGGTTTGGTAGAGAGAGGGATTTTGACCGCCTGATAATTGTTTTCAGGAAACTATTACCTCTTTCTAATCTCTGGCCCTTATTTCTTTATTTGATAGTAAGGAAAATAACAAAAGCAAGGAGTTCACAGAACTGGAAGCGGCAACAGCATTTTATCAGGTTGCTAATTAGAGCAAACATTGTTTTACAGTCTTCCCAGATTCACCACTACTTCCTTTTGAGCATGTAACTGAATGAGCATTGCACCGGATACCCGTAACTGTTACTGAACGCCTTTGCAGGACTTTTGGACAGTAAGGGTATCTCCCTAGGGTTTTCAGAAAAAGACATCAAAGTAGTCAGAGGGCAAATAGCTCTCTGAAGGTGAACAGAATGGTATTACACCTCAGTAAACCCAGCTGAGAGGTCATGAAAGACAAACGTACTCCAAGTCAAGTACAGTATTTAAAATCTACATGAACATCTGTTTTCTAGGCAAAACAATCAGCTGACAGTCCCCAAAACTGTTAAACAATTAGTACTGAACAATAATTGATCATTTTTGTACAAAGTTTATTAAGATGTCCAGAAGAATAAATCTGAAAAAACATGTAGAATTAAAATTACTATTTGCTACAGTACAAGGTGACTTGAAACACCTAGAGAATTTATATAGTTGACAAATAAAAATACAGTGATAATTACCATCCCTGAGCAACAGTGCATTTAAATATCATAATAAACAAAGTTACTCAAATGTACCTCTGTATGCAGATGTAAAATTGTTAAAATTTGTCAAAAGATGAAGACCTGAGGATAAGCAACTTGCCTTTTAAAGATGTGAAGTGCAACTGGTTTTGGAAAATGAAATATTACATTGAAACAAATCGAGCTGTTAACTTACTCTACAAGCAACTTAATGGTAGTGCTAAATGTATTTTTTGGTTTGACTGATCCTTTGTATTGTGTACCAACAGCAACTTTTTTGCTTAATGAAACTGTAGCAGCTTAAGACAATGTATGCCTTTTTCATTACTAAACATTTAATGTATCATGTATTCAGCAATGGTGTGAATTTTAAAGTCAGAATGAAGAACACAGTCTCCTCTAACAGTCCAGACTTCAAGCAACGGTCACCACAAGTAAATTTTAACAAGTTTCAATACCCAGCTTCTACATTCTCCTATCTTCCAAAAAGTCTGAGTGTGAAAGCATTTAACAGAAGGATCTATATAAAATGGTTGAGCAACTAAACGGTGCACAAGTTTCCAGATCCTTAGGTATCTCGGCCAAAGTGAACAAAGTTATTTTATTTTCCCAACTGTGTATGACTAATGGCATTTAACTTAATATCAGCCTCTTTACTGCTGAGGAAGAAAAATGGCAACTTCATTAACAGGCACTGCTGAGAATGAAAAGTTAATTTACAGAAGAATAACATCCTGAATACTGAAAACTAGTTCACACATCAAAAGAATTTCCTTTGTGCTCTTAATTTCTTGTGTAGTGTTAATATTATTCATATTACTGTTATTCACAGCTTGATCATCTGTCTTTGGCTGTGGACAAACTATATCAGCACAAGTAGAATTTATTTATTTCACTGATGGCACTGCCAAATTAACAATGATGTAAACATCAACCAGCTTTCTAGGCCCTTACCCTGATCTGTATCTTCTTTCAAACACTAGCAGATCTTAAGTCAAGTGATTAGGTAATAAAATATTTCCTACATGATAACACACATAACATTAGAAATTTAATACATCAAGAAATGTCTCGTGTGATGTGTAAGTTTACAAGTACACGTACAGATTCCAGATAACAATATTTTAGCTGTCAATTCAAATGGAAAGAATATAGTATTAAAAACCCACAGCACTTGAATTAAGTATCAATTACCTTCAAACCAACTAATAACCTACCTTAAGCAGGAAATTGGACTAAATGACATCTGGAGTCCCCAAACAGGATTTAGGGCTATATAACCGACTTATTACCCATCTGCTTAGTATTGAAATATGAATAAAAGCTTTACAAAGCAGTGATGAAATGCTTTATGTTACTAAAAGAGGTAAAACCTGTGTATCTTTCAATTATTCACTAATCAGTTACTTTTTCCCAGCCACTGGCTGACCTATGGTTATGTCCATTTGATCTATAAATCAGGTAGTATAAGAATTATGGTATCAGAGCAAACAAACAGTAATAGAAATAATAAAAGTACTGGAATGTAACAAAAGTGACATCCACTCTGCAGGATAACACTTACTTGAGTCCTTCACATGAAGCTGAAAGAAAAGAAAAAACAAATTCACTTTAACAAAAATGCCGTAAGATTGCATATACTGCACAAGCTGTATCTTGTACAAATTCAATATTGATTAGTTAATGATTTTGCATCACCAGGTAATAATTTGGCCCTAATTATCAGGCCAATAATTATTTGGCCTAATACAGAATTAATAAATTCTGTGTAACAGAATTTACTTGGCTGTTGCTACAGAGAACCAGAATGTTTTCAAAAGGTTCAGCTGTTCAGGATATCTGTAATTCACTTGTACTTCTTACTTTTTCTAAGTACAAATTAATGCAGAATGGTTGTTTTAGTCTGTTAATACGATCAGCTCTAACACACTGAAATGGGTCCTTTCCCCACATCCTTCCAGTGCTCAGACAGAACATCGCTAATGACAGAATGAACAAACATGATTTGAAAAAGTTTGCATTAACCAGAGTGACTGAAGCTCCCATAATACAGTAAAAAGGTTCTGAAATAAACATTGTATTTTTCAGAAGTCTATAGGTGTTGTCAGAGTATGACCTAAGTTAATTACCTCCTTACCAGGTTTCTTGATATCTAGAAATTAGGGAAAAAAATGCAACACTACTTTCAGTTTGTTTATGCAAACAAAAGCTGTGTTTCACTGTCCCAGCCGTTGAGTATTTTTTGCCTACAACTCTGGTACTACAAGAGGCTACACTCAAAATCCAGCACTGTCCCATTCTTCTTGCTGCACTTATGAAAATACTGGAAGACTTCCTCAGTGGAAAGGATTCATGGTGGCAAGCAGAAACAAACAGGCTTCCACACATTCCCTTGAGAAGGAAGTACAGCAAACAAGACCTGCTGAGGGAATCACTTCACTGGATGATGTAGACACCTGTGATACAGAGGACATCCCTTATCCTATTTACCAAGCAGTCTTTGATGTCTTTCCTTACTAAGCTTTTTCAGTTTCACAGGATTCACTTGAATAGTATATCCTAACAAAAGATGCGAGAACCCCTTTTCAATGTGGCAGTTATTGAGAACGAATTTTTCCAGGCAACAAAATATCTGGTTTTGCCTTGGAAAGCTTGTTTTTTTAGTAAACTTCTGATATCTGGCAGTTTTCCAGTTTTTTAATCTTGACTGTTCATCACAGAAAATGAAAACAGCATATTTAAAGAATTGAAAAAAAAACAACCCCAAAACAGAGAAGACAGGTGCATATGGATGTTAATAGCTTCTCCCCTTTATTATCATGTCAAGCAACTTCCCTAAGAAGTCTTCCCAGTCTGGGTAAAGGCTGCAGGTATTTGGCCTGTACACCCCAAAACCATCCATTCTTACTAATCATTTCTTTTCACTGTCTAGAATGGAATCTTAGAGAAGAGAAAAAGGATATTCTTCCCCTTAGGATACTTGCATGTTCTCCAGTTACTCTATATGCCACAAAATGTCAATATGCTAAAAGTGTACACAAAACAGAGGAGGAATCCTTAAATGGTCTTACAATCTAACAAAACCATTCATGCAACAAGATAAATATTTTTATGTGCTTAAACAATTCAGTTATTTACCTGAAGGACTTATCCCAGGAGTGACACAAGCATCACAACACCCATAAACTGAATGAAGAGCAACAAAGGTGTCATAAATGACCAGACAGGCCACAAGGCAATGTTGAAACTGGGAACAAAAGCAGGGAAGTTTTTGGTAAATTCAGTTGTCATACTATAGAAATACCAGCTGCACAAAGAAAACATGGCACAAGATGAAACGAGATTTAAATTACTGAACCTGGAAAAATACTTCTTTCTTGATGACTTGAGAGAAAACAAAACAAAAAGACCCCAGCACCTACATACTAAACTGATAGTTTAGTTTAGTGTTTATTTACTGACAACTCATCCTAGAACTCCAGTAGCTGCTGCAGATTTTACACTGAGCAAGTCCTCTCAGTCCCATCAAGGGTAAAGATACCTGTTACTTTTAGAATCTCTGTATATGAAGCACCTGAAAATTAACTACTCTTGATTTTTCCATGGACATACATGGCAACTGAGAAAAGCCTTAATTTGTACTTCTAGCCAAGCAGATTTAACTGAAGAGAAAGTGGGAAAACCAATTTATTTTACAACTGAATTACGCAGATTATAGATTTGACTAATTCTAAACTATAGAGAACATTTATCTTCTTCAGTCTTCCTTTTCTTCCCAGCATTGCAACAAATACTGACGTTATTCAGATACACCACCTAAAGAGAGAACCAGCTTTCATGCAGAGATCAATATACGTACACACACACACGTATATATTTTTTTCATTCACAAGCACATTTCCTCAATTCTGACTCCTATAATCTCATAAATAAGTAGCCCTTACTAAAAGTACAATTCTCTGACAAGATATAAACCGTTAAAGCTCATATAACAATAGTCAGAAGTATAAATTTCAGTATATGTTTGCTATTTATAGATTGTTTGATAATGAAGAACTCTGTGTTAGCAACTGATCAGGCATAATTTTTTCTCAGCTAGAGAATACACCTTTGTCTTAATTTGTAAACCTCACAAATAGTTGTCAGAGGTCAGCAATTTACACTAACAAAGCTAAGGACTTCAGTTTTCCCATAAATTTTCAGGACAGAAAAGATCCGGTTCATCTACTTAATATACAGTTTCAAGAGCCGCAACTCTTGCTTTGTGGGAGGATGTTGGAAGTGGAAGAAATTATGTTACTTAGAACTGGTATTGTCAGCAGTACACTTAGTAGAATTAGAGAAATTATACTTTTTATAAAATGAATCCATTAACACAGTTAGAATTGCACACGTTTAGCAGAACTTTGTACACAGCGTTCAAACTTACCAAATTGCTGCTGCAATAAAGGTAGCTGTTGTGATAGGTATCAGTGCTGGATACTGTGCATCGTAGTCCTCAATTCCACAATACCACTCAAGATACAGTATGCAGTAAAAGGCAACAGATAAACATGCAGCCAATAAACAACTGCCAGAGGCAAACCACCAACTGTAGGGAGAAAGCACATTAAGCACAGTCATATTGTAGTTCTATCTTCATTCTAGTCTAGAGGCAGAACAGACCATACCTGTTAATTATACAGATCAGCCTAGAGATCCTGTTGGTTTTTTTCTTAAATTACTTTTACAAAACACTTTTGCTGTTCTAAAGCTGTCTAATACACATAAGTATTTGAGTTTAATTTTTCAATGTATCAGTCCTGTCATTTATTTTTCCCTCAAATATTTTGAAAATGCAATGCAACAGACCTTGTCAGTGATCTACTACACTACCACACCAAAAATACTTTGTCAGTAATGAAATAAAATAGGCTCCACTGCAACTGTGCTTCTCACTATAAATTAGAGTATTGATTTTTGTGCAACAGAAATGTTGCAGAAAGCCTTAATAAGGTTTCAAATTTATGAACTCTCAAATTTAACAAAAAAGCAGCATGAAGATTTTCCTTCATAGCAGCTGAAGAAAACCATAGAGAAATCCAGGATTTCAAACTCAGAATCAAGAAAACACAGGGTATGTGATTAGTTAGGAAGATCCACTTTTAAGCCTCTTTGAGGACATACTTCAAGAGTAAGATGGAAAGACAACTTGGGAGGAAGGTGCACTTCAATAAAATCTTATACTTATCTGAATGTGTATTTAGCAAATAAAAATTTTAAAAAGTGAATTCTTATTACCATAGTTTGATTACTAAATTACAAAGGGTAATCAAGTATCTTCCTACTCAGGTAACATTTGCTTTGGTATGGTACAGCAAATACCATATGCTATTTTGGTACCTCAGTAGTACCAATTAAGAAATCTGCATTAAGAGAGCAGTTGCCATAGTCTACCTAAACAAGCAATGCAGGAAGACAGGGTCCCGCAGGGAACAGACAAGGCCATCCAAAACTTTGATCATACCCTGGAGTCACTAATTTGTATCCACAGCCAACTGGATGTACAGCGTACCTAGACCAGCTTGGAAGAGCAGCTTCAGAGAACCTCACAGCACAGAGCAAGGCCCTGTTCATCTTCCACGTACTGATACAATGACAATGACAATGAGAGAGTTTTAAAAGCACTTCCAGGTGAAGCTATCTAAAAATATTTAACACCCATCAATGCCATTGAAAACAATTCAACAGAAAAGAAATTGAATAGAAATTACTTAATAGAAATTATTTCACTAATCTTTCGCTGATCTACTCAAAGCCTAGAGAACTTCTAGAGAAATGAACCGCATTTTGACATTTAAAGATTAATTTCAGTTTTGATTAAAATAAAATCAAAACCCCAACACTTTCATCAAAACAGGCAGCAATTTCTTGTACGTAAATGTAAACTTGAAGGTACAGTATTAAAACATCCTGCTATTAGAACAAATTTTGCATGTACACAGATGGCTTAAAAGAGCCTAAAGAAAAAAAATAATTACAGCAAAATTTTTGTATTTACTTAAAAATTAGGTGGTCATCTGGTCCAGCCTCCCTACTCAAGCAGGATCACCTAGAACCAGTTGCCCAGGACCGTGTCCAGATGACTTGAGTATCTCCAAGGATGGAGACCCCACAACCTCTCTGGGCAACCTGTGCCAGTGCTCGGTCAGTCTCACAGTAAAAAAGTGTTTCCTGACATTCAGAGGGAACCTCCCATGTTTCAGTCTGTGCCATTGCCTCTGGTCCTGTCACTGGGCACCACTGAAAAGAGCCTGACTCTGTCTTCTATGCACCCTCCCTTCAGGTATTTATATACATTGATAAGATCCCTCTGAGCCTTCTTTTCTTCAGGCTGAACAGTCCCAGCTCTCTCTATTCCTATTGTAGATCTTGTTTATCCAAGATTTAAAACACGGTGTTCAGATGTAACAAACTCAATATAATTTGCAAGATGAAAACGCAACTTCCTTTGTAAGAAAAGGTACCTTACCTATCTGCTTGCATAGTTTCTTTAACAGTTTTTAAAAAATCAAAGTAGTATGTCACAGCAATCGATGCCAAAATCCAGAATGCAGAATGAATATTCAGTCTGGTAAGAGGCTTCCTCTTCTCTACAGCTGTAGACTCTTCTGTAAATAAGAACATAATTATAGCACTAAAGCCAGTCATTACATGGAGTATGATTATAGTTACGTAAAACATGATGCTTTATCCTTTTAATTCATTTATCTTTGGAGATTATTATACTTGGTATAATACACTTTGTATTACAGAGGAAGTATTCTAAAAAGCTCTGCACATTTCCTGGAGTAAAACAGACTAAGCAAGGTGCCCTTTGATAAAATGATAAAGCAGTAACAATCAGCACATGCTGGGTCTGTGTACCCTTTTAGGAAATTAACAGCTGACTAGATTTTATAAGGGTTATTTAACTCATTAAAAACCTCCTGGTGTTATGAAAGCATTTTTATTAATCTAGTGTATGTATAGAAAGTCAGGTTGGTATTTCCACTTATTAATTTATTTGTATCCTTTTTTGTTAATATTTGCAAACCTATTTCAGGTATAAATAATTTTCTTGTACTCAACTGCAGTTACTTCACAAGAGATTTTCAGTTTCAGGAACTAGCTTGATTCACGCTGCATACTTTCAGCTAGTAAACTAAAATTATCACTATGCAGAAAAGCATCTTTTCCTTTTTCCCCCCTCATCACCATACATTGCTTTAGAGAAAGCAAGACAACGAAGCGAGCAGATTAGAAAGCCTATTTTTGTGCATGACAGTAACCAACACATTCAGTATTTATGCACACTGTCAAAAAAGGTGTCGAAGGTGCCTTCGATGTTTCATACTTTGGACTTCATCACTAGAAGTTATTGGTGGCCCGTGCGCCTCCAGCCGTGAAACATATGCTGGCTCCCTCACATGCATTATTATCACCAGCTGAGTGTACCAACAGCTCTGCTGGAGCTTACAGGCATTCTTATTTTTTATTTCCTAGATTCTTCCTTATCTACTAGAACTTGGCTCTGGAGCACTTAAGCACTTCACTCCCATCAAGAAACCCGTGGTTGGGAGTCCTCTACACAACTCACGTCTCCCTTTCCACATCCAACTCGCTGTTAGGAGCCGACACCTGAGGGAAGATGTGCTGGCTGCAAGCAAGCCGTATCCCCACCGGCAAGGCAACACACCCCTTTACCGAGGAGCCCCCTCACTCCTACCGTGAGCAGGGTCCGTCCCCTTCCCGGCTCCCGCCGCGGGGGCAGCGCTGCGGTAGGCGCCGCTTGTCACCGCTCCCCGCCCCGGCGTTTCTGTCACACCGCCCGCCTCGCAGAGCTCGGCCCCGCACTCGGCCCCCGCGCCCCCGGCACCACCCACCGGCCGTCTCGCCACCCCTCAAAGGCGGCTGCGGCAGCAGCGGGTCGCGGGCTTCTGCCCCTCGCCGCAAAGGGCGCCTGAGCCTCGGGAGCGGCTCTCCGCTGCTGGCGCCGGCCTCCATCTTGGGCCGCTCCGGCAGTGACGCCAGGGCGGGGGCGGGAAGCGCGGCGGCCGGTACGGCCGTTGGCGTGAGGGGCGGTGGCCCCGTGTGAGGGGGCAGAGGGAGTCGGCCAGGCGGCGGGGCAGCCGGAGCGGCCTTCTCCAGACTTCAGGCCCGCTGTCGCTGGTCGTAGGCTTGCCGAGCCCGTGGTCGGTCGGAAAGCAAGTCGGACCGGCTGGGCCCCGCGGCGGTACCGGGAGCGGAGCGGAGGGCGCTGCTGGAGCACGGCTGTAGCAAGCGATGACCCTGTTAACGCCCCAGTAATATATTATAAATCAACAATGTAATGAATTGCACTAATCCCCATTGAAAACAGTGAACAGTGTGATGCAAATCCAGGTACAGAAGTGAGGTCTGTTTAATTAAGAAAAATGGGAAAACTGGGTGCATGTAGGTATTTTGCTCATCCCATTTTGCAAACCAGATGCTCTTGAGGGTAGATGTTAGGAAAATCTCAATTTTTGTGACACTGAGTAGTGGTTTAGATGGAACAGGAGTCAAATAGAAGGCTCTGAGGGCTTTCAAGAACCATGGGAGTCCTGTAATACCGGATACTGCAACTTGTAACTGAAAATAATAACCATATTTACAAGACAAACTAGATAAATAAACTAATAAAATGGTAAAATAGATAGTTTCAGTTCCATAGCTGAATTCTGCATAACTAGATACAAAGTTACATCATATTTCTGCAAACAAAACCTTGAAATTTACTAGATAACTGTTGCTTTGTTGTTTATTCACATGGACAAACTCAAAGCTACTAAATTATATTGACAAATTAATCTTAGGTCTGGTCATTACCAGAATACTGTGAATATATGTACTGTATCTTTTGGGGTGTGTTCATTGAATAAGTATCATGGCTTTTAAAATTGAAGTTTCTTTCTAATTGTAATGATTTATTAGGCTAATTAGATGATATGTGTGGTACTTACAAATCCTGTGCTTAGACAAAATCATGTGTGGCATGATGTTCCTAATAAGGCAAAAATCCCACTGACTACACAATGGAAGTACCTGTCTGATATGGCAGCTCTTACACATAGCTTTTCTTTACTCTGTGATTAAGTGTAGAAATATTCAATAAAAGTTCAGATTCTTTTAAGGTAGATTAAAGGAAAAAAAAAAATTATTCTGTGTGGTTTACTTACCAAAATCAAATTTATAGTCCTAGCTGTATATAGGTTAAAGTTAAAAGAAAAGAATGTTTAATTACCTGATTATACTTTTAATTTTAGAAGGCAAACTGAGTATTTTGCATCAAAACAGCAAGTATGAGAAATATATCAAATTTTCACTTACCACGTGCATTCTTTGCTTGTCATGTGGCATTTATCAACATAAAAGTCTTGTAGATACTTCCTCTGTAGTTTCATGTTGAGAAAACAGGAAAAACAGAAAGAATGGAATGTAGGCTGTGGATAAATTATTATGTGTTTTATCAATAAGCCTTAAAAAAATGTCAGGCCATCCTAAGGGGAGAAACTAACTGGTAGAAGCTAGTTAGGATGTAAGCTAGACTTGCTCTAACTTGCACTGTTTTTAAGCAGTTCTAAACCTGTTGGGTAAATAATGACCTTATCAAATGCCCTTTGAAATGGGTGGAAAAAAAATGGGATAAGTATTAATAAAATAATAGATCTTCTGCATCCATTGCCTAATTCATACAGTGTTACAGCAGGTTTAACTCAGTAGACTTAAATCAGTTTAACTAGTGTAATGATGAACACTAAAAGTACATAAGACTAATTTTTTTCAATGTATATATTATCACAACTTTTTCTTACATTTGGTTTGAGTTGTAGGTGCTGAAGTAATGGAGAATTTGACTTAATCTGTGCATTCTACAGTTAGAAGAAACATAGCATTGGCTGTTCATTTGTCATGTGACCTGATATGTAGATACCCTGTGTTGTATAATCTACCTGGAGATGTTATCTTTTCAGCAAAGGGGCTGCTAACAGTAATTTAGCAGGAAAAAAATGACTATATTTTCCTAAACATCCTATCATCTCTGTTATAGATGAGTGAGGTTCTAGGGACAAGGGAAGCAAGGGTTCTGGTTATTCTTTATTACTGTGCATTGAGTTTTGAGTAAATTCAGCCTAAATGATAGAATAATGGAACAATGTTTTAATTATTTTTTTTTCTGCAGAAAGCCAGGCCTTCAGTTACATCTGAATTTCACGAGCCATGTCATAGTGAGTAGAAATCGTTTTTCTCAGCCTTAGAACATGTCTCACATAAGGGCCAACCACATTATGGTCCTTAGTGACTACAGTGATTATTTTTTATTTAGTTTGTTTGAATATTTTGAAGTTAACCACTCGTGGGAACCTCTGAGCTCTGCTTTCTTAGCGATGAAATAGAGGTTTCTTTGTTTTATTTCCTTTGAGTGAAATGATTACCTCAGCCTTCGCTTTAATGCTAGTGATTCAAATAAGAAACAACAGAAATCTTCATGTACTCTCTTTGCAAAAGCTATTCATAGGAAATATCTTTGATTTAAACATAGCAATTAAATAAATATATATGCTTGAAAAGATTAAGATCTGTTAGTGTTGTTGAACTGAAGACTTCTGTTTACCTACAGAGTAGGTATTGTGCAAAGAGCTGAAATAAAACCTTCCCTTCCCTGACTCACTATTGACCTTAACTGAGACCGCTCATGTGCAGTGTTTGTCGAGCTGAGATGTTTTCTGTGATCTTTTCACAGAGCTTCTCTGATTCAGAAATTATTAATCTGTTGAAGAGTAGATAGTGAACAGGAGCTGAACTGAGACTTACAAAGCAAACAACATAGTTAACAAAGCATCTAAACAACAGGCCTGTTATGGTTAATTAATTCTTGCAAGTTAAAGTTTAAGAATCCCTGCAGAAATGTTAGGTGGTATTTTAAAATGTGGTGCTTGATCTGATAAATTTAGTTAACGGTCTGTGAAAGCAATTTGTGCATTTAAAGGTTCTGTGAAGGGAATGTACAGAGTAGAGTTGGCAGCAATTTTTTTAACTGTATTCCTGATCTCTTGCATAATGTGGATTCTTCACACATTTTCAGAAACTTACTTCAACACCTTCACATTCTTCTCTTAAATAGTAGTAATAGTAAGTTATTTTAATGTTTTTAAATAGTCAGGTTTTGCAGTTTTAAGTGAAAGCTGAATTTTGCAATCTAGTTGGATATTTTGAAATTCATTTTCTTGTTGCTTGCTGAGTGTTTGCTATTTACTGATTAGTTGGGTTTATGTTGATTTACAGGTAACTTAATGACACACACAAGTGGTAGCTTTTTACGTTCCTTGACTCGATACATATAAATTTTAGAATTAGACTTCCCAGTTATATTCTCACTTTTAGAAAGTCAGATTAGTGTTCTAGTATTCTAGCAAATATTTGCTACTTTTTCCCCATTACAGAAATGAATGGCTAAATTAGCCCAAATGTTATCTGTTCACAAAAGACCTGACTGGAATTTTCTTTCATTTCATATCTAGTAGGGCTGGCTCCTCTCTCCATATGTTCATTTTTAGCTGAAGGAGGTTGGCTACAGTATAGGCATAGTCTTCCTTTTGAGGAACGATGGTGCAATATACTCTGCTTTCTGTTGATGAACTAAGTAATAATAAAGTGAGTAGTAATCTGACGCTTATCTTCCACTATCAGGAATAAAAGGATCGGATGGGTAGAGATTCTCAATCCTTTCTGAACGTTGTTCTTGTTGTAAAGCATTGCATAGCCTCTCTTACACTGAGTGAAAAAGTAAATACATTGTCTAACTCATCCAGGTAAGAAAAAAGCCTTCAAATAGTACTACAGTTCTCTTGCTTTCATCTAGCATTCTTTTGATTACTTTAAATTCAGTACAATGGAAAAAATCAGCAAAGGACTTAAAAGCACTTGCTATGAATAACAACGCAAAGGTTAAAACTCAATGGACTCTGAATGTGGTACATATACAAACTATTGTACTCAAGTTGAATTCTCATGCGCGTATTAAATTACAGTGCAGCCCTGAACTGACCCTTTAGGAAGGAAACAATACATATAATAGTGTGTTTGATACCACTACATATAAGCATGCAAGCATTTGAACTTCATAAGGGAAAAGAAAGCAGAAAAGATAAAGGCGGTTAAAAGGCGAAGAGAACAGAAAAAGAACGCACCACATAATGTCTTCTGATTTATCTAGGTATGTTATTCTTCACCTTGAACATTGTCTGCAAATAACAAAAAAGTAGCTGGTCCAGAACATTATTTATTCTGAAGTATCTGTTTGATGGAAGGCCATTCCAACACCCTCAATTGTCCTGATTAAAAATGTTAGGTAGCTTCAATGTTTGACTCTTGCCTTTTGCTATAATCAGCATTAAGAATATAAAATGCAGAGACTGTTCATTCCAGTAAACAAAACCCATGAAATAAATCTGGATAAACCATTCCCTAGAAGTTGCTAAGTAAATCTTCCTACTCTCTCTCCTATATAATTTCTTGAGTTTAATTTCACTTAACTATGCGTACTTTCTTAGGGAGTACAATGGCTCTCAAAATGTTTTCCTAAGACTACAGTTTAATGATAGAAAGCGTTTGGCAGCCGTACTCTGGCTATGATTGTTCTTGACCACTCAGTCCCCAGTAGTGGTATATAATACCTCTCAGTTTGAGGATTTGATCTGGTTTTAAAAGCCTGCAAAAATGCAGGGGGTGGCGGAGAAGTAAAAACAAATGGCCAGATGTGGGAGGATGGGAAGGGAAACACTTGGGACTTATTGAAGCTGATTTCCTCACTGAGGAAAAAGTCTGTGCAACCGTGCATCTGTAACAATATGACAAGAATTTCATACTTAGGGCATTTAGGAACATCCTAAAGTTTGGGGGTTTTTTTGGAATAATGAAGATCACAGATGTAATTCACACAGGAAAGACTACCAGTTGTGGGAATGGGCATTCAAGTTTATTACTCATCAAAAATTTGCTCTACAGGAGTATTGATGTCTTTAGGTATGACACTTTATTTCTGTGTTGATAGAGTTCAGCTTTTTTTTAGGCTGTGGTAGCATATTAACTATTTTGGAGATGGTCTAGTGTCCCCCCTGCCTGTGATCTGAATGCTGTAATGAAGCAGGGACAAAGCTGCTTGGGCATGTGGACCTCAGTGTTACGAGATTGGAAAGTAGAGATAATTTTCATAATGTATTCAGCATAAGAACATCTCACTGATGTATATAGTGTGGAATTGAGCTCATGCTGTTTGCTGTGGAGTCCTGAAAAACATAAACGTGAAACAAAGCTCTAACACACTTCATTCAGGTTGATAAGCATGTTTTTTTTGCCATTGTCCTTCACAGTCCATTACCACTTATGTATCCTGTCGGGTGAATTTTTCAGATATTTCGATCTTGGACAACAGAGTTAGAGGAAACACTGATAGAGTGCTATACTGTCAGAGAAAGAAAGAAAGAAAGAAAGAGGGAAAGATGTTTGCTGGTAGGAAGACTAAATTCAGCAATGCCTCAGTCTGAAATTTTAGCTGGAAGATGGTTGTGCAATTCCTGTTACTGTTTTGGGTAATCTGCTTAACGTGAACAGGTCTTTAAGAACATAGAACTAAGACTGAGTTCATATTTTTTCTTCTCATAGAAAACTTATCCAGTGCTAACCTCTAAAACCACTTAAGTTCTGAAAGTTCCCAAAAAAGCTGGACTTTCAGAGGTGGAATAGGTGGGACAGAATTGAAGCAGCAAGAAGGTAAGAGGAAACATCTTTCGTGGTGTAAGACAAGGAAATTGTAGGAACAAACAGTCCATAAAATATAGTAAATGGTAGAATGGAAAAAAAAAAAAATCAATAAAGCGCTCTAAGTGTAAGAGGTGTCTGTAGAATTCAATAAAAGTTTTTATACTGGCAGTTGATTTAGAAATGCAAGGCAGAAGTGCAGACACAAAGTATTGGCTTCAGTAAGTGAAGCACTTGTTTTAATGGTAAGAATCTAGAAGAAAATTCTAGTCCTGTATTACCCATGAAAAATGTTAGCTTTTGTCATGCATGAATACTATATAGTGTCAATAGCTGTGTATCTCTTTAGGATTTCACTCCCTTTAGGAGTGAAAATCACGTGTTTTGAGCCATCTGCAATGCAGGTACCATTTGAGAATGGTAGTTTAATGGGTAGGCATACAGAGACACAATTTCTGTTTTTCTGTTACTTTCAAGTAATTTCAGGAACTATAAAACGACTTCTGTAGGAATTCAGTTGTTTTACTTCTGCTATAACTCAGATATGGAGTTGAGTAGCAGGGGCAGTTTCATACAAAAGATACACTTTCAGAAGAGCAAAATACAGTCTCTACTTGAAGACTGGACAATTCTAAGTCTTCTAGTATAAATTAAAAAAGGAGGAATAAATAAAAAATAAAATGAGGGTATGTTTGAGACAGGACTAAGCTCTGTGATCTTCAGTCTCGCAAAAAAAAAGCCCGATCTAAGCAAAAAGCTTGAAGGTTTTTCAGCCCTGTGAGTATAAAAGCATGAGGTTTCGGGTGCAAAAGGAATTATATCTCAACAAGTGCAAAGAAAAGTTACTACTAAAACTTCCTCTAGTCCAAGTGAAATTTAGAATTCAATATAAAATAACACTTCCTGGAAAAGTACTAATGGGAAACATAATATGTTGCTTTTCTTGGCTGACAGAGCAGAAAAGAAACTTAGAGGACTTACTCTTGTTTTTTCTCAAAGGCTAAATTGGGAGAAGAAAGGGATAAATGTTGAATATATTGACTGACATATCTTGTAACCTGTGAATACAGCTCAATGTATAGAACAATATGCCTTTTTTTGCTTATCTCACACCAAAAGTTTAATATTTGCTCTCTTATTTCCTTAATACGGTTGAGTGTTACAGCTTTGAAAGTTTCCAAATGAAATTATGTATTGGGTCTCTGTATCCTGTGGTCAGCAGCTATAAGCCACTACTCATGTCGGGGTCTGACTACATTGTACCAATGCAATCGGATTATAGCGCCAGGTGGGAGGATCAGTTTTCACTGGGAGAAAGAAGAATGAGCTACTCTAATGCACTGGTACAGTGGAGGGCTGAGCACAACAAATAAGTAGCTGTCCTTTGAAGCTTTTTTTCTTTCAGTGATCAAACTCCCTACTTAAATGCTTATGCTATACTTCTCAAGAAAGCCACTACCTTTAAACAGTTTTCTAATTTACAATACTACCTCCCCCACCCACCACCAAGACACCCAATTTCCAAGACACTATTTTAGAAAGCAAAATTTTAGCAATAAGGCATATTTTATTATGGAGATATGTTATGCTGTTTAGAAAATCAACAAAACAAACATTCTGGAACATTTTGTAATGCTATGTTAATATTATCTGATGGTTTCTCATCAGTTTATTGTGACTTGACAATAACAATGACTGCTAAACATACAATTTGTGGAAAATTAAAAAAATAAGTTCTGCATTATTTTGTCAATTTGTATTAAATGCTAAATGAAGCATTACACAAGCATTCTCTTGCATTGATTTTTCAGTACCCTGACCCCTGTTACAACAAAGACATTTCCTGTGGTTACAGTACTGAGTAAATACTGCAAAACTGTAAATTGTTAACATTGATTTTATCTGTTTTCACATCTCAATTTGAAACAGAACAAGTGTAAAATATGCAGTTACAAAGTAAATATTTAATATTATGACTTTTTTTCATACTATAACACTCTAAATACCCAGCTCTTGCTAGTAAAATTGGAACTTTATTTACATTCTCATTTATTGAGATCTATCTGTACAAACTACATTAAAATACTAGCTTCAATGGTATAAATTCATGCAACTTAACAAGGAAATGCACAAAAATAGAATTGACGCTTGTGCTACTTTATCTCCTTTTTTTAAGTTATGTGATTTTACAGTAGCTTTTCTGCCTCTGCAAAAGTTTGGCAGGGCTCCCTCTCTTTTCCTCAGAATCTAGAGTGGCAGCTACAAGATAGTAAAGTCTCTTTCTGAATATTACTGTTGGTTAATTGCAAATAAGAAAAACACAACAACACATGCATGTGCATCAGCCGCATGATTCTGCCACACTGCAGAATCAACATGAAGCAATGCCCCTTTGTCCTGAAAGCACAGAAAAAAAAATAGTGGGAAGAGTGATGATGCTTTAAAAATACCTGGTCTAAAGAACTTGAAGAGCTGCTGCAGGTCATCAGGGTTTTTTTGTTTAATGTTCAAACACTGAAGTCTCACTTTAATGACCTGCGTAATACTAACATTATCTGAACTGCACAGCAATTCATGTACCAAAACATAAGGTCTGTTAGAATTAGAAAGATAGCAGAGTAAAAAATGGAAATGTTAGTAATTTTGATTTTGAGGGTCTGCAACAGATCAGTGGTCTCTGTTTTGCTGTTGGGTTTGGTTTTGGGTTTATTATGATGACTGCGATGTGTGATAGATTTTGCTGGATATACAGAACTGGACTAATTTCTCAGATGTGTTTTTGACAGCTTCACGACCAAATGCTACAAGAAATGAACTCAGTGGTTCAGCAGATAAAGTCCTCTATGGCAACACAAACCCAGTACACTGGCATGCTGTTAAAAGGAAGTCCAGTATCACAGCTGCTCTGTCAGAAAAAAAGGATAAAATAAACGGCTACTTAGTACTGTCATGACATTCTTTTAAATATTCTGTACTTTATATATATTTTTGAACAGGAGGTCTATAGCGTGCTTGATGAAGGCACCCGCAACTTTCCTGTCCGTGCATAACCCAAATGAATGGACTTTGCTGCTGAGAACCTACATCAAAGATGATGAACTTTCTGTTTCATCATGTGCCTGTTGTCAAATGTATTTAAAACGTCAGTTGTGGATCATGTCAGCTAAATTTCCGTGGGCATCAAACCTGGCATCAGTGGCAATGGCTTGCAGTAGTCAATTTAGATGATCAAAGATAGCACAAAAGGGAAGGATGGCAGTCATGCAATCAGCATATGCACAACACCCAGAACCACTGCAGTTACTGGGAGCTAGGTCTTCCTTCTTCAAATGCATGCGTGCATGGATGGATCTCAGTCCTGTCATTTGTTGTTAAGGTGACAGACCCCGAAGTCACTCAAATGAGGACTTAAGAGCTTTTCAGTCAATTTAATCATCTGACCTAGAAGCTGGGATCAGGTAATAATGCTTAATGAACATATTAATTAAACTACAAGCAGACGCTCAGCAAGTTGCCACGACCACTGTGAGTTGTGCCTTGCTGTTCTCTTACACTGTCTGGAACAATAATTTTTAAACATTACATGCTCTCTCTCTGAATGCAATCAGGTAAAATGATACTGTTGCCCTCTTGCATTTGGTAAATCTTAAGGTTGTACACCCCCCTGCCGCACTTAAAAACAAAAGAGTATCCAAGGTACCCAACTTCACTGTAACAGATCCATGTGATTTAAAAAAATACTGGTAAATATGCTGATCAATCACCAGAAATAGATAGGTCTTACTGTTTTTTCTGTCTTCATTAAATATTCTGAACAGTCTGCAAAGGATTATGCCTCCCTCTGAAATCGTTACCACTGAATTGGGAGTTTTAAAGAACAGGGTAACTTCAATCTGATCGAGACATCATTAGTTGCAAGCAGTAAATTAAAGCTCAACTGTATTGTAAGTGGAAAAGCCAATTTCAGTCCTCTGAGGAATCTATTAATCGTCTAATGAAAACAGAGTTTTTTGTTTTTTTTTTTTTTACTGCAGAGCTGCATGTCAATAATGCTACTAGGCATGGACTTCAATAGCACTTGAAGTCATCTATAATTAGATAGACTCATCTACCATACTGCAGTACTTCCAGGAACATTCAGAAAGAAAAATACACCTACAAAGCACATTGCTCTCCCTGCTGCCAGCAGACTAGGAAAAGGTAATACTACTATAATGGTGTATGAAGTAATACTACTGTAATTATAACAGGACTTAAAATACTCTTGCTAGTGACCATCAATAAAGAGGTATTAATTTGCTCTATGTCTGCCAAATCATTAGGAAAATACTGAATGGCAGCTGGTGCTGCTTTGCCCTTTACACAGAGAAGGGAAGAAGAAGGTCTAGAAGTCACATTTACTACCCCATGTAGGCACTATGAGCACAACCATGGCATTGCACTGGGGAAGTCAGGCGTTCAAACCATTAAGAATTACAAGTTACCGCAGGAAAAAATGCCAAGATCAAATCCTACTCAGATAGCTCATCTGCTTACTGTTGATTTGATATTCCTTATTTTCAGCTTTAAACTGGTGTGGTGTTTCTAAACATTTAGCCCCTTGCTTTGCTTCAGAGATGCCTGTAGTGATCACTGAAGTAAACCTTCAGTGTCAGAAACCAGAACTTGCAATGACACAAACAAAGTAAGTATCTGGTTATCTGTTAGACTGAATAAAAAGAACTGTTGTATAACTTCAAAGGTTCTTTTACGCTCTTGATTGTTTCCATCTGATACAGATCAGCTTCTTGGTCTGCAGATTAGAAAATGCTGGTTGTTTTCATGAGCAGAAACCGTCATTCACCCAAGCTGTGAAAGGTAACTTGCAACACCCCAAGGTAAGAATTTGCTGTGAATATTTATTTTTAATCACGTAGCATAAATAATCCAAACTGCCTCTACCAGTTTGAAAAAGAAAAAAGATGCAGCTGATGAGTTCATGAGCACATCAAGAAAACAGTAGGCCTTTATTGAAAAAACATGTGGGTAATGCCGGTTGCCAACAGTGGTATGGCCAGTAGTGCTACTCCACAACTCAGTGGGCAGACAGCGCTTCTGCCGCCCTGTCCAGAGACTGACCTGAGCGATGCAATGCGCTCCCACAGCTGGGCAGCTGCAACCCGCTGGCTGATGAGAGCGAAGGCAGACAGCAGGAAGACAATCCTGGCTCATGGACGTGGAACTAGCGTTTTGAAGTGTAGGATAGAAAGAGAGGTCAGACCCTAGTTTGAGGGTAGGAGGAAGAGGATGGAGGCATGGCACAGAATCGTCCACGCAAGAGCAGAGCAGCTGCTGACTACACCCGTAACTGCTGCTGTCATCACAAGAACTTAGGATATCATCAGCAAAAGCTCAGCAAATGTAGTTTCTAGATGTGTCAAACGCATGTTGTGGTCAACAACAATGGAAAATGAAAAGTATAAGAGAATGGCATAATTTAGAAGGAATTCTAAACAAAAAAATTAAAACCTGTAACAATTACAGTAAATCCTATTTAGGATCTTAATGTAACAGTATTTGTTGTAAAATAAATACAGTGAAAAGATTAAACGCACTGTATTAATTTGTTTCACTGACAAGGATTTAGTCTTTTATATGTCCTTTCCTAAATTAAAAACAAAAAAACAAAATCTAAGCTTTTGAAACATGTTCAAACAATTTCTCAAAGATTCTCCATGTCTGTAAATAAATTTTATTCTATTTATCTCCAAAGCCATTTTAATGAATTAACAACAAACTCTTATTGAAGAGATCTTAAATTTATTAGGTATTTTTATTACAACTTTTATAATAATCAAGACAAATATGTACTCAGAAAAACTGGACCCAGTGTATCAGACAGTTAATTTTTTCATATTTATACTTTTAATATATTCAATATTTCTATAAATTCAGGTATTTTAATTATGGAGTTTTATTTATAAAAGTGTATCTGCTTCAAATCACCACGCATTTTTCCAAAACACCATACTGTCTACTGCAAGAAATTTTCACTGGCTTTCTATCACTGTTTTTAACAGATTACTTGATGGTAAGAAACTCCCTATCTGGAAGTATTTTGCATTTGATTAAAACCCTATAAACTTCATATGTGTAAGATTTCTGGCCTGCCTAAATTGTTTTGGTGACTGCAATATAAAAGCCTCTTCAAATTTTGTATAATTTATGGATTTATTATACAATCAAAGTGGCAAGATTTATTATATTTAAGGTGCTGTTTTAAAGTAATTTATTTCATCAGTCAATTTTTAGTCCATGTGACCACTTATACTAAAATCAGTTGCATTACTAATTAAAACATTCAGTAGCTATGCATATACTGGTAACTCAGTCTTTAGATTTCCACTGAGTGCACAATATTACATACACAAACTTGACAGACACTTGAATTATGTCCTGGTTTCAGCTGAGACAGAGTTAATTTTCTTTCTAGCAGTTGCTGTGTTTTCAGATTTGGTATGAGAGGAATGTCAATAATGCATATTGTCTTAGTTGTTGCTAAGTGATGTCAAGGACTTTTTTCAGCTTCCCATAGAAGCTGAGAAGGAGCATAAACAGAACAGCGGAATGACCAACGGAATATTCCGTACCATAGACATCATGGTATATAAATGGGCATCGGCCAGGGGACGGGGGAGAATCCACGATCTGTGGTTGGGATGGGCTGGACAACCAACCCAGGCATTTCGTAACACAAAATTAACAGGTTATTAAAGCCTGCATATACTAGCTACAGTGCGTAAAGGAGATTATCAGTCACACCATTTTGAACTTTAGCATAACAAAACATTTATTCCATGGTGGCTTTTTGACTATGAAAATCCTATTTGCTCTTACAATAGTTTCTGCAAAAAGCCACACAACCTGATCAACATTCATGCCTATAAAATATATCCATTACTGGAAGAATTTTAATACAGTAGGCTTTTACCAAAAAATATACATTTTCCATAAAATCAAAAAATAAAATATCTGAAAATGTTCTGTGATAAATCTAGAAAAAGAGGAGGAATCCAGCCTTAAAAGTTAAATTCTGCTTTCACATACACAATTTGAGACCAATGCATGGTATTTGTACAGCTGACAGAAGAATTTGACTCACTCTGCAAGATTAAAATGCAAAGATTATTAAAAGTATGCAAACTCTTATTTCAGGAGTTTAACTTTGTCCTTTAAAACTTTAAATTTGGGATTGTTATTCACTTTCTTATTAAATATGACTAAAATATCCTCTTCTGATTTGTGATGTTCACCAGCTACTGCATAATACTGAGCTATGACCTGCACAAAGACAGAGGAACGGTTTTGAGTTAGTAAAGATGATTCCACTTTAAGCAATAATACATTCATGTTAATGTATTAAAAGTAGCATGGAATCTATTATGCTATTATTCCTTTGCAGAATTAGCACTGAATTTCTTCTGTACCCCAGTAAGCAATAAAGAACATGTCCTTCAGTTGACATTCTGTCAACTGATACTCTGTTGAATAATGTCAAACAGTTTTTGCTTATATGGGGCAGGATTTTATGAACTTAAGCATTACAGAAAGAAATGCACAAGACCAAAGGAGATTAAAAAACCATGCTGTACAGTACCTTTTTTCTTAGTTTTTTAATTGAAATTTCATTGTCTGGAGCCTGTTTTAGAACAGCTTTGATGGTTCCTTTCCAGTTGAATTTGCCTAGAAAATAATTAGGTGTACAACATCATTAGTAAAATCAGGTATTTCCAGGTCATCTTCTCTAGTGGGAACCAGCCTTCAATCTCCAAATTTTGGAACCAGCTCAGCTACCACAACAGTTCATTGTTATCTTACTGAACCTACAACAGCAGGGTGTCTTAAGCATAAAGTCAGGTAGGCTGTTTCTGAAGATTATCGTAAGATAGACATGAAGAACCAATATACTACCTGAGCAACTTGGGTCAGGATTGCTTTTTCTTAACTTCTGTGCTTCAGCTATTAAGCAGCAACTCTTACATAATACGGGAATAGTTGGGAAGATCCTGTCTCCTCACCCTTAGAGCACAGGTAGTGAATTTCACACAGTACCCTCTCCAGAGGTCATTAATTGGTAGTTTCCAAATAAATAACCTGTATGTTCAAGCACAGACATTCCCCAACAGTAATAGTGTGTTGGATGATAGGCATAAGTAGGTTTATCTAAGCATAAACTAAGCCAAACACAGCTGAAGTCCAATTTATGATTCACTGAGCAAAACTGGGATATAAGAAATACAAAAAGATGAGAGAGCTGTTACCCTTTTTCCTCTGTGTTAGCTAATGTGCATGGCAGAAGGGAAGAGACCTACTGTGGCGAAATTAACATGCCAAATTCCTCACTGCCTAGTGAAAACAAGTGTAGCCAAAGGTTGCCAGCACAGCAGACGGAAAAAATGAGAATACAGCATCAGGTGTTAAGTGTAGCACAGGCTACTTACTCTGGAACGGATATGTATACCGAATACACATATGTATATGTATACTGAGGCACAATTTATTTAACGGCTTGCTGCAAAAGCACTGTATTTATATTCTGCACTAGGTCTTTTGCAGAACAGTTTTGTAACTATCTAAACTCCC
The DNA here is from genome assembly GCA_008921705.1 of Burhinus oedicnemus. NCBI lineage: Eukaryota > Metazoa > Chordata > Aves > Charadriiformes > Burhinidae > Burhinus > Burhinus oedicnemus. The sequence continues at coordinate 1,847,820 of VFFE01007634.1, read as the reverse complement.
CCGTTAAGAATACCTTTATCTGTTCCCACATTTTCTTCGTTGCCATTGGTGTTTTCTGTTTCCATGTCTTCTGAAATGTCTTCAGTTTTCATTCTCTTTGTTGTGATATGAGGTTCATCTAAAGATGGAATTGTATAAACGTACACAAAAAATTATAAAACCAGAGGAAAAGTTCTGATATAACTTAAAATTTCTGTTCTTGTAACACGAGTTTGTATTTACTAAGAAGTTCAGACTGTGAAACCACAGTGTTAAAAAATAATCTAATTTGTATACGTAACTTACTACTTAAAAAATTCTACTAAATAGATTATTGAGCTTGAAGGCATTGGGAAAAAGCATCTTGAAAACAAACAAGAATATAAGGTGTAGGATGGATACCTTCTGCATGTTTATGTTTGCGTTTCTTTACATTTGTTTCCTCTTCTATTTCACTCTGATGGCCATTTCCATTTATTTCAAATTCATTCTCCAAGGTCTCCTTTCCTTTTTTGGACTTTTTACTCTTTTTTACTTCTGACTGGTTTTCTAATTTCAAGTCTTTTTTCTCTTTCTTTTTGTTCTTTTGTCTGTCTTCTTTTCGTTCTCTCTTATTCTTTTTCCTCTCAATTTTATCATCTGTAATTCCATTTTCTTCTGCCATTGCTTTTTCCCCAGTTTCTGCAGACTGCCCCTCTTCCTTCTGTTGTGGTTTGTCTTGTCCTTTTTCACTTGAAATCTTTTGTTCAAAGACAGATTATTACAATGTTTACATGCTTTTTTTGACATTGCAACTTTCTCTTCTTCTACTTTTCTCTACTAAATCATTCATGAAGAACACTAATATCCTGAATTCAATTAAATTGCTTACACGTGGTGACACCAGTTACCTGAGAAATAGCACTAAATAGTGTGGCTGATTCTTCTTTTCACTTAACAGACTAAATGCTAATTACCTTAACATCACAAAAGAAATGTTATCTTACAACATATATAATTTCCATTTCAAATAATTGTCAATGTATTTTTTAACATATTTGCTAAATGTAATTAAGGCAGAGACAACTCTTTGTTTTACGCAGACAAAAATACAGCATATTACAGCAAGATACAGAACCTATTTTCAAATATACAGCCCTTGAGTAATAATCTTAGCTTTGCGATCCAGTTCGCTGTCCTGGGATATGTCTGGGACAACAAACTATTATTGCATGATGTCAGCAAAGGCAGTGCAGGTTGTTTTAATTGTATTTTTCTCACTTTAACATATTTGGTTTTCTTTTAATGTTCCTAGGCTTATAGTAATTTTATTGTAGAAGAATTAATACATTAATGAACATTTTTATCTTTAAACTTTAATTTTAATAATTACAAATGAAATACAATTACTGAAATGTTAATGTGGCTATTTAGAAAGAGAATACATGTTTATACAAGCAACTTAATACCAACGTGTTTTTGTAAACAGTAATTTCAGTTAAATGTGAATTCCACTTAAGAACTTCCTTTGAGTACATACACTTCAAGGTATGTATTAGAAAGACTATCTTGAGATGTTTTTAGAACTCTTAAAGGTGTATTGAAATGATCTGAGCAAGAAAGTTGTGCTAGATATTTTACTTTAATGCTATATTCTATGGAAAATTTAAATTGTTTACTTGTGTTTAAATAAGATAACTGTTCAGATTCAAGATTTATTTTTTAAAAACATCAGTTTAAATCAAGAGGGAAGTGCTTATGGCTTTAATGAAGTTGTATCGACACAAAATTAATGTTCCAGTAAGACAATGTACTTGAAATTCAGTGCGCAGAGTTTATGTTATGTTCATATCCTTTAGAAAAATTTATCTCTTTCCTTCCTGGCTCTTATATTTGGATTCTTCAGAAAAACTACAAATAGCTGTAACTGGAATCATCAAATTAGGAAAATTAAGCATTATCAAAAGGGATTAATGTCAAAGCTATGCCTGCGCTCTTCCTCAAAAGAAGCTGGGGGAGGGAGAGCAATCTTTACATCTACAGAGAAGTAAGCTGCTGTAATAGCCTTCTCATTTCAGTAATAGATGTAAACAAACAATCAAAACAACACCCTACCAAAACATGCTAGGCTAGTAGTGAAATAGCAAAGAATAAGGCGCTGAGAAAAAAGGTTAGTGCGAGTCACAATTTGGACACAGAAGTGGGAGGAATTTGCACCACAAACTGGAGGATCTCATCTCTCTCCACTAATAAAATAGTTAAAGTAGGTGCTGTTAATTTCCCCCTCCAATACACATTAATTTGAAGCCAATAAATTTCTGAAAAGACCTTGTTTTATTCCTTCTTAGTGTGTGGTAGAAGATTGGAACCAAATAGAAAGGTAGTGCTTTTCCTTTTCCTATGTACTAATAGCATAGAATAAAGTTAAATTAGCCTTCTGATTATCCTGTCACAATTGTGTCACTGTGTCCAAGTGTTTAATCACAACCTGCCCAGTATGCACAACTATTTCAGCAACAGTGTATTCCACAAATTAACAATTTAGTCTAGGAATGTTACAATATAACATAATCCATAGTAACAATGGGAGACAATATTTCTGCTAACATCTACAAAGGGAGTCTGAAAGGTTTTCCTTCCAGCATTTTTTACTGAACTCCTGTTGTACAATGTTGTACCACTAACTTAACTTACGTTTCTGGTTGCTTCAGAGAAAATATCCCACACCTGGTCTTGCAAAGTGCTGTCAGTAATTCTCAAACTGTTCTTCATCCAATTCTGTGAAGGAAAAAAACAACAATAACTGAAAAGGTGCATCTCTGATTTTTTTCTTGATTACCATATATTTGGTTCTTGGTTTTATTTTTCATTTAAGAATCTAATCACCACTTCTGATTAAGGTCTTGTTAGACGTTTACTCTCTATGAATCTCTTAAACCTCCTTGCTAAATTGTTTCACATAATGTCTGCGTACTGTTATGAGGCTATACCATACCTCTCAATTGCCTTGCCAACAGTGATCCAGAAGATGTAAATATATAGACAAGATAATCCTCAAGCTTTTCAATACAGCTGGTTATGTTAATGTCCTACCAAACCTTTTGACCGTTCCCAGGAGTTAAAACCTTCAGGATCTGGTCTTATTTGTGTACTGCACAGATGGTCATGCTCCTAAATGGATAGCTTAGTTTATTTCAGAAAAGTAAAATTTAAGCAAATATCTCAATGCAAACATCTGAACATTGTTGGGGCTATCACAGGAGTTCCTGCTGGAAATCAAAACAAAGCATTAAATTTCTACTTATAATATTCTCACACTATCAGCAACAGATCAACTTTCAGGAATGTGGAATTCTAAGTAAAACCTAATGTAAAGATATTTGCATTGCAATGAAAATCTCAGGAAAGCTGTATTAGTAAATCAGAACAATGAACTGCAAAAACTTTTGATCTTCCACTGCAACTATCTTACCAAAAAGAAACAGGCTTCTTGACAGTATCACTTTCCCTGCTTAGAACATTAATTTTGTAGAGAAGTATTCTAACCTTCAGCTTGCTAGCAGCAATTTCACCGCAGCTCTGTTAGGTTCTATTTGAACACTTTGGAAGCATCTTCTCTCAGCCTCACAATCTGAGGCACAGAACCCGGGGGTGGGGGGCAGGCCAGCTTGTCAGTAATTCTTTACTGATACCACATGAAACATTTGGAATTTGCTTCGGTTGTGATGCAAAGTTTAGTGAAGCATCCAGTGTGGGAGATTCTGTGAGAATACTGAGCAACAGGAAAACTCTCAAAAACAGTATCTTCCCTTTACCAGGAAAAAACAAAGCCACAGAAATAAGAATCCTTTATGTTTAAGAATTTGGATATTCAATAGAAATTGCAAATAGAAAAGAAGAAAGGTATTAAAAAAACCCAAGCTTCCACCTGGAGATTAAGCTTGAATGGTGAGTGCCTATTTAAAATGGCAAAGAGTCCTTTTAAGCAAGGAGCTGTATTTTACAAATATTGCCTATTTGAAACTCAGCTACTACACCATCTATTTACCAATGCCCAAATAAGCAATTTGTCCCACCTTTGTTCAAAGACAGTGGCACTCGATAAGTCTATTTTTAAGCTCACTGCATGGATTACCACAAATCTCTATTAAAACATACCTGAAACTTTACTTTTTTTCTTGGAATATTATCAAAGACACGCATTTGCTCCAGAACGTTCCGCACTTTAGGGCTTATATTTGGCTTCTTCATTACTTCATGAATTTTCTAAATGAAGAAAAACAGAATTAAATCAGCAAAGAAGCATAATGATCAAATGATACATGAGAGGTATGCAAGTTGGAAACACATTGGACAGAAATCACCCAGTACCCGCAGGCTGTATGTATAGCCTACTCAGAAGAACTGTTCACGCATGGGAAAAACACTAACCTTTGGTTTTATCATAGAATGGTTTAGGTTGGAAGGGACTGTAAAGATCATCTAGTTCCAACCCCCCTGCCATGGGCAGGGACACCTCCCACGAGACCGGGTTGCTCAAAGCCTCATCCAGCCTGGCCTTGAACACTGCCAGGGATGGGGCCTCCACAGCTTCCCTGGGCAACCTGTCCCAGTGCCTCACCACCTTCATAGTGAAAAATTTCTTCCTAATATCTGTTCTAAATCTACCCTCTTCCAGTTTGAAGCCATCACCCCTTGTCCTATCACTACATGCCCTTGTAAAAAGTCCCTCTCCAGCTCGCTTGTAGGCCCCTTTCAGATACTGGAAGGATGCTATAAGGTCTCCCCAGAGCCTTCTCTTCTCCAGGCTGAACAATCCCAACTCTTTCAGCCTGTCCTCACAGCAGAAGTGTTCCAGCCCTCTGATCATCTTCATGGCCCTCCTCTGGACCTGCTCCAATAGGTCCATGTCCTTCTTATGTTGGGGGCTCCAGAGCTGGATGCAGTACTCCTGGTGGGGTCTCACGAGGGCAGAGTAGAGGGGCAGAATCACCTCGCTCAAGCTGCTGGCCACACTGCTTTTGACACAGCCCAGGATGTGGTTGGCTTTCTGGGCTGTGAGTGCACATTGCTGGCTCATGTTGAGCTTCTCAGCCACCAACACCCCCAAGTCCCTCTCCTCAGGGCTGCTCTCGATCCATTCTCCGCCCAGCCCGTATTTGTGCATGGGATTGTTCTGACCCAGGGGCAGGACCTTGCACTTGGCATTATTGAACTTCATGAGGTTCGCACCTCATATAGATCATAAGATGTGTCAAAGTAATCTATATAAATATTTATACCTATATAGTAAGCAGAGGCAAGCAGGACTGCTCACCAATACTTTCTGATGTACAAGTTACAACCTGGAATAAAAACTTCTAAAAGTAAAGTAACTGTATCACATCGGGGATTCTTGCAGCATGAAAAAGACCTCCATTAAGAAAAACAATTGTCAACTGATTGGTTTTTGCAAACCTCTGGAGTTAATTGTGAAAAATCAGGCTAACTTTGAGGCCAGTTTGACATGCATTTCTTCTGGCAGCACTGCCAGCTTCAACAACCATTAATCCCCATAATACAGCTCAGTCATATTCCTATGCTACAGGTGCCAGCACAGGAGAACAGAGGAGGTTAGGCCATGGCCTTTTGGCAGTTACTTGAACAGCGCTGCTACTTGTGGGGAAAAAAGGTTCTGAGCTTCCCATTATATAACGATGTAGCCACTGGACACTGGAGAGCCTTCCTGTACTTCCGAAAATCTGTTTACCAAAAGGTTTTGTGATGCGTTAAGACTACTAAAAAAGGACAGTCTGTAATAATCCCTCACCTTTCTGTGTAGAAAGTACTTACTATTGAGGAAGGCTAACAATTTTCATAAGCAATAGCACTCACATCACACTGCCTTCAAATGACGTACTCAAACAATGTTCAATCTCAACAGTGGCAATAATCTGTTGACTTCAATGGTATTACTCATATTCCTTGAGTATGCATGTAGCTTGGTACTTTGTTATAGATTGTGTTCTATATGAGATAGAAATCAACAAATCCATGGATAAAGGTGATCTAACTGATTATATCTAATGGGGTTTTAAAAACATGTTTGAGAGTTCCTTCCTAAAACCTTTAAAGGAAACTAACAGCCTTAAGAGGATAGGTTCTCGTATAGGATAAATAACTACCTGAAGCATAGGACAGAAAGGGTAGGAGACATTTCCATCCATGCTGGAGCATCTGCTGTTCAACATATTTACAAAATATCTGAAAAGAGGGCAGGAAAATTTTCCTAATGACATGAAGCTATTAAGGATGAGAACTGTGAAGAATTCCAGAAAGATCTTAAGAGAATGAGTGACTAGGTAATAGAAAGGTGAAATAAATTCAACACAAAATCATGTAAAGCAGCATGCATAGGAAAAGTAATCCTAACTTCACATCTAAAATGGCAGGCTTTAAGATGACTACTGGAGCTTATAGCTGATTCCATGAAAATACCAGCACAATGATCAGCAGCAGTCAAAAAAAAAAAAGATCAACTGACAAAAAATCAGTAAGTAACGAATAAACAAGGACACAGAAAACATCATTACGACAGAGAGTAAATCTATGGTTCATCCATATCTTGAACAGTTCTTGTAACCTCATTTCACAAGGATACAGTAGAACTGGCAGTACTTCAGAGAACCAAAGATATAATTTACATATGAAGAACAACTGAGCAGAATAGGACTTTTCAGCCTGGAACAGAGATGATGAGATGGGGAGGGATGCCTGACAGAGGTCTGCAAAAGTGTATGTGGCATGAAGAGGGTGGACAATGATCAATGCTTCTTCATATGGAAGAACTAGGGAACATCAAATCAAACTAGTAGGAGACACATTCAAAACAAACAAAAGGTGTGCTTCTTACCAGGATAAGCAATAGACCTACCAAGGAATTGCCAAAGCAAGCTGTGGATATTGTGAAAAAGGTTCTCTGGTTTGATCCAGTATAGCCTCTCTTGTGTCTTTAACAGTTACAAACAATAGTTATTTATCATATCTGTATATAGTACAAACCTTACCTGAATCCACTCCTGTTGCTTAGCATCTCCTTTGGTAGTTTTGGCTTCAAAATCTTTTCCACCATATTTCTGGTCTTCACTTACGCACTTCACATGTTCCTTATAATCGTCACCCCTGAAGACAGGAGATTTTTAACTCTAGCTCACTGAAGTGTTTCAGTCCTTCGAACTATGCAAGACTTATGTAGTCAACAAACTGAAGTAACAGATGACAGCATCTAACACTTAAATCTTAATACTGTCAATGGTTGTATGAGTAAAATTCGACATGTTTAAAGTACATGCTTATAAAACTGCTGACATGTCTGTCATGCTACAACTTTCAGTGAAAATTTCTGACTTGCAAAATCAGGTCCGAGTCTTCAGTATACTGCTGCTTTTATTAATGACTCTATAACTTATAGTCCTGGTTTGAGGACACTTATGCACATTTGTACATGTGACGTATGCACAGCTATTAACGTATATCCATGTTTTACTACTCACACTGACACGTGTTAAAATTAGAAAAGCAGGAGAAAAATACTTGCAAAAACTTACTCCCAAATATAGATATACTAATGTGGTAGTGTAGTTCTGACCAATGTGTAAGTGCCCCCCAAAACAATGAATAACATAGATCTTAATCTTTTGTCAGTGTGGTATTGAGAAATATTATTTGAGAACAATCTTATTTTCTTATGCAAATTCACATATTTATATTTTGAAAGCAGATAGTAGCACTGCTTTGTTCTGAGAAGTGACAACCAAATTCAGAATTTTTGACGTTATTGCCAATCTCACTCTGCAGCAGCAGAATAAGTTAACAGCTGTTGATGAACAGCAGATGAAAGCACTGTCACTTATAACTGTAAAAGATGAAACTGCAACTCTGTTTACTGTGTGGTTTAGTTGTCCTTGCGGTTCAAACTTGGATGACTAAGCTTGAAATTATATGAAAACATGTATAATTTTTAAATACACATGTAACATTCAGAAATTGCCAAATTTAATTCTAATACACCATAGGAAAACCTTGTATTTGTGACAACCACTGCAGAGGGAGCAAGGCTATTTCCCATCCTTTACCTACCAGAAGTCCTTGCCACAATCCATGCAAGAAAGGCACTGACAGCTTCTGCAGATGTTCACATGTTTTTCAACTTGTGCCTTCTTCACAGATTCTCCACACGCATTGCATGTGAAAACTACCATGTTGGTGAGTGGTCAGGAGCTTCTATGAAATGGGTACAATCTTCTTCCTCCCCACACAAGCACAGCCCTAGAAATACAAGAAGGAGATCTTACTTTTACAACTTGAAAGAACTTGGATGGCCGAAGAGAAATGCAACTATGCATCCACCAACAGAAAGTCTAACCAGTTTGATTTCCACATGCAAAAGTTCAGAAGGAAACATTCATTTTGCCCGACACCTTGAGCACAAGGGAAACCCGTAACGCTGAAACTAGTAACCCCCCCCACCCCCCATCCCACGCCCATACGCGTCGCAGGCGGCGGTTCACGCTTCCCCGCCGCCTCCCGGCCCTTCCGTCCCGCTCCCCGCAGCAGACCCGTCTCCGCCGGGCCCAGGCCAGCGCCGCCGCTGTACGGGAGCCCCTGAGGGGGGACCTGGTCGCACAAGGCGGGAAGATCGGCCCGCCCGCCGCCCCCAAGCACCCCCGCTCTTTGGCGGCAGCAGGCCGCTGCCGTGCCGCCTCACGCCGCTCCCCGGTACCGCTACCTGCTCTCCCCACACCTCTGCCGCCGCCTCCAACCGCCACCCCGCGCGGCACGTGCCGCTGCTGCCCTGCCCCCTCCGTCCCTCTCCGCCGCCTCCGCTCTGCGCCTGCGCGGCCGCCCGCCCCGCCCCGGAAGCGGAAGCAGGAGAAGCGGAAGCGGCGGGCTCAGGCCGATGCCGATGGTGGGGCTGAGGCTGCCGCCGGGCGGCCGCGCGGGGATGGAGCTGGGAGGTGGCCGGAGTCGGTAAGCGCTGGGCTGAGCAGGGCCGGCTCCTTCCCCTCGGCCGCTCTCTCCGCTTCTGCCAGGCCGCGCCGCGCTCTCCCTGCCTGAGGGCTGTGTGGCGGCCGCGTCCTCTTACCGCGGCGGTTGGCGCTCGGCCCGCCCTCAGCCCCGTCCCCCTGCGGCAGCGGCTGCTCAGACCCCGCTACCGCCCCTCCGCCCGCCCCGCTCCGCCTGCGGCCTCTCCGCGCCTTCCCGCGGTGCCGCCTTGTCGCCTGCTCTCGGGCAGGGCCCGCCCTCCCCTCGGTGCACGATCTTGTCATCTGAGGCGAGCCCTTCCTCCATCCCCCTTCTCCGTGCTACGCCTCGAGCCGGAGCTTTAGCTAGGCAAGGCTGAAGGGAACTTGAAATGGCAGTTTGAGCATAAACAGCGACTGTGTCGCTGGGGTTCCTCTTGCTCGGGAGCAGCCCAACGTGTCTGCCTTTTGCCATGGGAAACAGGCACCTGATCACTGAGAGAGTCCGAGTTCACACGTTGTTAAAGTACTCGCAGGGTGCCGTGGTGGGAAATGTACACAAAGAAAGCAGTTTTCTGGGAAACAGATGTAGTTTCCTCCTTTTAAAGCCTGGTAAAACCCCATGATAATAAGTAGAAAAAAAGGACGATATAATAGCCCACCTTAATCCAACAGGAGGCAGTGAGTCATGGAGTAACAGAATAAATTAAAATGTGGAGCCTTTAAGTGTTCTTGAGAATTGAGAATGGGGGCAACTGCTTTCTTCTCATGTTTAACCCAAGGTGTTTTTTCTGCTTCATTGGTTAGTTAGAAGACTAGAAGTTCTAATTGCCCTAATAGTTGGAATTTTCCTTTCGTATTTATGGGAGAGGAGTTTCATCTTTTTTTCCAAGAAAAAGAAGTATAGAAAGTAAACGTGTTGTGTGGGAATGTTACTTGTCTTCCCTTCAACCTGTTCAAAGAAGTGACTTTTAAGAGAGACTTACATTGTATTAAATAAAAAATATTACTGTACTAACTTGTCTAATGAATCAGATCCATGTGGGAAATGTGCTTAGCGACAACAAGAACAAATGTGGCATAAAAAAATGCTGCTACGATGTACTTCGTTTTCAGCTTAGAGTGTGAAGAGACTGAGGGCTTCCTCAAAATCAGTGCTATTGATTTTGTAGTTGTGATATGTTTTTTCCTTAGAATCTAATTGTTGAAGTTGTCTAAATCACTTTTTTTTGTTGTTATGGAGTTCAGTTTATTGGCAGCACCATTAGCACATTTTTGTGGAAGCTCTTTGTTGTAAGCAAAACTCCATTAAAATCAGTATTTCATGTATACATTGCTGTATTTGTACTGGTGAGCAATACTGTGACTCATTTTTAATTGGAAAAATGTCATTAGAGCTCACATTGCAGGTATAAACTGAAGTCTGTTTCCTTTGGGAGCTAAAACAAATTGTAAAAATGTTCTTCATATTCTAAATTAATTTTGCTATTTAATATTTAAAATTAATCTTAGCATTCTATTTCATTGTAGGTAATTTAAGTGATTTTCTAGCATGGACACTGTTGCTAGCCATAGTTGTCATCTTCTCCAGCAGCTACATGAACAGCGCATTCAGGGTCTTCTCTGTGACTGCATGCTGGTGGTAAAAGGTGTCTGCTTCAAAGCACACAAAAATGTATTAGCTGCTTTCAGTCAATATTTCAGGTATGTGATAGAAAATTCTTCTTTTAAAAAAGTGAAGTAAATGCTGTTGGTTGAGGTTTTCTCTGAGAACGGTATTTTTTTCTGATAGTTGCAGACTAAGTAACTGTTAGAGTGTAAGGGGACAAGTTATATTGTTTTTCCAGAGGTAAATCTGTATCAGTTATTTCATTTAATTAAAAACTGTGGCAATACTAATTTATTTTCTAGATATACATAGTTAATTACTACACTGTTTGAGTTTGGCATTTTCTTGATCGTTAGTTTCTTACACTGCCTCATATAATGGATTCTGGCATGGACCTGCATTCAGTATTACAGTATGAAAAGATAACTATTTACAAGGAGCCAGATAAGGGATATAACTGGTGAAACAATTCACATATGAATTATTTCACCAATTATATATTCAAAATAAAATTTGAGTATATAGTTTATTATTGCATCTCTTATTTAGAGCAGGTTCTCAGAGAGACAACATCTGTGTTCTAAAGTATACAGGTGGCCGATAAAGCCACATCACTGTTTTCTTTCCCCTCTGTATAGCACTCATTGATCCTCCAAATTTTGGGGGATGCTGGATCTCCAAACTTAGTGTTTTACATTAGTTGTGAGTAAGCTGTTAGATCTGGCAGTTTTTAGACTTGACTTCTTGAAACATCTCTAAAGCTTGAATACCAATTTTTATGTAAGAAAAATATTTTTATGTTATGACTAGGGAAAAAAGATGAGAGGTTGTTTTTCCTTTTTCTTTTCTAGTGTTGTAATCCTGATGCTGAAGTGAAGTTATGCTCAAAGACTGAATTTTTAAAATAGTTAAAAACAACTAGGTGTCCAACTCTTCCTAAAATTCAATAGGATATAAGTGACTAATTAATTTAGACTCTCAACCCAGATCTGTTCTTTATAGTTCTAGTTTTAATTTAGATTTATGAAATTTTTTTAATTTATGAACGAATTTTGATGTGGGCACCAGCTTCAAAGTAGCACGTAACTATGAGGATAGGACAACTTAAGTATGGGGATGCATCTGAAACTCTGCATTTCTAAAGTTTAAGCCTAGCTTAAGATTCAGAGCTCATTGATATTATGCCCACATTTAAACAAAACCTAATTTGAGAGTTAACCTACAGAGAGGAATCATCAAGTTCAGGGCATTTCCTAGCGTAGGAAAATAGCTACATAGGAGTGACCTGACCCCGTTTATATATTATCGTTTACTGTGAGAGTATCAGGTTAGAGACTAGGGGCTTTAGTGGAAGGGTGTGAAGTTTCTGACTGAGGCAGAGTACAAACCTGCTTAATCTAGGACTGGTTATGCATGTGAAGAACTACAGCTCTGATGCTAAGAATACTTTACATCAAATAGTAAGAAGTCTTGTGAATTCAGACACTTGAAGGATTCAATGACAATTCAGCGGGTATTGTTGGACTGCTATTTTAGGCTTATGTACCTGTACTTTTCGTTATTCTTTTGCTTGGTTCTCATTCAGTAACGGAAAAAATATTTTTTTTCTGGATATGAGAGAATAGATTGAAAATAATGCCATCCTCTTGTTTACTATTACTATCCTCTCACCTACTTGCGGAGAAAGAACTAATAATAAGAACTTTAATAAGGTTTACTGATAATGTTTGATGGACAAGCTCAGTTGCCAGAAGAGAATAGTTTAGCTGACTTTGAGGTCTACCTTCTCCTTTTTGCTAGAAAATTTCTCATGTCCTGTTTTATTTGCCATGATGGAAGGAGAAACACCATTCTGAGTCAACCAACTTTTGCAAATAGTCCATAAATACACCACTGCACCTAATATGTAAAGAACATTGGATAGGAAACCACAAGTATAGGGTGTGATGTCAAAACATGAAAAAATAGAAAATTATAGTTATATAAAGGATCATTTGCTTTGATTTACACTTTAAGTGTACTAGTGTAGGACTAATGTATAAGACAAGTAATTGAGCAGTTTTGAGACATTCATCTGCAAAAAACACAGCAATCTAGATAACATGATATAGTGTAAATTGTTGTTTCATACCAAGCAGTCTGAAGTGTATGTGTATTTTTTTTTATTATAAAAGTGTCTGTGAATTATTTGTGTTTGTGTTTGAATAGTTGCCTTATTTTATCAGGACCCTTTTCCAGAATTCGTCAGGCCAGAAGAATGATGTCTTTCACTTGGACATTAAAAATGTAGGTGGGATAGGCCAGATCTTGGACTTTATGTACACCTCTCACCTGGATCTTAACCAGGACAATGTACAAGCTATGTTGGATATTGCGCAGTGTCTCCAAGTGCAAAATGTGCTCAACATTTGCCACGCTTTTTTAAAATCTTCTACAGCTGTAGAACAAACAGCCAGCATGCCTTGTAATAGTGTGTTTTCACTGCAGAATACTTTGACTGCAGATACTAGCTGCGCCAATGACAGTTATGGAACAAACCTATTGCATGAATGCTCATCTGACGCACAAGCTAATAAAGTCTTGGCTGACCACCATTCTCATGCATCGCAGTCTGTTAATCTTCACGCACCTTCAGGTGATGTACAGAAACAGCCACAAGACTCCTTAGACAGCAACTGCACAGACCTTCCATTTAAACAACCAAATTACTATTATAAACTACGCAACTTTTACAGTAAACAGTTCTATAAGCAAAATGCTTGCTCTAACCATGAAAGAGTAGCAGAACAATCCTTTTCTTACAACACGTCTACAGAAATAAACACAGTAGAGAATAATTCTTGTACTGTCAATCACTCTGAGTGTATTCTGGAAACCTCTGATCATTTACCATCAAACTTTCTAGTTCAGTCTGTGAATGAAGCTGCTCCGGACCAAGATGCAGAAAGCACGCTGATAGAGCCCACCAAACAGATGCGTCTGAAAAAGGCAATACACCTCAAAAAGTTAAATTTTCTAAGATCTCAGAAATCTGCAGAGCAGCCACCTGAACCTAAAAGAGATGACAGTAGAATAACAGGCGTAATTGAATCTGTAAATGAAAGTACTATGGACATGACAAATGTTAGAGTTACTGAAGAAAAAGAAGCTGAAGATTTAGTGAATTCTGAGAATTTTGAACAAACTATTGAAACTGAAAGATCTCAAGGTCCTTTGGAACAAGAAGGGCAATCACAGACTCTTCAGTCACAGAGGCAATATACTTGTGAATTATGTGGGAAGGCTTTCAAACATCCAAGCAATTTGGAGCTCCATAAAAGGTCTCATACAGGTACAGTTATCAATAACTTGGTCTGCAGACCAACTATTTCAATTAAAGAGGATGTCTTGTGGTATCTCCTGATTCGGTGATACTGGTTAAGGGTCTACTTTCAAAAGGTTGTAGTTTTTGGTTTTTTAAATGAATAATCATACAGGAATAAAGACTGTAAGACTGAGTTTAGCTGAGAGTTGTATTAAAGATTTCTCCTTCATATTTGTTTTTTTAGGGTTCTTTTTCAAAGAACATTGTGTGATATTTCAATGAAAATTTCATTTTTGTCTTGCATTTAGAAGAGGCATTTCTAGTCAGTGTGTCAGATGGCCAAGAAGTCCAAGTCAGATAACAATGAAAAGTGTAAATGGATACAAGAAGATACTACAACTGTTCTAGACAACTGCATTCTCTCTGATTGTGTATTCATTGTAAGATGCAGGTGATTAAGGCTTTGTGGTCATTTCTTTTTAACCTGTGTAAATATGCTCTATAATTAATTTATACCTTTTTCCTAGGGTGAAAAACTTTCATTGTGTTTACCTAGGGAGTAATGCTCTTGCAGACAAGCAGGCTGCAGAGTGAATAGGAATTTTGAATTCATTTACTTTGTTTTAACAACTCACAGGTAATACTATTTTTAAACCTAGCATAGATTTATTTCTAAGTATCTTTTTACTGTGGTGAAAAACAAGACCCAGTCTTAACTTTGAATTAACTAATTTGTTCAATTTAACCCCTATGTTCTATTCTATTTCTACAATTTTAGATTTTTTTTGAAAGGGTTTTTAGGAATTACCTTAGCTAGTCAAGTAACACCATTGATTCCAAGGCCTTGAGGTGGCATTATTCCTGACTAAGCTGTTGAATATTTTTTGCCTTTTTTTTCCCCCCTGTATTAAATATGCAAATACATTTCTCTCAATCTTGTCAAATAAACATCACGTTGCAAATGAGCATACATGTATCAGTACTTTGAGAGTAAATGTGAATCCCTCTTAGCAGACATTAATTTTCTTTGTTAATTGATCCTTAGTATTAAGAATTTATTTTTCCGTGTTATTAGTAGAAAAATCTTTCCAGAACCTGAAAATACAAACATTTTGCATTATCTTCCTCAAGTTTTCACTGGTATCTTTGACTACTTCTGTATGTTCACATTACTAATACTTTTTTTTTCTTTTAATTTGGTCTCCTGTGAAAGAGTTGCATATGTCTCTTACCTAGATCCTCTCTCTTGACCTTGTATTTGTTTGAATCTGTTACCTGATTTGAGGTGACATCATCAGGTATATTTTAATATCTTAAAAATTTCACAAAAATAGGTGATCAGGTAGAAGCTAGAGCACCTAGAGAAGTCCCAACTGAGGGAGAGACTCTGAAGGCGCTAACATGTGAGTTTGTGCTAGAGTATCTATGTGAAAGAGAGATCCCAGCTGTGAGAAACAGGTTAGAATTTGCCCTCCCTTAGCCATCTTAATCATTAGAAGGAATCTGGATTTTGTGAGTTCTGGTGCCCATCAAACTACTTGGTTTTTTTTTAAGAGTGTGTTGCCCAAGTGATAGCCTTAATTATCGTATGTTTCTGAGTCTGCTAAACCATTTAAAACATGAGGTTGACAGTTTAGTCTACCTCTTCTGATGTACTGTAACTTAAAGGTCAGAGGAATGGACTGGGTGCTAAGCTTTAAAGAAGAAAGAGACTATAGCTCCTGATACAAGTGTTTTACAATTTTTTTTCTTTAGACACAGCATGGCCAGCAAATGCTTACAGGAGTAGGAAATGGGATGAGAGAAAAAGGGTTGCAGTAGCTTTGAAGGGTATTTATGTGTGTTGCAATTCATTTCTTTGTTCTTATTTGAGTTCTGTGTATTTACACATGCTTCCACTCCACTTACGCTCTGGTAGGTGTTGCACATTCCACAACACTGCCTGATATAAACTAGCTTTATACATTGTGTAAGAAAAGTGATCCTAGACTTGGTTTTGTTGTTGCCGTCCTTCTCTACTAGTCTGAGTATACATTGGATTCAGGAGTTCTGTGCTGTATTTCATACACTATGTGGTTCCAATCGTTTTCAAAAAATTCCAGACTTGAATGTTACTTAATGTGGCATGAATGTTCTTCTATAGATGTGCTAAACTGACAAAGTTTAAGAGCATAAGTTTAACAAATAACAAGCACATCAAAGAAGGGTGGAAAAACAGAGGCAAGAATATGACTAGATATGCCTGTTTTCTTGCCTGTTATTTTTAGGTCATGTTAATTTGTTTTTAAATATCCAACTAGCGCAAAGAGAGTACTTAGAAAATTGCAGTGGATGGTGAGTAGGATATTAATACAGGAAGGATCTGTACCTGAAGGTGCAGGGCACATCTGTATCATTAATATTAGATATACTGGTAGTTAAGTAATGTAAGTGTATGCTAAAAGCCATTTTCATTCATCCACCACTTCAGAAAGCATACCAAATTGCTAGCTAATTAATTTTATTTCAAAACATTCATTTTCTAGAACTGACCAAAAGGGTTAGCAAGCATTTAAGTATTACAGTGCTAACTGAAATTCATCCAAATCTGGTTTTGCTGAAGAGCAATGGCAAGTCAGTTTTTAACCCATAAATGACAACTCTTTCAACGTAAGTGCTGTGGAGGCCTGGTTGTTGAGAAAAAGCACATGTGAAATTCTCTGTCCCTGAACACTAGGAATGGCTAAAGAGTTTACAGGTTAACATGGTTGCATTGATGAGTTGTCTATGTGAAGGACAGGCATACTGTGTTCAACACAAGTCATTGTATTGGGTTGTGTAGCTGTTTTAATTGTATTGCTAGTGGATATTTAAAGGAACCTCTAAATAGAGCTCATTGCATTGACTTTAAGATTGATTTTGACTTGTCTGAATGTTATAATTTGTTTTTTATTAAATTGACCTGTCTGAAAAAAAGAAAGCAAATATATCTCTCTTTTACAGTCCTTACCTATCCAGGAACATCTAGTATTTTGGTTTTTTTGAAAAATATTTTCAGGAAATATCTCATACACCATACCCCCATGGAAAGAACTCTTGGCAGGATGGAGAATAACAGGAGCAGAGTTACGCTGTCATGTAATATACTGTTGATCCTCAACCTTTTTATTCTGAGCTTGCATGAGCAAGTTGCCAACCTTCCATGCCATAGTGGTCCTGCTCCTCACCTTTGTGATCTCTTTAGGAACACTGCTTCTACCTTCATGCCTTTCTCCTCTGGAGCTTTGATCCCACCACTGTGTACTTTATGTTCATCTCTTCTTGCAGAGTGTTGAACAAGAAGGATGCAACAGAAGATAGAAAATACAAGGCAGTCCAAGGGTTCAAAAGTAAAGTCCCCTGGATGTTAGTTTAAGCATTGTCTTAAGTGTAGTACAGTATTTGTCTTTCCATTATGTGTAGACAGCAGTATGATTTCCTGCTTGCCTTCTCTTAAGGCTCCAGATATGGTCTCACCAGTGATAGGTAGAGAAGAATCATCTTCAGCTTACTAGCTGCAGCTTACTAGTATGCCCTAGGAAGCAATTAGCCTCACTTTACCTGAGGGATGCTACAACACTGTAAGTAATTTAGTATTTCTGCTAGAATTCATTTTTGGAATAGGCTACTTGATATGCCCGGTGGTTTGGAGTTTTATGCAGTTGTAGAATTGTTCTCCAAAAACTAATTTGGTGTTTCTTTTCAAACAAAACTTTTTTCTTTTCTCTTTATCATGGGGGAAAAAAACTCCAACTCTTTGTACATCAGTACAGTTATTATGAGGTTGCGTGCAGCTTACAACAGTAGTTTTGAGAAATTTGAGCCTCCAATTCCCTCCCTCCCCCTCTAGTTATTTCAGGGTGTATTTCTGTTCAGATAATAGTCTTTGTGTCAACAGTAACTTTTTTGTGTAGGTAATTTCTGCAGAAATTGCTACTAGTGTTTTTATCCTCCATTTCAAATTACCTTGATGCTTTTACAGTTGTCAGAAGGCTTCCCAGTTGCCACAGATCTGGCTCCCTGTTGGTTTCCTTTATATTTGTGTTGTCAATACCAGAATTTTTAGTGTTTTGCAAATTTAGAGCCGTAATGAAATCGAGCCTCAGTGCTCTTTATAGTTGAGCTATTGGTTTCATAATTTTTATCTTTAATTGAATAAAAGCTTTCTTGAAACTGCTGTACGATTTCCAGTCTTCATTAAGTAGAAGAAGTAGATATAGCCTCAAGTTGTCAGACTAACTGCAAGATTGCTATCTGTGAAGCCACATAATTGTGTATATATATACTCTGTGCTTTAAAATCTAAGAGGGTTGCATTTAGTCCTTGATCCTGAAATATGTTGAAAGAACATCACCCATATTTGGCAGCAGGGAAGGAAAATCGAACCTCAACACCTGGATATTGTAGATGGTGCTCGTGACACTTCCAAGGATGGAGGAAGAATACTGATCTAGAGAATACTTGCTGGAAGAGAAAGCTACAAATAGCCAAGAGGTGTTCTGTAAAATCAGGAAGATTATAATTTAAAAAGTATATAAAAATCCTTAGACAGATCTTGAATTGGTGCCAAGATGAAACAGTGTAAGATCTCTTTCTCCTTCTGGGAATATCTGCATTCAAAATCACAAGGATTTACCCTAATTTTGCTTCCCTGTACCTGTGGGCCATATTATATATATTCTTTTAGTGTACAGTTAGACTCATGAAAATATCATTAGAAGTTTGACTGTCATTGAATTTAGTGGTATTTGAGCATTATTATTGTTTTTAAAATTCCATATGCACAGAGATTTTTATCAACGGTGTAAAAACTAGGAAACCAAGAACTAAGCAGGAAAAAACCCCACAACCTTTATAAAATACTGTAGAGGAGAAAAAGTTAATAGAAAAAGATACTTGTCTCAAAATGACAGCTAGAGAATTGAAGTATTGTGCAGTCACATTCTAGATTGAGAGTCAAGTTATTTTGAAAAGCTAAAATGGGCTACGCTGTTTTTTTACTAAAGCTGCTCATATGTTTTTGAAGATTCAAGAATACCAGTTTTATATGTATAAATTCAGAATTTTGGAGGAAAATACTTGGGTTACTCATCAGATACTCTCATATAGGATGAGAATTTGAAGGCAAATATATATTGCTGCAAGTGAATAGCTAAGTGCTGATCAGAGATGTGTGGTACACATTGAACTGAAAAAACAGAATCTTTCCAGATTAGCTTCTTTCTATTCGTTATTCTTTTTAAGAGTGGGCCTTTGTGTGTACAAGTGGAAAAACTGGTGCAGTTCCCATAGCTGCTGCTGTTGTTGTTGTAGGACCTTATCTATTCTGTTCTTTCTGGAGGTACGGTACCCCTTCCATTTGGAAAACAGATTATTTCTTAAAAAATTACAAAACACTCCTCTATTCATATGAAAACTCTTCTACCTACTTGTTTTGGAAGATAAATTCTGTTTCTGAGCAAGTCTGCCTCACGAGCCTAATGGTAAATGCTGTATTTCCCTCTTGAATTTCCCCTTAAATATATGGGTAAGTGTCCTTTTGGGAATATTTTTACTCTTACATTATGTGTTTTAAAAGGAAGCATACCAAATTGAAACATTTGTATTCTATTGCAACTATTAGAAGTTCTATGTTCTGTTTCTTCTCCTTTTAGGTGAGAAACCTTTTGAATGTAACATTTGTGGGAAACACTTCTCACAGGTGGGAATATTTTATATTATGGTACTTACACTTGAAAATGAAATGCATCTATGTGTTGATTCTAAAAATAAACTTGGTTTTAAGTCTATAGATCAGATATTTTTTGTTCAAAGACAGACTAGGGTTAAAATATTAAAATGTCTTATTTGAAAATAACACGTTAAATGTTTTAGATTTCTTTGATACATTTTGTTCCTTTGATTCTGTCAGCTCTCAGTAGATGTTTTATGTATTTTATCTTCAAATTAATGTTTATACAGAGCCACAACTATATTTGAAATACAGAGAACATTTACTCTCAAACTGCTTTTTACCTTATGCATAGGGATATGTTGTGAATAGCATTTTTACAGCATCTGAAAAAAATACAGCTAAAATTTTATATAATGTTGTATTCACAATACTGTTTCATCTTCCTAAATGGTGTAAATTATTAAGCAGATTTTTTTTGAGTCAGTTTCTGTCCATGAAGACAGCACGATCTGCCTGAAGTGACAAAACTCAGCTATGATTTAAAAAAACCCACTCATGTGAAATTCCCTACCTACATATGGGGCCTAAGCTTTAGCTGTCTTAATTTGCCCTCCAATCCTTGCTTACTCTTCTGGGTACAACAGTTCATTTGTATTTCTAGAAATTTGGTGCCTAGTTGTCTCACGTTTCCAAAATGTCTATTTCTTTTCTATTTTCTTGGTTGGAATATGTGCGCTGAAGTACAGGAGAAAATAGACAGGTGCATAATTTTATACTAAGATTAAATAATAATCATCATTGAATAACTTTGGTCTTTCTTATGGTTTAAGGATTAGAATTATGTGGTCTTTGTCTACCCAACCACCAGTGCTTGTGCTTCTCGTTCCAGTTTTGTAGTGCACCAGTGGGACTTCTTTGACCCATGAATCTGATGCAGTTGCATCCTCCACTGTTACTAAATATGAATATAACACTGCATCCAGTGAGCAATACTGCTTCATCATGCTTATCGAGCCATTTTTGCAAAACTGAGTTTGCTTATTATGCAAAGAAAGTGCATTTTCATTCATTTTGATGGCTGAACTTCTAGTGTTTCAAAGAAAAAAGTGGATATTTCCAAATTCCATTAAAAGTACTTTTGGCAAATGGGGTGGTATTCTGTACCATTACTGTGGGGGAAGAGGGAATAAAAAAGCTTCACACATTCAGAGTGTATAATAGGCATGGCAGACTCCTTATGCAACATGCATTGCCCATCTTTAATAAAAATAAACAAATAAACCCCCCAACAAAACTGGAAATTTCTGCCTTTTAATTAAACCCTCTTAAACAGCTTCCCTCCCCTCCTCTTCGTTCCCCATTACCTGACTTGCCTGAAGGTATAGGTAGATAGGTATTGATGGACAATACCTACAAGTCCAGAATACGAGACGTAGCATTCAGCTTGTGTGCTGCAGTTCTTTCTCTGGTCATGAAAGGGAACTTGCATACTACTTTTGAATTGTGCAAATAAGTAAGACTCTACCTACCAGAAAGTAAGACACTAGGATAATTGCTATCTACTTTTTGCTTAAAAGACCATCTCTGATCTTGTTCTTGATCTTCTCAGTCTGGAGGCACAGAAATATTAACACTTTTCTTATTTAAGCCTTCATGTTCTGTGCTTTTGAGACAGTGCAGTTGTTGTGTCTGATAGTATGTCTGCTCCTGCTGAATGTAACTGATATTCCGTGTTTTGGAATGTGAAACAGCAAATGAAGAAAGCAGGCAAAATTGACATAGGAGCTCATAGTCTGGAACAAATAACCATAAATGTCTTTGATTTTTGGAGAAGAAGGTTCCTTTTGTACTTCCAAGCCTGCATCTTCCCTTACTACTGGTACACAGCCTATTGTTACGTGGTCCTTCTCTGGCTGGTGATCCAGGATATCATGGTTTACTTCCTAACTACCTCTTTTTGCAGAGCTTCTTTTGGAGGACCACGTGTATTAGTTCCTTCACTTTAAAAGCATGCCAGATATGAATGGACTAAGTCTAGCATATCTCTCTAGTCTCCAAATTTGTGAGGAGTGGTATGCAACCAGTATCAGTAAGAGGATTCTTCTGTGCATTTTTTTTTACTTTTACTGAAACACTAGCAAAAGTCCTCTTATGCTTTTTCATTGGAATGGCATATTATGCCTTAACCAAGGTTGTGTACCACCTTAAAAGCTTAGGAAGAATACAAGTTACTGACGGTTTTACCTTTTTTGTCTCAGCACAGTTAATAGCAAGCTTTTGCCCTCATTAGGAGGAAGTGACATAGGTTTGTAATAAATAAATGGATCTGTTTGCTGCTCTCTGTAAAATGTTTTACTTCTGGCTAAAAATGCCTATATGGGAACTATTCCAGAATAACTGCACCTCAAATTTACCCTCTGACTTTATCCAGAATAACTTTAAAATGCCTATGATATGGTTTGTTTTGTGATGTGGATAGAGGTAAAGGTTCTGTCTTTTGTATGTTTCTCTCAAATGCACCTCTGCATAAAATCCCTTGTCTTTGCAAAGCACAAATTGCTCCATGGAGAAGTCAGTTTAGTCTTCTCCTTTATCAGAAACAGGTACCTAATGCCTCTGTTTGAATGGATTTCAGTATTGTAAAGTTTGGTCTGGGAGAACAACGCTTCAGTGATACTGTTGTCCGAAAAACTTTACAGGGGTGAAAGAAAGCTCTCTCAGGGTTCAAACAGTGATCCATTTAATATTGTCCTCCATATCTGTGCGTCTGCAGTACTTTAGGTCTGGTATATTATAAGCTCTGATTACAGTGATTGATCATCACAGTTAACCTCTAAAGCAGTTGGAAGAAATTACTGAAGGGTCTTATTTTTATTGTCTTACTGTGACTAAGGAGGACATGATAATCTCTGCATCCCCAGTTTTCTTTCCTGATTGAAAGGATTTAACATTCCTTTAGTGTACTTAGATAAAACCAGGCAGTTATCCATCAAAGAGAATGGAAGGGTTAAAAACTGACCATGGAAGTATGCACAATTTCTGGAACATCTGCAGCTTTTCTATCCAGACTTGCTGTATCTTGTGCTTTGAGAACTGGACTCTAAGTGGATTAGCCATTCAGAAGCACCAGTGGCTTTAAAAAATAATTTGCGAAAAGTTAGAATGAGTAAGATGGTTTTGTCTAGTCATTATCTGGTTTGCCTGCTAGACTAGCATGACTTTTTACAGGATTGGGAGAGGAAAGATATGTAATAAAAATTAGTTACCAGTAATTGCATTTCTTCATTTCTGTACTTTCTGTTTGGTTTTCTTTTGATATGAGTAAATATTTATAGGTTTGGAGCACTTGGCTCTGAGTATTTTATGGATTGAAAAAATGTTTACCCTATTCTTTTAACCTCCTGGTAGGTGAAATCAGACATCCTGATGTAACAATACTTTATTTGTAGGACAGGGAAAATGAGACTAACATGAACCATATTACTAGTAAGTTTTCTTCTTCACTGCAATCTAGATAGTGTAATTTTCATTTGTAATTGGATGTTTTCAACTATAGTTTTTGCTTTTTTCATAGCATTTGATTCCAGTTGGGTTTTTTTCTTGTCAGTGTATAATTGCATATATAAGCAATTTGATCTTGAAGTATATCGTAGTCTGTCTTTACTAGATATGAATGTTTGAGTTCCTACATGCTTTGTAGTCTTCACTGCATTAGAATTAGGAATAAAAAGCCAGTCTCATACTTCCCATCATTGTCTTTTTGTCTGTATACAACAGGCTAGCTGAATTTAAATGTTTAAATTACTGTCCCTTCAGGCAGGTAATCTCCAGACACATTTACGTCGACATTCTGGTGAGAAGCCATACATCTGTGAAATCTGTGGGAAAAGGTGAGTAGAATTGTTCCTCTTAGTAAAGTTAACATGATAAAATGTGTTCATGTTTTCTTTAATCTTCATGATAAATTAAGGACCAAGAGCTAAGGCCACACATGCTGCTCAATTTTGTTTAAAAGACATTAGGTTTAAATGTGTACTGATGGGATTAAAATACATAAATGTCTGCAAGTGTCTTGTTGCAAGTCTCAATAACAAGATAAACGTGTAACCACCTATATAGTCTGTGGTTTTGTACCCTTCCCTTTCTTTTTTTTTTCATTATTTGGTCATACAATTTTTGTTACATTTTATGGAAATTATGAAGTATGGGAAACTTGATGAATTTAAGCAAAGCATTAAGTATTTCTGCCTTCTGCTAACAGGTGACAGAAAATATACTAATTTAGGTGTAGCATTCATACTTAAGCTAAGTTAAATGCAAAATAAACTAGTAACGTCAATGGTGAAAAAGTTTTTTGGGTGTTCTTTTTCTAGCGTAAATTTAATTGGACATTGCCAGCTTCAGAATGTTTTTCTTAAATGCATCCATTTAGGTATCTGTGTTTTTGATTTTAGTCTTTGTTCAGAACATCAGGCATTCATTATAGTTGATTTCCATGTGATACTCAGTTTAGGAGAATAAGGGGCTTATGAAGACAGTAATTGGGTTTCTGTATTCTGTTACAGATTTGCTGCTTCTGGTGATGTTCAGCGTCATATTATTATTCATTCTGGAGAAAAGCCTCATCTGTGTGATATCTGTGGCAGAGGTATGTAGGAACCAAAGTTTCTGCCTCTGAGGTTTTTTGATTGAAATGTGAGGAGTCATTTTAATCTCAGCGTCTGTCTCATTTTTCTAGGATTCAGTAACTTTAGTAATTTAAAAGAGCACAAAAAGACCCATACAGCAGATAAAGTATTCACCTGTGATGAATGTGGGAAGTCATTCAACATGCAACGAAAATTAGTAAAGCACAGAATTAGGCATACCGGAGAGAGACCATACAGCTGTTCAGCATGTGGTAAGATTTACTGTGCATAGCTTGGTTGTGTCTTTGCTTTTTAAATGATAGGTAAACGTTCCTATGTCAGCAGAATAACAAATAATCAAAATTATTTTAAATTGAAGTACCATGTTGTGAAAGTTTTTCACAAAATCTTGTCTTGCATACTTCATAGTCTTTCATTTGGTGTATTAAACTTCTTTAGCTGTCATAAACACGTTCAAAAGTGAATTCCAGTTGAAGAATAGGGAAAGGAAATAAGAGGAATAAACATCAGATGTGTACGTGTTTGCTAGCGAAGTACTGATACTAGCTGCTTAAAAAATTGATTTATTTTCAGTATAGTCCTTTCTGATAGAAAGCTAGGTTTGGCATCACTTGGCTATCGATTTAATCTTTTTGTTGTTTTGGGGTTTTTTTTTGTCTTTTTTTATTCTTCCAATTGAATACTGTTCAGATTTAACTGCATTCAACCATAGAGTTTGGTAATAACAACCTTTTGCTACTTTGCTTCACCCTCTGGAATGAAATCAAAACTTGATCAATGCTTCATACCAGAGAACACCCATTTTCAAAATCTGCTTGATAGGTCATACTTCCAGGTGGTCTGAAAATGGCTCTTTGATCAATGATTCATCCTGGTGTAACATAGTTCTCAGAAACTGCATTGTCTAACCTTATCTCCTGTGTTACTTAGTATCCTGCATACGACTTACTTTTCTGCCTTTAAGTGTTATTTTGGTATAATTTCATTCACATTCTGGGGAATCAGGTTTGGATGAGGGTATCTCCATATGATAATGTCCAACTGCAGTATGTTTTACTTGTAATGTCTTGAGGCACAAGAAAATCTAATTTTATCAGGAGGTCTTGCATCAGAGGGAGGAAACACAGACATGCAGGATATGAAAGTATAAACAAACAGTTGTGTTGCTGTCATTAATGTAGGCTTATTTTCATCTTGTCTTGTACTGGTCTTTTGATTATTTTTCATTTTAGCCAGGTCGTCTTGTACTGAGAAGGCAAAAATTGTGCAAAGAGCATGTGATCAAGCATTAAGAAATCATTCATGTTATGCAAAAAATCCACACGTATTATTCCAGTAATTTGTAATGTTACTGTTTAAGGGCTTTTCTGAAGAGAAATCTGGGCAGTAGAATGAAAAGTATGATGCTGAAAATTGAGACTGCAGTTTTACTGAGCTTTCAGATAACACAGTTCATTTTAGTTGGTATCTGTCCACAAAAAATAAAATAATCTTCAACCTAGGTAAAATGAGATAAAATCACAAATAGGTACCAGCTTATTCCTACTGTCCTAAAGAATGTGAAGTGTCCGAATCATGTAGCAATTCTGGATATTAGTGCTGTCTTGTTCTGCTTGTTCTTCTACACTTTGCCTTGATTTAGCCTCAGACACTTTTTTCTTTGCAGTACGGTAATTGAGCTTATTTGAGCCTGTGGTTCTGAAAATAGGCAAACAGTAGAATATTTTATTGTATTCTAATATTTACAGCAATAAAAAATTACAGTTTTGACATATTCTCTGGCTAGAATATAAAAAATGGACTGCTGCATTATGTTAGCTCAGTATTTTTAAAAAAAAAAGTTAACTTTGTCAGCACTTTAAGAATAGTTTCTTGGTAATGAACAAACCATTACTTTCTATGATGCAGTTCTCATTGGAAGCATATATTTAGAAGCTTACCAGCATACTCTTTTTCCAGACAGACAAATAAAATTGATTATTTTTAAATATTTTTTTTTTCCTCCATGAAGATGGATACAAACTGAGAGCACTCACAGCTTTCAAAGACTAATGGATATTCCCGTCTCTGGAGACAAAAATGAAAGCACTGGGAAAGACAAGTTAGAAAATCAGATCAAGAAGAAGAAACAAGTCATTGAATTGTAAAATTGATGGAACTTCTTTGAACCTGTTCTAGATAAACAAAGTACCATGATTGGGACGTACCATACCTTATCACTTGATATTTTCTCTAATTAAAACATGTTTATGCACTTCTGTTAAGAACAAAATCTTAATCTATCACTTCTGTCTTGTAGGGAAATGTTTTGCAGGCTCTGGTGACCTGCGTAGACATGTGAGGACTCATACAGGAGAAAAACCCTATACCTGTGAAACTTGTAACAAGTGCTTCACTCGTTCTGCTGTTCTACGGCGGCACAAGAAAATGCATTGTAAAGCCACTGATGAAGGTCCAAACGCACTAGATGAATTTACTCAAGGGATTGAAACTTCTGACCTTGACAAATCTCAGAGTTCTGACTCTTTTGGCCAAGAAATGTCTGTTACATTGTTACCAGTATCTGTTAAATTTCCCATTCGTTCAACTGCAAATTCAACTGAATTTGATAGTTCTGTGGATTCTTACTCTAAGTTGCGAACAATGATTCAACACCATGATTCAGCAAACCAACAGAAATTGAACGTGGATTCTGCTAAACTCCCAAAAGTTCAGACAGAGCAGACTCCACCACCACCACCATATGCTTATGCAGATGCAGATGTATCTTCTGCAGAAGAACCCTTACAGTCTGATAATATTCCCATGATTCGTCCCTCTATGGTTAGCTTGGACAGTCATTGTAATGATCCACTAGGCAGTCGAACATCATCTGCTGCATACAAAAATAATGAAGGACCCTTCTTCTCCAGCATGACCCTCTGGGGTTTAGCTATGAAGACCTTACAGAATGAAAGCGAATTGGAACAATGAAGGCTCAGGTGACTGTATCAAAACTTCGTAGAGGCACTTCATGCTAAAGTGATGGTGATTGCACTGCAGTGTAGACATCAGAGCTAGTTTTTATGACAGCTAGCTTGGATACTGGTAGAAATCAAGATACGCATGCCCAGAACCCAGCGTAGGCTGCCTTTACACCGCTTCTCAGCAAAGTTCAAATCTAGTTTAGAGGACCTTTGTTGTTCTGTGACTGCACTGTGTAGCTTGTGTTACCAGGATTTACTAAAATTTACCATTTAATAAATTTACTGTTTAACTTGGCATTTTTTACCTGATAATGGAGGAAAGGATGGCGCAATGTCTAATTTAATGATACGGGTGCAATTCAAGTCTGGGTCATCAGAGTTGTGTAAGGGTGTAGATATAAAAAGAGGAAAATATTTAACAAATCCTTAGAGAACCTGAGTTTCAGTAGTGGCTTTCTTACCAGTAGGATCATTGGTTTACATGACTTGAGTATTGTGATATTAAATTTCAATGTTAAATACTGGACAATATTTGTGATAGTGCAAAGTACCTGTATATCTAGAAACTTTATTTTTTTACAATAAAAGCTTTTTTTTAGTATTTTATAAACTATTTTGCACAGCAGATTATTTTTACAATGAAGACCAAGATCAGGAAATGCGAATAAAGGGAATTTGTTTTACATTGTATCTTAATTGCTCAATGTGTTTCATCTTTTTATGAAAGATTTTCAATAACTTATCTATCCCAGGTATCTTTACAATGCTAATGGGGATACCACCGCAAGAAGAGCTACACTATAAAATAAGTGCAATCAATATACCAGTAGATTGTCTTGTATTTCAGTGAATTAGTGTAAGACATTGGCTATTTCATGGGAATGAATAGACTCTTACAGGATAGAAACTTTGCTTAGAGGCCTTTTTCTGCTTTGGTGCTGTGAATGGTTGTATTCATTTTCGGTATAGATCTGTTGCTGCATTTCAAACTGCTTGCTACAGTCACGAGTTTTACTGGCCTGACTTTTTCCAACCCATCAAAAAGCTTTAGCAGTGTGTTGTCAAGCTTTATGCTAAAACATTCCTTAGATACTGTAGTTTCTGGAATGAAAATATACTTGTACTAACCTTTTTTCTGAAGTTCATTCACAGGCTGAAAAGTCTGTTTGAAGTACGTGTTTATTATTTCCTATAAGAAGTTTCAGTGTTCACCACTAGCAAGACAGCTGTGCGTACTGGTATCTCTAGTATTATATGATAAGACTGCAAGACTTCAGAGTTGCACTTGCATGAAAAATAGTCCTACGTTTATTTGGGACTACAAAATCACATAAACCCCCCCAAACATCTGGTTATATAAAAATTTTTCTTGTGAAAAGAAGCAGTTTGTAAGCCAAAAAGTAGATTTCAGTGTTTTGTGACAGCTAACAAGATCTGGTATCACTGCTATTTTAATAACACTGCAGTTTGTCTGCTGAAAAATTTGTGTTTGTGTAAAACTAAGAACTGGAACTGACTAGTAATATGTAGAGTCACATTTTCCTGGTGTTAGAAAATACATTGTCACTTGTATCCCACTAAAGCACAAAAGTTCAGATCTATTATAATTAGCTAGTTCTTGGTAGAACAATAATTAGTTTTGCTAGAACAGGGTTGTAGACCACAGGTGATTTATAGTCCACTGTCCGCATTCTGTGGAATTTCAGAGCCTGCAAAATACAGTATTTTTCATATTTTTAAAGTGCTCATCACTTCCCCCCTCCCAGGAATTCAAAACTAGCTGTTTAGTTTCTTACTGTGTTAACACCATGCATTGCAATTTGTGGCTTCCCTTCCTTTACTTGGGCCTTGTACCTCCCTGGTTTTAACTGCTTTCAAGCTGGGTTGAAATGAGAAAGATAATATTGCTGGCCAGAGCATACCACTCCTTAAAACAAAAGGGGCAGAAAAACTTTTTTTCACTACATTAACAGACCAGTTAAAATAAATGGAGAGAAAACTGGGAATTTTTTTTCACCTTTCTTTTCTTGTAGTGCACGTATACTAGGAAACTAAAACATCTATATTTTTCCAGCCACTGAAGTCAAAACAAAGAAGCTTTTGCAGTGCCTAATTTTAAAAATAGCATGTAGGCTAGCAGAACATAGTCCCACATAGGATTAAGCAGGGAACACTTTGTGTATTTGAACCCTTAGCTCTGCTCTCATTCATTTTCTTTTACATTATTTGCTGGTGAACACTGCAGATCTTTGTGGAAATCATCCACATGCTATTCAACGATCCATGTAGTATGGTTCTGTCCCTGACCATGTGTGCTCCCGCTCACTCTCTGCTTTCCTTGCGCTAGTGCCTAAGGCAAAATGTGGGTATCTGCCAGTCACTGGCTCTGTAGCTTTCCCCTTGTCAGAAACTATTTTTAGATTTACTTACCCCAAGAGAAAACAGAAATTTGATTCTGTTCCCACGAGGATTCTGTTGCTTGGAAAGGACAAATCTGCAATTTGTGACCCTCCTAACTTTTTAGTTGCCTCTGGCTCTGCAGTGGTTTTGCTTTCTGTGTTTTATGTTGGTGAAGTCAGTACAGCTTAGGTTTAAAACGGACCATGTTGCAACTTTTGTGCTCTTCTAACAGAGCATTGGAGGTTTGTAT
The DNA here is from genome assembly GCA_008921705.1 of Burhinus oedicnemus. NCBI lineage: Eukaryota > Metazoa > Chordata > Aves > Charadriiformes > Burhinidae > Burhinus > Burhinus oedicnemus. The sequence goes on along the minus strand of VFFE01007634.1, from coordinate 1,817,990 downwards.
GCTTTATTTTGGAGGAATGTGTTATTGCTGAAGACTCTCTTAGTGAAAACGGCATCTCAAGATGCTTGTAAGCATATACATTAAATTGCTAGGTACCAAGTGCTTTGTGCCAAGAGGACAGCCATGTTGCATAAAGGATAATTTCTCTTGCTTGGTAGTATTTCTTTCTGTGGGAGCGTTCCACACCAAAAACGTGAAGGTTCTCAAACCTGCTACCAGATTGTGAATACTGCTTGCAGTTCGGGGAGTTTGATAAAACACCATGTTGCAATATGGCATCTTTGAGAAGGAAGTAGAAAAAACACTGTTAGGAGAAGGCAGTCCATCTGAGTTTGCACAGCTGGAACTAGAAAAAGCAAGAGTTGCAGCACTGGGCAGGAGCACTAAGAACTGTTATTTCTAGCTGTCTTGAAGGAAAAGCTGAGCAAGAGAGAAGATTCAAAAGATGAGGAGATAGATGGAGCCAGATGGAAGGGAATGAAATTTTATGTATGGAGTAAGAAGTTTTGGATTAAGAAGCCACATCCCTGCAGCCACTCTGCAGTGAGAGTATCACTGCCTGACTGCAAGAAGATATATTTTACTTTTTTGTTTCCAAAATCAAATATAGTATGTCATGTCAATTTAGCATTGTCTAGTGCTTTTCTCAGTGACACCTCTGTAGAAAATTACCTTGAAAGAGGATCTTTTTCTGTATCTTAAAAATTTCCTGTGGCAACCCATAGGTACATAACGAAGAGGATGTTTGAGTGGGAATAGCAAATATGGTCTGATAGTCCTAATACTGCCAGAAAGCCGGCACAGTTGGAAAACAGCAGCTACCCCGTGACTTTGAAGAACAGGTGGAAACCATGACATAATTATCGAGCCAATATATTTCACAAGCAGCAGACACCCAGCCATTGCTATTGCTCATAAATATCCACAGCCAGCATGCTGAGGGGTATGAATAAGCATCCATCCATTGGCTAGTAGCAGGCACTGCTGAAGTGCCATTATAATCAATGTAACTGGCATGCTATTTAGAAAAGAAAAAAAGTTAACCAACCTGGCATAGTAAAATCGAAGGAATGCTAATTGTTATTTATTAGAATAGCTATCCTGCAGTTCAGAGCTGCTGTTCAGTTCATCTTGCAAACTTGATTCACTTTTGCATCCAGAAGATGTAGGTAACTGCTCAGGGCTTAGTTTGGGTTTGTTCAGTGCAGAGGTCACTCTGTCATTTGATTCCTGCACCATATTAAAAAAAAAAAATGATAGTAGTGTTTAAAATTTTGAAGGCATTACTGTGGTTTTTGGATGATTTAAGTGCATTAAACCTATATAAAATTTAACCTGTCATTTTTATGTATGTTTCCTGTGTGTACATAGGAAAATGATACATCATATAATTAAGTCTAAGTTCAAGTAACTCCCCCTCCACAAAAAAATCCTCTGCTTGAGACTTATGATCCAGTTTAGTTAGAACTGAAAATAAAAAGTTGTTTAAGGAAGGAGACCTTCCCTAGGAAGGGCTTACCGCTTGCTTATTACCTGTTGCCATTGAGCACATACAGTGGTTTTGTGGTCTGCGAATTTATCTGCATTCTCTCATACTGTTTTTAAACCTGGCCTACTAGATGTTTTGCAGTTTCTTGAATTCAGAGATTGGGGTTTGGAACAGAGCACTTGTGCTTTGTTTCCATGGCTTCTTCAGCAAATCCAAATAGGGTTAAACGCCTGTTGATAATTTTATAGGGAAGTAATTGCTACACATGAAGTCTTCCCAAAACATCTAAGTGGCATATACAAGAGCAAGCCAAATTTAAGACAAAATCAGTGTGAAGCAAGTGGAACTGGCCCCATAGGCCATTTGCTTCTGGAATCCACTTTTTTCTTTCCTTTCATTGTCTTCCCCACTGTGGGTAGCTCCATTCATATGTGGACAGCTGCATTCAATTCTTGCTGCTCACTTCATGCCTCTTACCCACCCCTCATAATCCAGACCAGAGGTTAACATATTCAAGCTCAGTGAAGAAAAATGTAGAGGCATATAGGTAAACAGAGTCCCACACAGTTGTAAAACTCTCTAAAAATCTCCAGTCTCCATGTTTGGGAGTGTGTGCTGGGATTTTGGATATTTAGTTTCTTGCTAAAGAGCTTGTTTGAGAAGTGGTATGTAAAGCAGACATGACAAGAAATGTAGATGGTCCTGCTTGTACAGAAGACTTAATAGAAAGCAAGCAAACGTGAGCTTTACAGGCAGCTTTGAAGGCGGAAAATGTGATAGCTTGGGAAATGTGTCCTAATGACAACTGAAGGGCCTTAGATGCAGCTATTTTGTAATTCAGTATGCTAATGACTTCAAAGTGACCTGTGCTCTGCTGTGCTGCAAATAGATTTCTTTGTATTGGTACACACAGGCTTGTGCTTTCTGGTCCGTAGCCTTATTCATTAATCCTTACTGACATCTATTATTGAATTTGCCTTCTCTAAACAGTTGGTTTCTATCTCTGTTATTAAATCTCCATGCTAGCAAATAGATAAAAATTACCTTTAAAACACAGCCTAGTGAAGACACAAGCTAGTGACTCAGACATTCTTTTTTCTAAAGACAGTACCCCTGCTGTTTAAATACATTTTTTAAATTTTTTTTTTATTTTTTGGTAGTTGATATTCACATGTGTGTTCAGATCTGACAACAGTTTTGTTCTCTTGGTGAGGGAATTTTTCCTGGAAGCTTACAAAAGCCCATTAATACAACAGCACAATGCAGTGCTGAGGAGCGTGCATGCATGAACTACAAGTCTGCCAGCTTTTTGTGAAGCTCTGCAGGGGGCAGTATACTAAAATAAAGCCTTTCAGGCCCTTTTAATGTAGTTCTGACCTTCCACTCTATATTAAACAGATGACTGGAACCAGAAAGATAGGTCATTGTGATTGCAGTTAATATTTGTAAGGACCAAAGCAGCTCTCAGCCTTTGAGGTAGAAGGGAATCATCTTAAGTGTGAAAATGTATCATCACAAGAATGGAGAGGATCAAAGGAAGGCCAGCTGGTGCTCGGACATCTTTTCATAACCTTTATTACAATGCTGGAATACACTAACCTCAATGGGAAGTCCATTCAGTTCGTGTATTTCAAATAGATAATCTGTATTCTGGTGAAACAAAGAAAGCTAAAAAAGCCCTTTCTAAAAAGGGGGTGGTCGACACAAATTTGCCTATGATTTAATCATATTGGTTTTCTAAAACCAGCTTAGCTTTTTCAATGCATATATATGAATGTATGACATGCTTATTTTGGAAGTGGCTGAAAATTTGTAAATTTAGGTACAGAGAGTTCTAGCTGATTTTACTGTGGTTTACTTCCATTTCAGAATAAAGGCCCTCCGCATTTTCACTTGCCGTGCACAAAAAATAAGGCACAGTAGTTCTGGGAAAACCTATACAGAACAGCCATAAGCATTAAGTCATTGAAGAGGTATGTATATGTGGAGTCATGAAAAGGCCAAGATAAGGCTGACTAGTTTTGACAAACACCTAAATTTAAGCTTGGGCTTCCAGGGAACATCATACCACTGTAAGTGTACAGGAAATTACCAATATCAAAGCAGAAAATCAATGAAGATTGCTGTGTAGAGGTAGGCTGTTACCATAAAGTCGTGTGTCCACAGGCTGAGGGCTGTGCTACCAGATTTGTGCTAAATGGATAGGGAAAAGCAGTGGGACTGTAGGTATAGACCAGAGGTCAGCACTTCTGCCATGGTATTTTTTACATGGGGAACACCGGAGATCACTAGAACATCAAAGTTCAAACTCAAGTGTTAAATGGTTTAGTCATTACTTTCAGATTTGGATTTCACTTTTTGCATTTGTTCCATGGATCCAGAATAGGGTAAGTATCCCTTCTACTTGTTGAGCAGGGACTTACTTCCAACCAACTTTATTAAACGTTTTGTCTAAAAATTGACACCTGTGTAAGAATTGCATTATTTATGAAGTTAGGCCTTCACAGGAAATTCAGCAGTCAGTCTTAATACTGCAAAACACTAAATGGAAAAAGAATATTGCCTTTTCCTACTCAGAAAGCAATGGCAGTCATCACACCAGCCAAGTAATGACTGCAGCCTGTGAAACGGGTCTGAGGGGCGCTGAAGTTCTGACAGCTTCAGGAGATGCAACAACTTCGTTTCAATTCAAAAGTCATTAAAATAATTCCTAAATGCTAAAGCTCAGAAGAAAAGGTATTTAATTTCTTTTTCTCCAAGTAATTTGCATGTCAAATCTCTCTCCCTCTCTCACACACACTCTCTCTCCTGTCGGTGATGTCTCTCTCAGCAGCTGTCTAGCCGTGAATCACTCCTGTCATTTGAAGCATATTTTTAACACTTCTGGACGTGCTCTAAAAGCAAATGCTGTTAAGCAAACAATTTGCACTGTTTTTCCATATGCTCTCTTCACTTCCCAAAACCTTTCATAATCATGATTTTAAAAGCTGGGTCACAGGGGAATCAGGTACTGGAAAATACAACCTTTTGTATTTGTGAGAGTATCATAATGTTACATCAAGTTCTCATGTAATGCAGATCCTCTGTCTAACTTGCAGAAGACTTGAAGTTGCCTGATGCTTGAGAATTTCACTTCATTAAGATTCATAAGAATGTTGCCTTTGGTTTCACTCATTGTATTCTGCACCTTCTCAAGCTCAAACTTCAGTTTGAGTTTAGGAATTGAGCATACAAAAAGAAAATCACTGTCAAAGCTTAGTTCAGCTGCTGTTACGGTAAAATAGATTAGATGACGCCACGTTTGCTTCAGAGCAGTTATTTTCCAGCCTGAAATGGAAAACATAATCATGGAGTCTAATAAATTATTTGTCTTGTAATCATGAGTTTCAGACCTACCAGAAAAAGGACGTTGACCAAAAAGGTTTTGATCTTAAAAGCTTTTCTGCTTTTCTCATCTCTTCTTTGGCAGAAGGATGCCCGCTGGGGCCTTAGGGACCCAAGGATCTTCGCTAGGTGCCTGGAAGGCCTTTGGAATCATCCAGTAACAAGTCAAATAGGAAGAAGAGTGTATTTTGTTCTCCCACTGGTTAGTAAGTGACTCTTCCAGTAATTCAAATATTTGTCAGGAATGCAAGTTGTTGAGCTCCTGATCCAAATGATTACACTGGCACATGGGGAAAACAGGAATCCTGATTGTGCCCAGCTGGAAAGAACTTTCTGTTTCCAAATAAAATGTGGCTTTTAAATACCTGGGACCAAGTTAGTTTTGATTTTTCCAAAGCCTAGAAGCAATAGCCCCAAAGGATGCTTTTGACTGAAGTCCTAGTGCAAGCGTTATACAAACAGTATTTATGAGCCATGCACTTCCACTTTGTGCTTGCATCTGGAACTTCTGTTTTTCTTTCTTGTTGCTTTGATGTCATGTTCCTTTGTATTTTTTTAAGTGCTTAGAAGAACCCTAGTGTGACAAAATACTAAATAATAATCAAAGTCTAGGACATGAAATGATATGGTGTAATGTATTTCTGTTAAGGAGTGCTCACATGTGGACTGCAATATGGATGAGGGTCTTGAGCACTCTGACTGTCCTGCATATACAATTTGTCTTTGTTAGTAACCTGGCTGTAGTGGAATCATCAACGAGTTATCACTTCTGAAAGTTTTGTTTTAGACAAGGAAGCTTTGTTGACCACCATTAGTATTGCCACTATTCAGCAGCTTAATTATTTGTGCTATTTGCTGTTCTCAAAAGTTCTTCCCTCTGAAGATGTGATTAGGTAAAACCTGCCATTAAAAGGGGCTAGCCCTTGGTATTGCAAGAAAAGCCTGACATATTTTAAGTGCCTAGAAATCAGAAGACAAAAAGCATTTCAAAATATTTGTAGCCATTATTTGTAAGTCACATTCATGATGCTTTAGATGATACCCACATGATTTTTGAATGTGTGGTTTGTTTCAAATAATAGGTTCCTTCATCTCTCCCTTACTCCTCCATGAATTTAGGTTAAGCAATTTATTTTCTCTTATAAATCTGCTGAGCCAAATGTCTCTCTCGTGCATCATCACTAGTAGGTCGGATTCGGAGTAACCGGCGGTTTGTCCACCGGGTGGCAGTGAAAGCCCGAGTTACAAAGGGGATTGTCCCAGTGGTTGAACTGCTCCACTGCGGCTCCTGTGCAGTCAGTTATTCGGCCTGGAAAACCTTCTCACTGCACACCCCTGGTGATCAGACTGTGGCTTTATCAATAGTGATGAGCCTCATTCCTTTATGTTAGGAAGCGATAATGTGTTAACTGGTTTGCTATCTACAGCTTTAACAAACTGTAAGGAAATAATTTCTTACCCTAAGCGTACCTTCTGAACAGAACTGGAGATAGCACTGCCAACCACAGCCAGAATATGTCTGTGCTTCCGTCTTGTGGATATTGTGACGTGTGATATAAATATCGTTAGTTTTATAACGTGCTTTATCACTATGTGCTTTGTGAACATTTGCTCCTACCTTATGCCTTAATACTTTACAACCGTTCCTCTTGCTGCAGGTTGTTACACAAAGTAAGCCAGCTCCCTAGCACTCATGAAGTGGTCCCTTGGGAAACGCTCTGACCCCATGGCAGAGCTCTCTGGGCTCTGGGGACCTCTTAGCGTTTCCTGATACTATTTTTTTTTTCACTTAACCTGAAAGGATGCTCATCACACTCAGTTGTTTTAACACTACTTTATTTTGAACTTACTGGTAACTACTTTTTGCCATTCTTCGACTGTATGATGTCCACCTGCCAACTCATCTACTAACTTAGGAAGTTATTCCCTACTAATTCTCCCTGCAGAACAAATGTCTTGGATTCTGCTTCTGGCAAGGATCTGAAAGTATTGCACAGCTGCATGTGTTCAAACTGAAAGGGCAGGGATCAGAGAAACCAGTCAAAGCATAGTGAGTTGACTGTGGTTTGGAAATTGCAAGATTGAAGTTGTTTAGCTGTACCCTCCTTAAAATGGGGAGGAAAATACGTAAAAAATCTCAAAGTGGCTCCTTTAAGAGTAAGCAAATATTCTCTTTAAAAATGTACAAATCTAAAATCTAATATTAAAGTGAAAAGTATGGATTTTGGTCCTTATATGTCTTGCTATGGAGTTGCAATATTTAGCTTTGTGATTTTGGCTGTACAGGTTAGTAATAAATCAAGATCAAACACTGTGATTGGTTTTAAACCTACTTACAGGTCTGGCAGCAATAAAGTGTTATGAGTCAAATAGTATGACTTTGTCAGTACTTCAGCTTTACAACCCAACTACATTTCATTGCTTTACCATTTTTGGTAAGGGCTGTTATCACTATAACTGGTATTGCCATGTTGTAACTACCTGTGTCACTGCCAGAAAAACAGCAGATTGCCTAAACTGAAACAGGATGTGCACCTCCCTCTTGCTTCAACAGGGATTTTACTGCTATAGCATTTTCAACTCTGTTCAGTGGTATTTTTCCGAGTAATCTTAGCTAAATTTAAATGGGTTTATTTACATGTTATTTACTCTTTGAAAGCATATTGCTTTCTGTGTTTCCTGAGTGCACGGCAGCTGATAACCCCAAGTACTATGCTTATCGTAAGTATTCTAAGTACTCAGCTCTACCAGAACTTACTGTCAGTGGCCTTACTAATAAGCAGTTTTGTAATAGAGATCTGCTAAAATACTGTTCCCCAAAAGCATGCTAAAACAACTTGAATCAATTATTTTGTAGAAAACAATTACTTTCCAATTATTTTTAATATTTTGGTACTAGTAGTGTCTTGGTAACTGGGTTTTCCTGAAGTAATCTGAATGAGTTATGCACATTGGATGAGGATGTTAAGTACGTTCAGGCTGTTAGATTTGTAAAAGCACTTAGGTATCTCAAAAAGACACCTCCCTGTACCCAACTATATACAGATACCCACAGACATATGTAAAAATGTCTCTAAAAGCTGGCCTTCAATTTCCAGCAGCACTGGACATTGGTGTTAAGTTTCTGTATACAATGTATGTTGGGTTGATTAGACTATTGAAGGAACACGTGAACCATATTTGCTATCCATTTGTACTCAATATCATTATTTATGCTTGACTTAAGTGTAATTTTTTTCCAAATGAGAGGAAGAATAAGCTTCAGGATGACCTATCAGGATAAGATGTCTTTATACAAATGGAACTGCCATTGCACTATGGTGTTCTGTGGGCATGATGATACTGGTTTTTAAGAAAATCATGTCCCAAACTGACATAGTTGTAGCCCAAGCAAAAATGATTTTTTAAACAGGCTTAAACTTTCTCTGAAATTCCATGAGTTAATATGCTGATCATCTAGAAAAATGTCTTAAGTAAGAAAGTAATTAAAAGCCTCTACAAATTAAGATCACAACTTTTCCCCAAAAGCAAGTATTAGAGACTTAGCCTTACTGAAGCTCAACATGATCTAGTTTAAGAAAGAATGTCTGTATGGATTAAAAATTATTCCCCTGCAGTGGGCAGGCGGCAAGCGGTCCCTGCTGCTGGTACTTCTAGAATGTTTTATAATATCCATAGGTGCACAGTAGACCTAGCTTGGCAGAACAGACAGGATAGCTCTTGAATGGCTGATGTCCTCCTTTACTAGAAGTGATAGGTACGTCCTTGTCTTTGCTGAGTATTTCCTTTTTGACTTTCTAGTAGTCAACATCTATGTATCATAACTGGAGAAAGATGAAAACAAGAACAGACTACTGGGAAATGACAAAAAAATCCATCTGCTCCTCTCTGCGCCTGGTGAACTGTTGCTTTATGGCCTTATGACTATATGCAAATTCTTTTTTTGTTAAGAGCCAGTTGGATTTTGTTCAGCTGAGCAAAATGCAGCTAGGCAGTTGGGAAGCTATTGCAATACACCACTTTGGACTCCTTTGTAGGGATTATAACCTGGAGATTGTCGCTAAACTACTACTGTGAATTAGCTTGGCCATCCCAACACTCTTGAAAAATTGTCCTTTTCTGTCTCTCAAGCCTCAGGCCTGATTTGCTTTTCTTTTGGAATTCAGCTTTATCTATAATGGGAAATGGAGCAGGGAATTGTTAGTTCATCTTTGTCCACTGCTTTGAAGATGTGAAGTATTTTTGGAATCTGCTTGGTACAGTTGCTTATATTCTCCTCAGGCAAAGGAATCTAACATTTGCTCTCCACAGCCTGCCCTTAGCTGAGCATTCAATGAGCTCTCACTCCCCTTCTGTTCCCACAAGGATGTCTTTACTGCCAGTTCTGATCGAAGACTGATTCAAGAACGCGATTTATGGAGAGTCCTGAATGTGTTTGGCAATTTCCTCAGCTGCTGTACTTTAATGCTTGGTGGAAACCCTACCTTTCTGGAATTGTTCCTCGCTTGTCATTTTTATTTTCTGTTTTTCACTGCGATTTCATTTTGACTGATTCTTTTTCAAATGCACACCACGTTTAGAGATTTGATTGATTTAAAATTCATAAGTACTGTGTTTAGATTTCTTAGCATCCAGGGTCCTTAATGCTCTCCACTGAAGTTTCCTAAAGTAACATAAAAAAAGTAATTCAAATATAGTGGTGACAATGCTGCATATTTTACAGGATACAAGTAGGTTTTAAGTTCTTAGATCTCTTGCTGTGAAGTACCAGTAATCCTGTGCAAGTCAACATCTGTCCTGTCTGGGTGTAGCTGGTCTTGGTTTTCATGTTTTCAGCTAGCAAGTACAGCAGGAATTATTCATGTGGCAACCAGATCCTGCAGGGTTAATACTATTTCTTTGAAGTTACTACTGATATTGCTTGCTACATCTTTTTGTCATCTTCTCTTGCATAGATTGTCAGTTTAAAGCAATGCAAAATGGGTTACCAGGGTAGGAAAAACTCTGCTGTTTTAAAGCCATGATAAAGCTCTAATCTTACAAATAAGTGTGATATGCAGCGCATGTAATCCATGAATGAGGTTTTACTTTTGCGGTTTTTAGTAACAGGCAAGACTTGCACATGTAAAATCCTTTCCATCCAGGATATAAAACTAGTAATATTATATGTTAATAGCAATACATTTTTAAGTCAAGAGTACCCTTCTGATATTAGTTAATTAGTTATACAGTTTTACTTCATTCATTGAGTTACTCTATTTTGCGTGAGACTGGTTCAAAGCTGCACTAGGGGAGGTTTAGACTGGACGTCTTTACTGAGAGGGTGGTCAAACCCTGGAACAGGCTTCCTAGGGAGGTGGTCAATGCTCCAAGCTTGTCAGTGTTTAAGAGGCATTTGGACAATCCCCTGAATAATGTGCTTTAACTTTTAGTCAGCCCGGAAGTGGTCAGGCAGTTGGACTCGATCATCGTAGGTCCCTTCCAACTGAAACTATTTATCTATTCTATTCACTTCATTTTCTTGCTCTACCCACCCTGAAAAATATGAATATAATAGTAACCACAGTACCTTGCTGTTTAGTAACCTCTGGAGTTCTCTGTTTTTCAGTGTACCGTATTGAAAGCTTTATAAAAAAAATTAAAAATTACTTACAGTGGAGAGCTGCTGCAGTCTAGGCATCTAATTCTAGTAATTCATTGCTTCCTAAAAGGAATAATTGATCCTTTCAGTAAAGGTAGCTGGCTCATTCATGACTTGCTTTGCAGGCTCCCTCTTATTTTTCACTTGTTAGTCATCTGGAGTGAGCAAATGTTTTGTACATCCCGTTCTCTTTGTCTTTCGACATTTAGGTATCTTTGTAAATAAGCATATTTAGGAGCCACAAAACAGCACGTATGAAAACTGCCATGGTAAATAAATGAAATCCATACAGATTTAGGCTCCTCTGTCACTTGGCTGTTTTGGAAAACTTTTCCCATTATGCTGCATCCCTTTCCATTCATTTCAGCATTTCTTCTCATCATATATTTAAATACTGAAAAACTTTTTAAACTGTTGACCTAAGTTGTCAAAAGTGATCATTAATTTCCCATACCTCAAATTTTAAGTGCTCAAATTAAGAGTGCATCTTGACTTGCATTCGGTACTACATATAGGGCTACAGCTTGATATATCCTCACTAGATATTTGCTTTCCTTTGCTTTCTTGAAGCCTTTCAGTTTCCCTGCTAAAGTCTGAGATACCCCAGAATCATGCTGCTTTTGGCAATTTCAGTCAGTGGATACTGAAGTAAAAGTGAAATCTTCTTAGAATTCTATCACAAGTACAAATTGAATGAAAAGCATTGACACAAAGATACAGAGGTTTGAATTTATATGTACATTAGAAGTGCCTGATTGCTTTTTTTTTTTTCCTCTGGACAAGTTCTATTTGCAAACTGAAATACAGCAAGATCAACGCCATGTGCAAAAACTTAAATGGCAGCTTTTGAAAAACTGCCCCATTAACCTGATGAGTTTCTAATTACAGTAAGATGTAAAAGCTTTTTTTCCTCATGCTATGTAGGATTTTGTCCTAACAGTTTTTTTTAAAGCTACCCTGCTGTTAAAATAATTTAACTGCAGTGTTTGAGTATAATTTGTCCTATATTTCTTTTGCTTTCTCTGAGGAGTTACATAACTTTTCCCATTTCTAATGAGTTTTCCTAAATATAAATTGTGATGTTATATTATGCACCTCCTTTGGCTCCAAATCAATTAATTTGAAGTGGTTCAAGGCCAAAGAGAAGTCTAGGATCGCATCCTAGTGAAAGGTTTGTTTATGCACTTTTTGTTTTAAATAAATGGTACCATGTTTAAGTCAATCTTCTGTTGAAATTGATCTTATCCTGTATATTCATGTAATACTCTAAATTAATAGAGGATCATTTGGATAGCTGCATGACCTTGTGTTACTTAGATGCTGTTTAAAATCCATTTGTATAATAGCCAAAACATTATTGTGCTTTCCTAAATCACATAACTTCAGCCATTTAAATGACTGTTAAATCATAAGCAGGATTAACCTGGGAAGAGATCTGTAAAAGAACAACCTCACTTTACCCCTAAAGCAGTGCTTCTTTGCCTTTAAGCACAGCGATGACTGCTGTCTCCCCAAATCCCTCTGCCAGAGCTCTGCCTCCTCATCATCGGGACTGTCACCGTTCTGTCTCAGCTTAGCAAAGTGGTGGCTCCAGTAGCTGGGACTAGCATCAGGCCTGGAGAGCAACTCATCTGTCCGTCCTGCCTTTCCCTCTCTTCCCCAGACCCAGAGCACTCATCTCCCCTGCTGTATTTTGGCACCTTATCTTCACTAAGGGATGAATCTGCAGGTCTACAGATGGTGTTGAGGAGGTATGGTACATAAACTGCCTTGCAGCACAATTTCTCCCTCCTGCTGCACCTGCAAGCTCAGAGTACTGACTCTTTGAGCAATCCTTCTGGCTTTTACTGCGCTGTATTTTATGTGGGTATATCACTGATGTTTGCTTCACCATTTGAGAAAGGCTGCTCTTGAGAATCTGAGCGCTTAGAACGTCATCTGTCTCAGTGTTACTTCAATGCATGGACTATTTTCCTTCTGAAAAATCTTATTTAGATGTCTACATATGAATTCAGTATGATTAACATTAGGAAGCCAGACTTGAAGAATTGTTTGATGTTTTAAAGAATTTCACAGCTTTCCAGTGACCATTTCTCAATTTTCCCCAGTCAAAAAAGAATTCAATCTCCTCCTTTTCAGTGATTTTGGAAATAGCAGATCTGCATTCTTCAGTATCAATACCTTTATTTCCATTCAGCAATTCTACAAATCTGATAGTAACTGGCAGTAACTGAAAATCACAATTTTTTCATATTGCTGTTTTCTGTCATCAACAAGGTATCACTTTTGTTCATGCACAGGTTCACTATCATTAATCTAACAATTCTACAGTTGCTCACACATAAGCCTATCACATACAAATTGGAGAATAAAATCTTAAAGAGGAAGTTCAGTTTTAGCTTCATGGCTGTCCTGGTGTGGATTTACTGGGCAGAGAGGGACTAAAGGGGCAATACAAACCTTAGCACTATCTGGTGAGGTGAACTCCTTGTTGTATCGTGTACTAGTTGCCACGAAGCTGGCTCTACCTGTCTGACTCTGCCGTGCATTTCTTGCATCTCCTTTGGTACATCACTTAATCTGTGCTTCCCTATTGCTAAGAGTTTAATACAATTTCTGAAGATTATTGGCTTGTTAAAACGGACTAGTGGTTCATGAGCATTTATATGAGAATGCTATTCTTCCTGTGGTATTTGTAAGTAACCTCAGATACCAAAGGGATGGACCACTTGATGCTTTAGGGTAAAAAAACTGCTGGGACATCTGACAACAATAGGCAGTGCTTCTTTACTTCAGCAGAGTGTGTCCCTTTTCATGAATGCTTATGTTGCAGAAGCAATTGCTGCATTGCACTGCATCAGCACTGTTCCTAATCCTGATTTGGAAACATCAACTGTTAACTTGACAAAGCGTGACACATGGTATGTTGAAGTGTTTTCAGCTGCACTAACACAACAAATTGTAATGGCTCCAGAAGAGCCATTTCAGTTGATTGTGTCAATAAACTACAACCCTCAAAGAAAAAGACATGGCCAACTTGAATAAAGCATCATTAAATCACAAATAATAGGTAAATGGTCACAATTTTTGTCCTCATTTTTAGAAAAAAACATGTAATTTGTAGAGCTTTTGCCTGTGATGAATCAGAAGTCCAGCCCTATGGCACTTACCAGTTTACGGTATTTCCTTCATTTCCATACATAGAAAGTGTGTGACTTTATTCTTCATACTTCTGCTACAAAATGAGGACTCAGCATGTGTTCTCGGCTTAGGTCAAAACACAGGCTGTCCTGTGTAACTGGCCTTTCCCTAGCTTTTGTGAGACATAGGCCTACTGTTATTTAAAGACTTCTGTATCATTTCCTGGACCAAGTGCCAGCAGACACAAGCTTAGCATTACTTCCTATTTTTTTTCCCTCCATTACATAGTTCATTAGGAAGAGCTACATCTGCTTGATAGTAGTGCAAATCTTCTGCTTTCATAGTTAGGCTGATGGTACACACCGTGAATTCTAACCTCACTGAGACCATTAAGGTTTCAGAGTAAGTAAATCAGGGTACAATCTGACTTAATGAGACTAGCTGCTAGGTCATCAATTCTGCGCATTGGCTGCTTTTTCTGTTGCCTATGTGCCAGTCAAAACCTACCAGGAGCTATCGCATTTCCTCAGAGATCACTAACATTAGATAAAGATTGCTGGCCATGACACTTAAGTGGCTCAGCAAGAATGTGCGTTATTTGTTAAGCACCTGGAACTTGAGTTACTTGGTAGAAGGTACAGAGGAGGACAGTCCTTTCCCCAAATTTACACCCCCCCCTGAATAACCATAGCAAAATAACCTACAGCAGGAACCCCAGAGGAAAGAGGTGTGCTAGTTCTGAAGACATTTCTTTTCAAATATTCTTTATATTAATATATACCTTTTTGCATCCTTAAGGCAGCAACTTCTGACTAGGAAGCATGCCAGTTTTCTTAGTAAGTTACCTCATTCTTTCTTCTAAAACCATCAGTAGCAAACTATAGTTGGTTATTTGATATCAGAAATTAAATCCTCCGAGCTACTCATTTCACATACCTGGTAAATAAAGGCACTTATTATTCACAGATATTTGTGTGTGTATACATGTATGCATATGCACACAGAAACACGTATCTTTTTTCTGTTACATCATAGGATATGGGGTGAAACGCAGTTAAAATGAAAAACAGTAAGCCAAGTATTTGTAGTAGTACTGAGTGGCAACAGTGCAGCATCTAGTTGCTTAACAAAAATGCTATGGAAGTATTTTTCTGTAAAACTAGAGAACTGGATAAGAGTTCTAACTGCCTAGTTAACGGAAGTTCATACAAGGCCAATTAACATTAAAGAAATGCACAGCACCAAAGAGAAGAATAACTTACACCACAGATAAGCTATCCAAAATTCTCTTTTTCTCTACAAGAGAGGCTAAATCACAGTACCTCGTGATTATGCTCAAATAACTGAAAAAAAGGCCTCACCAGTCAACTGGGGAATTTACATCCATTCATCTTGATCTGATACTGATACTTCCTCAGGCACACACTTAATACACAATTGCCCATTGCTTTTGACCATCTTCAGCCAACAGAAGGGCTCAAATATAAAATCACAGAAGCTGGAGATGAAACGACCTAGTCAGTCAATTTGTTAAACCATTTGCTGTGTTATTTTGGCTCCCTGCAGTATACTGTCAAATATACTTCTGATCATCACTTGGACTTTTGATGTTGTTTGGATTCTGAATGACTTTGACTTCACATACAAATGAATGGATTACACTCATCCGTCGTGGGTTATTCATCTGTTCTGTTCAAAAACACTTGGTTGTAAGACAAGGGTATTGCCAAAATGAAATAAAGTGCTTCTCATTTTCCGAGAAACCCCTTCATTTCCACTTACAGGTGCAATTTTCTACATAAAACGAGTAACTTTTTTTTTTCTATTTAACACATCCAAGTATGATTTATGAAATGTTACTCACATAAGACAAGGTTATTTTACACTTTATTTACTCAGAACAGAACACTGATGGGAGAAATAAATGCGATAGACAAGATGATCCATAGTCAGAGACATGACTTGCTTTATGCCACAGCCAATGCGGCAATCTGGGCCTCTAGCATTATAGACCGTTGACCTTGGGAAAAAAAAAAAAAATAGATGGAATGCATTTTGGATTGGAGAACTGGAACAAACCACATAAGAAATGAGTATGTATTGAGAGCTAATGACTGAATGCCAGATGCATGGAACACGTAAGGCTGCAAAAATAAAGCACTGAGAGGTATATAAATGCTGCTGCTACCCTTATAATGCTCAGAGGTAAATTTACTATTTCAGAGTCCTCCTCTTCTCTATGTGGTATGATCTTCAAAACCGACAAAATCAGAACTGCTTGCTGCAGTAAATGAGAGGCACAACAATCAATTTCTACCTTGAAAATGTTTTGTTTGGGAGTATTCTGCTCTATATTTGAAGTAAGCTATTCCATTGATAATGTTTTAAAAATAAGTATTAGCCCACTGATCATTCTAATCTTCCAGTATGTTTATTTGGCTGCTGCCAAATTATATATTTATATCCAGCCAGCAGTTTAACTAATTAAGTCGTACTTCCCAGAACGGTGCTGATGACACTAGCATTATCAATGATGTTTATGACAAAAAAACAAAACAAATGAAGGAAAATCCATTGTTCTGCGCCCTCTGAGAAAGAAAGGAGAAAAAAAAAAATCAATTATTTGCCACAGAGAAAAACTGAAAAGAGATGACAGGAACCAAAGCATGTTTCTTTAAGAGACCAACAACAACAACAAAAAATCATATTACCATTTTAAACTGTGAGATTGAGATTTATTTTTATAACAATAGGATGTTAAACAGCCTTGAGTACATTTTTTTTCATTAACTCTGTACCAGATTCGCTGAGATTCCCCTATGTGAAGTGAGTGAAATCATGACTCCAATGAAGTCAATAAGACTTTCTCCAGTGACTGTAATTGAACTCAGGTTTCATTTGCGCTCTTAACACCCACTGAAGAGCTTGCACGAGAGCTAAAAAAGGATGTAGATGGCTAATGTGTTTTCAAACAAAATAAAATTCTCACATTAAAACGAATACTCATAAAAATAACAGCGGGGTTTTTTGAGATTTGAAAAAACACACCAAACAACTCTTAGTTTTGCTATGCTCTGCATAGAAATGCCTAAATTCCCATTAAAGACATGAAATTCTGACTTGTATGTGGCAGGGCTCACTGCTGAAATTATCTCTGCTGTTCTCTACCTACACACATTATGAACCTTGTCCATTATAGAATTAGCCCAAATTCAGCCACCGATGACCAGTGTCTAGTACTTTTAAATACGAAGCAAGGAAAGCCGTGTCTGTGACGTATCATTTCCTAGGATAAGAGAAGCTGTGATCAGCATGGCTTGACTTTTATCTGCAGTTCCCATTTGCATCAGCACTGTTAAATATTTCTGTGGACTGACAGCTGTATCCCAAGCACAAGCAAACCTTTAGTCCCTGCCCCGTGTGGTACCAAGAAAAATCTTGTCTGAAGAGTACAATAAACTAACACAGTGATGCTCTGAGAGCAAGAAAATTTGAAATAAGAATTGAAGTAGCTTTCAAGTTCCTGACTCCCCTGTAATTTTTAATGCTTTGCAGTGTTTTGACTATAATAGGTGCTTGCTCAAAGCACAGAAGGGAAAAGAGGGGCTGCTTATGCTATCATCCATGAAAAGAGGCTGGTTGGTTTTGAAGCACAAAACTGGCCCTAGGCTGAGCCCCTGCCTCTGCCTCTTCTCTCCCAGGAGCTGCCTGCCGTCCCAGCCACTTGTTGCATCGCCCACAGTGGCTCTGCCCCGCACGCTGGCAGGCAGCGCACCTGCCAGGCCGCAAAACCAGCACGCTGCTTGCCTTGGGTTAGAGGAGACAGCACAGGCAATATGAATCACGTTGGGTTTTTTGTTTTTTGTTGTGTTTTTTTTTTTTTTTAAGACAGACAAGATCATAAGATGTCCTCTCTCACTGGGGCTGCAAAGCCCTGCAATACGCATTTACCTTGAAGTGACGTGAGCGCCGGTTCCAATATTCGCGTTTTTCCCCCCATCCTTAGCAGAGAGGCGACTCGGTTTCTCACCGTCCTGACGAGCGCGCTCGTCCTTCCCCTGCAGGAACGACTGGCGGGGGAAAAAGGAGACGCGCTAAGGACGAAGCTAACCGACCGGCGATAAACCCCCCGCCCGGCTCTCCCTGCCTCACGCCCCGCCGGCGAGGGAAGGCCGGGGCCCCCTCACCGCCGCCGCCGCCACCGCCACCTTCATTTAGCCCAATTTCCCCAGCCGAGGTACCGAGGCAGACTCCGCCGGGGCTCCCCTAGGGCGGGGGCGGCCCGGCCGGCAGACCCCCACCTCAGGGACAAGGGGCTGCCGTGAGGGGCAGGGCGGCGGCCCGCACCGGTAACCGTTAGCGCAGGGCACGGGCGGCAGCCGCCGCTCGCCGTGCCGTACCGTGCCGTACCGTACCGTACCGTACGGCTCCGCCAGGGGAGGGGCGCGGAGGGCGGCGCGTCCCGTCCCGTCCCCCCGCCGCCACCGCCTCCTCCTCCTCCTCCACCTGCTGCCGCTGCACCAGTCACTGGCTGGGGGGAGCCGCCCGCCTCATCTCCGCGGGGACCCTTTGTGCTGCTGCTGCTCCAGAGCTGCCCTCAGCCAGGCGGCGGCTGCGTCACGACCCAGGCGCTGCGGTCGCCCAGAGTCACCCCGCCGAGGGAGAGCCGCCGCCTCGCCCCCCGCTCCGCCATTGCTGCGCGGGCCGCGGCGGAACGACGCCTCGCCGCCCCCCGAGGAAGGGCCGGGAGCCGCGGCGGTGAGTGGCGGGGCCGCTGCCTCACACCTCGCCGTCCCTCGCTGAAGCGCCGGGGGAGCCGCGGCGGCGCTGCCCGCCAGCCCGCCGGGGGGCCGTTGCCACTGCCCCTGTGAGGAGAGGCCGGGGAGCGCCATGGCGGGGCGCGGCGGGAGAGGGGCGCGGGGTGACCGCCGGGCACGGCCCCGCTGCGGGGGGGGAAGGCAGCGGGGGGAGCTGGGACTGGGCGGGCGGGGAGATGCGGCGGTGGCGCCGGGGCGGAGGCCAGCACCGGAGCCCGCCCGACCCGGCGGGCTGAGGGGCGATGCCGCACCGGGGCTGTGCGGGAAGGCATCGCTCGGATCAGGGTAGGGTGGCGGGGATTTTGGGGTGGTTTTGGTTTTCTGATGTGCTTTTTTTTTTTTTAAACTTTCACTATAAAAGCGGTGACCATCGTTCTTACTTCCCAAAACGCCAAAATGCAACCGAGTCACAGGGACCAACGCGTAATTTTGTTTTGCCATAAAATCTCTCGGGTTCCCCAGGGGGTGGGGAAGGGTCTGGTGCATCCCGAGTTTCTGACATTTTGCATTTCTGCGCGTGTGTGCCTGTCTGTGCCGGCAGAAAATCCCTCTATCCTGGAAGAATGGTGAAACTGGGGAATAATTTCAGCGAGAAGAGCACAAAGCAGCCCCTTTTGGAGGATGGATTTGACACCATCCCCCTGATCACACCCCTGGATGTCAATCAGCTCCAGTTCCCACCTCCAGATAAGGTACAGTAGGCTTTAGTTTCCACCCTGGAGAATCACACCCAAATCTCAGGCAAACAACAAAAGAATAGGTTACGTGTAACGAGCAGCTTAGAAATGTCAAGAAATACAGAATGTTTTAAGCCATGCTGGTTCCCTCTGGGGAAAAAAACCCAACAGTTAAGCTAATGAAAATCCAGTAGTAGTGATTTGCATTAAAAAGCAGTGGGAAATGTTACCCATAAGCATATATATATTTCAGTGCTGCTGTATGAAATATATAAACATCCAAACGCAAGCTTCTCTATGCTGTATTGTCATAGCCCTTCCTATTCTGTATCTTTTTTGTATCTGAAAGGTACTGTCTGTTCTGTGTGAATGACGTGGATTTTCTCTGTCCAGAAAAAGCCCCCTTGATGGGGGGATAAAGCAGTGCTTTATGTCTCTGCAAGATGTATGTGGGCAGATTGGCCACGGAGAGAAAGAATTTCCATGTTCCTTCTGTGCTTCAGTAGGAAATGAATGTTAGCCCCAGACAAGCTGAAATAACGAGATGAGAACCAGCCACTGAGTTTTCTCCTTGACGACTTACCTAATTCAAAACCCTCCAAATAGGTGATTCAATGCTCTATAGCTCAAAGGGAGCAGTCCAAAGCACTGCTCACAGGTTGGAAGGGAAATGTGCATCCTGGATTCATCATTACATGGCTTGATTACTAAGGATTTAATTTTAAGGATTTAGGAAGGTGATGTCATAGCCTGTAAATACGTTTATTCTCCTAACAGTTAAGTGTTACTACAGGTAAGGCATACAGTAGTAGGATTCTTTTTCAGATATTTCAGTATTCTGTTTTTCAGTATTCTGTTTTAGTCGGATACTTACTTGCACGTTTCTCACATGTGCACCTGGCAAAAAAGCTTTGTGGTCTTTGAAAAATACAAAATTTAATTGAGAAATGGTCAGTAATATCTTCATGCTGATTTTTATTTTTGGCATTGTGTCCTTCATGAGCCTAATTCTACTTGTAGATAAACTGATAGCTATACATTCCTCATAGCTCAAAAAAAAAAATTCACATAATCTTATCTTGGGGTAAAGAATTCTAGCTTGTGAAATTTGCCTCAGTAGAGTGTTGCTTGTAGGCAATACAAATAAATTTGTGACCTCCATTTTAACTGCGATCAACATCATTCTGTGTTGTGTGTGGTGACCAGTTGGCAGGCATAAATGCAATAAGCCATAACAGCTGTTAGAGAGCCTGAGGGTCCATTTTCTGCCCTCGGTTACATGGGTGTAAATCTTGTAACTGAGGGCAAAATTGCACCCTAAGGCTTTAAAACAAGTCTTACAGCGTCTGATGCGCCTGCCAACTGGTGACTGGATATAACCGATTACCAAGGACCAACGTCCAAAGGAATTTGTTATGTTGCTGCACTGCTAAGCAGTCGTCTGAACTAGGGTCCTGTATGGGGATAGGTTTAACCTGAGTGGAGCCTCTGTAGTTAACCCAGGAGGTTCTCTGCCAGCCTGACTGCTCCTCCTAGAATGGGACAGAACTCCTCCCACCTTCATGATGTTTGCCTTGAACGAAAGCAAATGTACAACTAGGCTAGAAGTTTAAAGGAATATCTTATTGGCTCTTCTACTCTTTCCACTGTCTATTTGTATATTAGCTTTCCTAGCCTTTCCTTTTGCAAACATACAGGGGAAAAAATAAAAACATGTATTTATTGGTCCTACTCGTTTCCTTCTGTAACTACCTGGTTAGTCACGTTAGTGTGTCTTTACTGGTTGCTGCAGACTCCAAGGCAGTAGTAGAGGGACTGATGTGAAAAAAAACCCAAACCAGTATTAAGTCAAGATTGACACACAGATCAGATTCTGAAGTATGAAGATGCTCATGTATAATAAATAGGAGTACATACTTCATGCTTATTATTCACTTACAAGGCTCCAGTATGGCAGTGAAGCATAACTTCTTGAACAGTAGTGACTACAGCGCTGAGAATTTGATGATTTTGACAGCTTCTAAATTAAAGGGATGAACTGATTTAAATTCATATTTAGGTATGTTAAACAAAAGAAGACATTACATAACCAAGCAGATAGAACTGTACGTTCAGTGTCAGCTGAATGTGATTTGCGTTGCCTGAGATTATGCAACATAAAGGGGGGAGGAAGGGAAGAAAAATGTTAAAAAACATTCAAAAAATCTTCAGACAGTTTACTTCCATGATGCTGTTGAGCAGTTGTAAAGTTATATAGTTATAATTGTTATTTTATTAATTTTAGCTGAAATGGGTTTAGAAACTACCTATGTCCTGCACGTATGTGTATAGTGCTGTAAAAATGTCTAAAAAGCTTTGTGGTAGTCAGTCTAGGTACAGTTATGTGTTCTAGATACAATTTCAGGGAAGCAAGGACAAGGGAACCCAAAGCTTTAGTTTCAGTACCTGGCTACCTGCAAGTGTCACAATCTTAATTTCAGAATAATGTAGTTGCTATTGATACCGCGGGCTGCTCTAACGATAGGATCTGGTTCTAAAAAATCTAAAAGCATCTAGATATTTATTCTTTGGAACCACAGAGAAAATTGAGCAACTCTTACTAGCGCCATCAGTACCGTAAACTGCACCCTACCTTGAGAGTGATACTTTGAAAAAGATCCTGAAAAATTGTAGAAGACAAAAATGAGGCAAATAGGTTAGGTTTGTGAAAATTTTGTACAACTAGAATGCCTAGGAGAGCACTAGAGAGATGACTGACGTAATGAATATTTTAGGAATGCAGGTAAGGTGCTAAATTGTGTAGCTTGGGGCAATAGCTCATAGCAAGGAATAAACTAAAGTTAAAGAGCCTTGGGTGTTTTGAGAAATCTCATTAACACAAGGGTTTATGTGTATCTTGCTGCTTGCAGCTGATAATTCAAAAGTTAGATGTTGAAGAGTGCCAAGAGCTCCAGTCTAGCACATGGTGAACAGCAACTAGATGGGTCATTTCGCATCTTTTAAACTCAAAATCCTGCCATCAAAGAACATGGCTACTGTCAGCATCATCATCTACTAGACTTCTATGGGCACTCTTCAATACTCGTCTCATCCTATTGGTCTCCAGTTTGAAATCCCATTAATGAGATCTCCTGAAGCAAATTTTCAAACTATACAAAGTGGGAAGCTTCATGATTTGGATTTGAACTAAGTAGATGCTGGCCTAGTATTGCAGCACGGTACCACCACAGCTGAAGAAATTGAACGTTTGTGAAATTGTTGCATAACAGGTCTTTCTGTAGGTCCATCAAAAACACTTTGAGAGATAATTTTGTTGATGATTGCTATGACGGGAAAAATAACTAACAGCTTACAGCTTCCAAAGAAGAATTACAAAAAGTGGGGGTAAAAAACCCGTTGTGCTAGTAAGCAGGTAAAAGAAGAGTTAATGAATAAGATTCCTGTGGCTAGTTTCATCTGACAGCTTTTTGATTTTTTTTTTTTCTTACAGGTTGTGGTGAAAACGAAAACAGAATATGAACCTGATCGCAAGAAGGGAAAGTTCCGTACTCCTAAAATAGCTGAATTCACAATCAGCATCACTGAAGGGGTTTCAGAAAGATTTAAGGTAAGCAGTACTATCTGAAGATGTTAATGGCTCTGTTGTGCTCACAGAGGTGCTTAAAATCAATTGCTGATCGTAGTCAAAACTGGCCTATAACTAACAGTGGCTGTTGTGGGTATAGCTGGACATGAGAAGAATAAATTCAATGTTATAATAGTTCAGTATTAAGCAATTAGAAGCAGAAGCAAATCTGGCAGCATTATTGCTTGTAATCCATCACTGGCAGGTGAATTCAGAAGGCACTTCTGTCAGAGTGTGGGTTCCAGAATGCGTCTGGCCAGGTTGCATGTGGGCTGCATGCAGGTAGCTCTCATGGCATGGATAAAGCTCCTGTTAGTGTTGAAGGACAAGAACCACAAGAGTATTTGTTTTCTTTTTGGCTTATTTTTCACTGTGGCCAAACCATTCTCTTAAAAGCACTGTCATAATCCATTATGTATTTTTTTTATAGTTAAATGTGTGACTTGGCAACTCAGGTATGTAAACCAGGGCTCTTTGCTATCAGTTTTCCACGTCCAGCTTGGTGACGACTGTTACTGGCAGATGGCAGTTCAGCAAGAATCTGACTCAGATTTACACTTTAGTGTCCACACCCCTATTACTCCCTTTAGTAGTCCTGGAGGAAAGCTGAGAGCTTAACTGGTGCAAGGATGGAATTGTCTTTCCCCCTTCTGACTGGAGGACAGGTTTTCTTGCTCTGTGCAAGTAAAGCAAAGCAGGAAAGTTGGCACTTCAGCTCATGCTTTCCTCCCTATTCTCTTAACAAAGAAGACTACAGCTTTTCAGTGCTGTTAATTTGGCATCTTACCCAAGAATGCCAAAGCATTTTTAAGCAGTTGGTAACCACGCTGTTCAGTGCACAAGTACAAATACATTTGGAAAGCCTAATGTTTAGTATGAGGGAAAAATACAGAGTTTCAGTAAGATGTGGATCCTCTTTGTATTGCATACTTCTAACCTCTGTTCACCTGATAGGCGGTTTAGGGCACACCCAAAGATTTTAGTTCTGTAATTTGAAGAATAAAACACAGGAGCTGTGCCTGACCAGTGGTTCTAAAAGCTGCCCAGACCCAAGCTGTATATACAGCTCTCTGTGGAATTGGAGCACGCTAAACAAAGAAGGTGAAGTCTCAAGGAGGGGTTAGATGCTTTAGGCTATACTTCCAAAAGAACTTCACAGAGCGTTGCCAGGACAAATGTTTTAAGTGCAGGTCAGTCACCTGTTGGAGTCTTTGGCCTTACAGTGAAGCATGTAGGTTCCCAGTGAGCTGTGTGGGGAACCACCCCAGACAGGTAGTAAGAGTTGTTA
Source organism: Burhinus oedicnemus (assembly GCA_008921705.1). NCBI lineage: Eukaryota > Metazoa > Chordata > Aves > Charadriiformes > Burhinidae > Burhinus > Burhinus oedicnemus. The sequence continues at coordinate 1,793,928 of VFFE01007634.1, read as the reverse complement.
TGGGGTGTGGCAGGGATTTACTAAGGAGGTAAGAAACCTAGTTCCAGTTTTTCTATTCCCTGATTTGGAGCAAGGACATCCCATCCTTCAGGGAAAATGACTAAGGTTCTCTTTCTTCTCCTGAGACCATAGTACCAGTCCTTGAGAGTAATGCCCTTCCTGTCAGGTGGGGGTTGTGCACACTACATTGTTGGGTAAGATGCAGACGGACAGCTCAGAACAAGGAGGACTTCTGACTGGCTGTCTTTTCTGCGTGTCCTGGTCACACTAAGGTGATCTGAAAATGCGTACTATGTTGTAGAAGAGAAAGGGGAGAAAGTGTTTAGTTTGAGTACCCTGCTAGGACTTTGGTTCCAAGCGACTGAGCAGAACCTATACCTGAGGAATTTTGCACTTACCCACTAGCTGTAGGGACTAAGGGATTTGATCGCTTGAACATTAAATTGTAGGTAAGTGAGGGTTTTGAATATCTTAGACACATCTAAATGTTTTGCGCATCCCTTTGTAGATCTGGGTTCTTTCTGTCTTTGTTGGGAGAGCTGAGCAAATGAGACCTTGCTGAACAAAAAATAAGTAGCTTGTCATGCTGCTGGGTAGTCTTTTCTAATTTATATAGCTGAACAGTTAGGAGCCTGAGCATTTTTGCTTTACGCTTTATATACCTTTGGATGGCATACTTAAATAAAATGTCTTTTTGATACTACTTTATGATGATCACTCTGGGATTAATCTCATACTACAGGGTTGCTAGGTTTTGCTGCTAGGTAACTACTGCATCAGAGAGAGGTTTCAGTAAGATTTGGTATCTCTTGGGAATTGCAGGGTGATTCACACTGTGACTGTAAGTCTAAGGCTTTAAAAGAAGAGTGTGGGAGTTGATCAATTAGGAAAATTGTGATTCGGTTAATTGAAAACAATAGTTCCATGCAGAACATTCAGATCTTAAAAATGTCCCTTAATCTCTATATAACAGTTTTAGAATTGAATTATGCTGCTTGCAACATTTTGAAGAGAACTGACTGGTTCTCTAGCAGGGATGATTGTCATATTCACCACTCCCAGTAGTAAATATTACATGAATAATTGATGAAATTTCATAAATATGTAGATGAAAAGTACTGATTGTGTGAGGTTTTCTCGTGGGTCCTTATTAATTGCGAACCATCATGTTAACTGCTGCTGTTGATTCTGAGAGAGCAAAAGGATATTTGTTTGAAAATTAAATATTTGCTATAATTATGAAATGCATTATTTAATTGGTGGGATATTGACTTTGGCTTGTGTTCATGAAAAAAGCTTCAGATGCCATTTTAATGACTTTAATATTGTACATCACCGATGCATAAGCTTGCCACAAGACACAGCCCAAATGTTGTGCTAAAAATAAAAAAAGTCAGTCAGTCATATTTACAAATAATTCACATGTGTATTCTAAGATGTACTTCTTAAATAAGGACAAAGCAGATTGCATTTTTGGGATTCAGCAGTGCAGATCATCTAAAGCTGTTCTTCTTGAGAAATTACACATTACAACAAATAAAGCAACTCCAGCATGTGCATATGTCATGTAGATCATTTGGTGTTTTAGCAGCTGGGTGAATAAGAAATTATAAAATGTGTCTTCTGCATTCAATCCACATTACCATAGTTATTACAACAGAGCTGAGAATGTTTACAAAGAAAACTGCAAGTATAATTTTCCTGTATGAAGCCACATTCTGAATTCAAATCAGAATCTGTCAGAAGCATGTGAAGACTTCCTAATTCTGAGAACCCTGTTGTCTTAATTTAGTTTTATGGCACTAACCACACCAAGGAAGAAGTGATTTTTCAGTGAAGATTATTTTTCATTGAGAAATAGAAGTCTTGCTCTTGTTCTTTGAACAGTGTAGGCTTATATGGGGAGTTGATCCTTCACATCTGGAAAGCAACTTTGAATGAGACAGATTTTTCTCTCCTATAAATTGTCCGCCGTACAGAATAACATAACAAGGCTGGAAATGTCATTTCAAAGGAGTCTTATGAATGAGGACATAGGAGGAAGCTATTGCAGGAAAAAATTGATGGTATCAGTTACCCAAGGCCAAAACTTTGCCTCCCCCTTTGACAGAGTAGCGTTTTTACAAACTCCAGTTGGATTTTGCAGTGGGATGTCTGTTCTGGCACCCACTGAATTGAGCTACAATTGGCAGTTGTGCACAAACACATCAATTTGAAAAAATGTCTGTTGTATCAAAGCATGAGGGGTTTTTTTTTTGGTCTTTGGGGAAACCTGAATAAAGAATATTCAGAAGTATTTTGAAAGCAAACACTTATGTTTCCCAATAAATTTCAAGCCCTTCAATAAACTCAAGCTGTGGTATGCCTTCAACCATTTGGTTCTATTCAAAGTCAATTCAGTTCTTCAGACTTTATCCTTGACATCTCTACGTACATCTAACTGGAGCCAAAGCCTTAAGTTTATTTCTGTGATAAGACCATATGGTGCAAGCCATGTACTATCAAGTAGCAAGCAGTTGTTGAAATGTCTGCATGAGGTTATGGAACAGGAATCGAGACTTCCTTTCAAAATCGGTTCTGTCAGTTTTACCTGGTCATTTTAAGACTGAAAAAATGTATGCAATATATATTTAAATATTCTGGTTTTGATCTGTCTTCAAGGGGCATCCTTTAAAACATGTTTCTGCCTCAAGACTTTTTTACCTGTTCTTAGTAATACCAATGATTATTATTGCTGCAAAAATGATCAGAGACAAGGAAAATACTTCTCTCTTTGTTTCTGTGTTGAGTAGCTCTTTGTTCCCACTTAAAAAGTCTGTTAGGTGCATGAGATGTCAGCTGATTCCTTTATGGGATATCACTTCCTTAAGTATCTTCTGTGCCTGTCACTTAGTGTTGGAAGAGTGACAGGTACTTACTGCCGTGCGTAGTTCTGTTTTCTTCGGTAGAACTACTCACAGGATTAAAGTTGCTCACAAGTATAAGCATTTGGCAGGCTTTGAATTTTTCCATTATTACTTCAGGCAAGAAAAATAAAGAACATTCTTCTTCCAGTGTAACGGCTATTTTAAAACAATTGATGTAAGTAAAGTACTGCATGGCAACTGTCATTTTTCCATTTTTTTAAAATGTTTGATAATTCTCTGATACGACATTGACAGTCTTCCTGCTAAATTTTTGGCTAAAAGGAATTTTTTTTACAGTCAGAGCTGGAAGATTTAAGTAAAGTGGGTGCCTAACAGCAGCTCCCCTGCTCTAAGTCAGGTGTCCTGTGCCATTGTATCCATTAGAAATCCTTTTCTTGAAGCAGAACCAGCGACACTGGTGACACAGAAGATGTTTTGGGGTTTTCCAGATGTAACACTTACATAGCCTTTTTCCTCTTCTGTAGTAACATTTTCCAGCCTTTCTCCTGGCCTCAGTAGTATCTTCTGGGTTTATATGGGAAGGTAACAAGGTTCTTATCTCAGGGCCACAGGGTTTCTTGAACTGCTTCCTCAGATCTCTGTAGTTAAGAAACTAACACGCGGTGCCATGTGATGGAAGATGATGGGAATGCTCTCATGAACAGCTGTGTTAAGCCACAGTGCTAGACTCTCAAGGCCACTGCCTTGTTAACCTGTTTTTGTCTAACAGTATCTCCCTCAGGTTTCATTAATTGACTCCCTTGCAGACTGGTTCTGTTGTCTTGCACTGTCACTGTTAATACTCATTGGGTCTGTAGCTTCTTTTCAGTTACTGACCTTCATGAATCTATATGCCTTTTTTGCTGCTCCTCCCAGTCATCTCCAGGTAAGCAGCCAAGCCTCTCTTCCTCTTTGTCATCTCTGTTTGAGAAGGACAGTCTTTTGATTTCTCCTCCTTTTTCTGTACAGTCTACCCCAAAACTATCATCCTCTTTGAGCACAAAGGTTTGATGGGAATGTTCTGGTGAAGAGGTTGAGTTTAATAGATAGCAGTCATATAGCTAAATGTGATGTTAGAAATACTGTTCTGAAATGAGGCACCTGGTTGTCTTTTGAGTCACCAGTCATCTTGTATATGTATGTATATTCCCATAGCAAGTATGAGAAATTGTACCAAGTTGTTCTGTATAATTTGGATTGTTCTGTATATTTTGTATTCATCGTAAATGAATACAAGTCAAATGCTGCATGTATAGATGTGACTGTTCGTTTTTTTTCTTTCCTGTTGCTATTTACTTCAAATTAAACATTTCATAATCCTTCAGTGCATTGTTTCAGACATGTTTTTCATGTAAACTTCTAGGGACAGGCCCGGGTAATAGCAAACAAGAATATAATTTTGGAAAAGCAGGAATGTTAGGAGAAGTGGAGAGGTGATTTCAGTGTTTTCTAACGCGCTGGTAGAGGGTATTGTGCAGCTGGAGATGCAGGATTTTAGTGGAGAGAGGTGAAATGGAGGTCACAGCCATTTGCAGGGAAGTCAATGTGATGTTTCATGAATTTCAGTCTGTGCGATGTAGCCAGACACAATCTATTGTAATTACAGTCTGCTTGCCTAAATTTCTCTTGTAGTTTAAATTGGATAGCAATAATCTTAATTTCCTGTCCTAAATGGTTGTACAGAGTTGCTGTATTTCATCCCAGAGGACTTTGCATTTCACTAGTAAGCAAAGCATAAATTGGTTATAAATCACTTGATATGAAAGCTGCTCTATAAATGTGTGTCTCCACTCTTTTTGTTTGGTGCTAGCACCAAGTCTGTGCCTAGCACTTTACAGACCAAGCAGAAATGAAAGTTGCATTCCCAGGAGGCTGCAATTGAAATAGATAATGCATAGATGTAGAGCAGAGATGAGATGTGACCAAGTGCCAGTGATTGAGCAGTGAAAATTACTGCATGTCTTGTTCGTTCCACTTTAGTTCCACTTCTCGTGATAACAGGAATGCTCCTAGGTGGGTTTGTAAGCTGAAAGGTGCAATATGGAAGGAAAAAGTGCATGATGGAAGGAAAAGCATGAAGGGCAGGTGGTGGAAAGCAGCACAGTAAGATTAGGTTAATGAAAGAATTTCAGGGAAGAGGAAGAGGCGTGACGAGAAAGGTGGAGGTGAAGGCAGCGGGAAAACAGATGGCACCCAGGCTTTAGTGGGACAGTGGGATACAGGCAAAACAGAAGGAGATCAAGCTAAGAGGAGCAAAAGGGGTGGACTTGTGCATGCCTTGAAACATGGCTTGTAATTTGTTCAGAAAGGGACAGGAGCCAGGAAGGGGTGTGAAGAGAAGCAGGCACAGTTGGTGCAATTGATGAATTTTGCCATAATATTCTGGCTTGATTAAAAAGGGAGCACAGTAAATGTTAGTGAAGTGAGGAAGGAGGAGATTGCAGTAGCCAGACTGAAGAAATACAGCTTTCAGTGCTTTGCAACTATAGCAAAGTAGGATGGACTGATCAGGAAGATCTAACAGGTCTTGATGGTAAGGCCTTATCACGAGCTGTTTACATGTTAGTGTAGTTGTCAGATTTGGTGAGTTTCATTTGTTTGGATAAATGCTTACAGAGACTGAAGACAGGTTTTTTTGCTGTGAGTACACTTAGTTCATTCATTAGTCATCTCTCATTTCGATTACTGTAATGGCTTCTGGCTAGACATTGTCCTTCTTCTGCTCTTCACTTACAATCTATTAAAAAACCTGCCACATACATAATATCTTGTCATCTTTTCTGTTAGCTTAGTTTTGCTGCCAGATCCCCTTAAAACCAACTTTAAAGAACACTCTCAAGATGAAAACAAAACCACACTTTGACTTCCTTGTTAAAAGAAATGTTTGTTTGTGCTATCTTGTAGTTACTTCATGAAAAGTATTTTAAAAGCCCATCACTCGTGTGGTGTGACAGGCACCGTGGAGTTCTGCAGGATGTACATGGCAGTAAATGAGCATAGTAATTCAAGAGACTTCTGCCCCCACTGTGTGGGGTCGTGCACTCAGCCAGTTGGCTAATACAAGGAGAAGAGATTCAGGATTTTCTTCTAGAAGAGAGGGAGTGGTGCTTGCGCATGCATTGCATCTTTTCCTACCTTGAAGAGAGGAAGAGGGCAAGTTGCTGCTAGTGCCTCAGCAGGAAGAAAAGAATAACATTCCTTCAGTTTATAGTAAGTGTGCAAAGTTGCTCTGGAAGAAAGCAATAAAATGACAGCTTTGGTAGCGCTTGTGGTCTGAAGAGCAGCTTGTCGCCTTCCCACTTTCCATGCATTTATTTCTGAAAGACATCTGGGAGGAGAGGGCTCAGAAGGTGAGACAGAGAGGTAGCGTTGTGCTGTGTTACTGGCAGGGGAAAGAAGCTGACTGTCTCGGGTTCAGAAGTGATCTGACAATTGTGGACCGTTGGTGGTGGGTTATTATGACAGTGAAGGAAAACGGCTATCAGAAGGAAGAGAAGGATTTTCAGCTTATAAGGGAGAATTGGATTGGATTAACAGTGATCACCTTGGAATCCAGTGATGGATTTCTTTCAATCTGTGGTGTTTGCACATGCGACTGTCCTTTACTTAAATAGAAATTACTCATATTCTGAAGGATGGTAAGAGAAGGGAGCGTCTCTCCTAATAGGAAGGAGACAAGAGCTTACTTGATTAGGGATTTGCGAATGGAGTGTGATTGCAAATTATTGCAGATAATGAGAGTAAAAATTACATGTTAATACCAAAATTAATAACATTAGGAAATACAGTAAGTGAGAAAGAAAGATTCCATGAGAGTTACAAATGAAGAGCCCTGAGAGCCCTTCCCAGTGGCTTACTGTGTGACAATGGAAGAACCATGCTGGATGTGACTTGTAAAAGCAGTGAGAACTCAAGAGCTCCAGGTAGGTCAGTGAGAAGAGTAAATGCTCCATGTCTCAGCAAATCAGCCCTGAGACTGTGGCTCTGCAACTTGCCAGGCTCCAGCAATCCACACAACACAGGGATTTTGCCCTCTTTCAAAAAACATAATTACTTTCCAAAACAGTTTCAGAGCTTTGGAGAGAGTGATTCTGCAGTGATTGTGGAAACAAATATTTTTCTGTGTCCAGTATTTGGTCTCAACTACAAAATAGCTTGTTAGCTTTACAGTACGTTCCTGAGGCCTCATCTGTGTGTCAAAATGGTTATGACTGGAAAATAATGTTATAATTCTACTATTCTTTGCTAGTAGGACGGCCAGGGAGTGTGGTTAAAATGCTTTGAAATTTGAGAATATTGTTCAAAGCATTTTAAACTGTTCATGCCTATCTGTGGAGGAGACAAATGTGAGCTGATTCGACCTGTACCATAGCAATTGTTCTGCTTGGTGTCTGTGTCCCATGTCACAGGCCTGTGCTGCTCCTAGAGAGAGCAGCCTTTCTTGAAGGCTGTGTGGAATATATCTTGTAGGGCATGGAAAGCCTCAGCAGTAATCCCATCCGGATTTTACATTTTCTGTCCCCACTTTCTAGTCCCTCTCTTCTGTTTCTTCTGTAAGGGAAAGAGCAGTGACTGTCAGAGCAAAAGGAATGGGATAACATGCACTTTGAGTCAGTGTGTGACCCAAAGTCTGCAACTTGGGCCGGGCCGTGTGTGTTATAGAGCTGCTGGGCTGGGAGAGGAGTGCTCCCTCCTTTGTGGTTCCTCATCTTCTCATGCTGCCCAGCAGCAGCTGGGGCTCAGCAGAGGAAGGCGGCCTTGGGCCCCTGGCCCAACAGGGCTGCAGGTCTGTGTTAGGGCCGCTTGTCCTGGTGGGGCATGTGGACCCTGGGCATCTGCATACAGGTACAGTGTGGCACAGGCAGTGTGTGGGACTTAAGAGACACCAGCAAGGTGTTAGGGAGATGGGGCAAGGAGCCCCAGGCGGGAACTGCAAGCTTAGGGGAGGAAGGTCAGTTTTTCTAGAGCCTGAAGTGCAAGGAGAATTTTTGGGGGAGAATAGAGAATAAGGCTCATTACAGTTGTGGAGAGGGGAAAAGACTGGAAGACAGGATGCAAGGTTTAGGCCAAGCCAGGGTGTGAAGGCCCTTGTACATGTGCGTGGGTGGGATGGTTGTGGAAACACAGGAAGGGGTCCCAAACAACAGTAGAAGAAAAAAGGGAGAGGCCTGATTAAAAACATATGAGAAGGGCTGAGCTAGGGCATGGCTTGGCCAGGAATTGGGGGGGAGGGGTGGGGGTATGTTGTTCGTTATTAAACTGGGCCACTGAGAATGACCGGAAAGGAAAATGTGCTTTATCTCTTGGCTTCATGCAGGATGTACTGAGACACAGGACATGTGAGCAGAAAATACAAGGTTGGCAAGACAGTCATCTATCCATATTAACCTTTGTGTATGCAAACGAGTAATAAACTTGGGGAAAGACTAATTTGATTTGAAAATTGATGTCAGTGTGAGGTTTTTGGAGGGTGATTATGATTTTTTATTTATTTATTTTATTTTTTGGTAATCCAGTGACTGTTCTCAGAAACTGAAGATGTTGCTATTAACCAGAAAGGTCCTTTGCTGCATGTCTCATTTCGTTTGTCATTGTTACATTAATACCTACATTTATTCTGCTAAATTACTTTCTGATCTGCAGTTCTCCCTCCCCTTCCTCCAGCCCTCCTTTTTTTGCTTATTTTCTATCAAAAATCCTTATACAATCCTTGGCTTCAGCAGCACATGATACTCCCCAACTGTGTTTCAGCCAGAAAATTTAGCACTCACTGTTGTCTGCCCACGGTGAAGTTCGCTTCCTCAGCATGAGAAGTCCCTAAAAGTTCATCTCGGTCCTTCAGTGTACTAGTCCCACTGCCACACACAGTTTGCAGTGCTGCAAATCCTATTAGTTCTGAGGTTTATCGTAAAGGGAGTGTGTGGTGGATTTTTTTTACCAAGAGGCAAAGCTACAATTTTTTTTGTTGCTTTCTCAAATACCAGATTATTCTTGTTTGCATAATTGACCCTGATGGGCCTAAGTTCTCTTTTTAGGAAGTGAATGTAGCTGGCTTACTGCTTTTCGTTTAAAATTTAGATTATATTATAGTTTTGTAATTAATTAATCACATAATCTTGTTTGTTTCTGTTTATTACTATTTCTTATGCTGTAGCACATGCTGGCTTCTTTCTAACTTGCCAAAAAAAAAAAAAAAAAAGCTCAACCACTCTTACTGTGTAATCTCCTTGAGCTACTCATTTGTCTATCAGTAGAAGCTTTAGAATAATGAAGAAACACATCTGGGACACTCTCCCAGGTAATGAATATTTGCTCAGCTCACACCTTCCACAAAAACGGGTCTGAATTAGGGAGCTTTGCAATGTAACTGCTAAGCCAAAATCTTGTGGTTTCAGTTGTCAATGGGTGAGGTAATTCTAGAGGTTTCCCATCTCACCTAAAAGGCTGCCGGTCTCCAGCTGCTCAGAGTTTATTCCTGGGAAAGGTTAGCTTGATACTGACACTGATTTCAGATTCAACTTAAGCTGTGTCTTGGATTTTCCTCCAGCCCAAATTCGGAACCAGAGAAGTACTTAAGGACATGGTGAAAAGCCAGTGCCATGTGTAATGGCTTCTCTGTGAACACTGTGGAAAGAGGTGCAACAGAACTCCTTGAGGCTAGCCCGATGTTGAACATGGTGTATTCCCTTATGGATCTGGCAGTGAGCTATTCCTGTACAGTCTCTGTGTGATGAAGAAGTACTGTTTTGACCTATAAATTAAGGAGCATTGAGCAACCAAGCATGCAGACTACTGGTGTAACTATCCACACATTCATAGCAGGTGCAACAAACTCTCATCCTAACAAGAGAGGGCAGACATTACTTTCTCCTTGCCCTGCTAGAGTCACCTTTGTATTATCTGGATGACACCTGTGCTAACTTACTGTCACTCGACTCCATTCTTGGTCAGGCACAGGGGAAACAAACATGCTTATCAGCTGACATAAACTAGACTTACACTTACATCATCCAAATACAGAAAAAGCAACAGACCCAAGCTACCTCAGTGTGTCCTTCTGGCCTTATGTGTGCACTGAACAGAAGTGCAACCAAAAAAGCCTTGCAGTACAGAGACAATGGGCCACTGACCAGATCATTTGCTTTCTTCTCTGAGAAGGGGGGAGGTAGAAGCACTTACGTGCTGCTTCCCTGTTCTCCCTCAATAATTAAGTAGCTGTTTTTATCCTTTGCTTGATTTTACTGCACAGTGCATTCGTAGCTGGCTTCTGCCGCCTGTAGTAACAAACAGCAATATAATAAGCAGTGCATTACTAACATGAGTATGTTTTATTTTTCTTTACAGGTAACTGTGCTGGTCCTTTTTGCCCTTGCGTTCTTAACGTGTGTTGTATTTCTGGTAGTCTACAAGGTTTACAAGTATGATCATACCTGTCCAGAAGGATTTGTTTTCAAGGTAAATCACATACACATTCTAGAAAAATAGGAGAGTTTGTAATATTCTCTGTGGTGTTTTTTGTATAACCTTGATTAAGTCTTGCTGTATTGCGTAGAAATTTGTGTTTGTTTTCATAGGTTAGTGTGCTTCATGCTATGTTTCTTTCTGCTTAATTTATAATTGAGGTTGTACTATTGCACAATTTTCATAATGTTATTTTGCTGATGCTTTAAACATTGAAAATATAGCAAAAGTCCCAACACCAGTGTCCTTCAAACTTACTTCATCTTCAGTTGTCTGGACAAAGCCCTCATTTATTGGGTCATATGGTTTAATGTTGTATGTTCCTCCAAATTCATGTGTCTTATTAAAAAAGAGAATGATAAAACCTGGAGGAAAAAAAAAAGACTCTGGAATATGTGTCAAAGTAGAGTGATGTTCTCATTAAGAGTAGCAGAGTTACCTTAGGATTATTTTTGTAGAAAGAACTACTTGTTCTAGAACAGCGACCTCCGAGCCCTACTGCCACTGGCCAAAAGTGATGCCAAAAAAGGGAAGACACACTGGAAAAAATACTGGTTTTAACCAAAAGGGAGGCTGGGGCTTGCTTCATTCCTGCGAGATGGTAGTGCTGGCTCCTCAGCTATGACCTGGGCCGAAAGTCAGAAAGGTAACATTGATTTCTCAGTTGTAAATTTAGCAGGGTTGAACTTGGCTGTAATTAGATAAGAAAAGTAGCAGTGATGATGGCATTCATCCCTCTAATTTTTTAAGAATTTTTTAAGAATTTTTTAAGAATTTTTTAAGAATTTTTTAAGAATTTTTTAAGAATATTTAGTCATGTAATGAATCAAATGGGTACCTAGTATGATCGTCAACAGGATTTAAGAAGGAACAGCTGCCTCAGCACTCCTTGACAATCCTGTTCAGGACTTTTGATTCTGTCACTTCAGGCACATGAATATCTTACAAGAATCTAGGCCAAAGTTAGTGTTAGTGATGCCCTGCTGGATTAATGGGGTTGCAAGCATTCAGTTTTAGGTTATTGCTTTCCCTTGGTTCAAGGGGAAAAGATACTGTGGTCAGAATATTTGGCTGTAACTCAGGAGATCCAGCTTCTGGTTCTGCTGCTGGTTTTTTATGTTGTCTCAGACAAGCACTGAAAGCTCTTTGTACTCATGTCTCATGGGCCTTTTTTTCCCTAAGCTTTCTCTTGGCTTTGAGCAATTTGGAATGAGGACTGTATGTTCCTACCAAGCCTATTTAATGTGGTCCTGACTTGACAGGAATGGCCAGTTACATGCTCCTGTCGTAAGTCTAGTAACAGTCTGCTGCCTCTTTCCTTCCATACGAAGTGCCTTCCTTTGAGTTGCAGCCTTCTGGCTTCTTTCGTCTTTTCTTCCTAGTGTTGCAAACATTTAAGCAGAGAACAGTTTCTTAGTTATATTTCAGTTGCACTGTGAACAGAGTCTGGTTGGGTTTGTCTCCTTAGGGTCCTGTGTTTGAAATAGAAGTTAGGCAGGACATCCATAGATCCTGCTTTGTTTTTAAGGTGCAGCACATACACAGGGCTGCGTTACTATTACTCTCCCAGTGCTGGGTTTTGTGGAGGCTATTTCCTAGCTGCTTGATGGCATAATGCCAGGAGACAAAGCATCTTTGGTCATGTAACTCTTAGGAGTTTTACAGGATAAACATATTAACAAATGACACAAGGCCTGAAACTACCAGTGTTGACATGAATTTGTGTTTGCTGCCTTTGCATCTTCTTTGGGGACAGTCCACAATACATCATGGCATAGCTTGGCACAGATGTCCTAAGAGAGACACCTTGTGACCAATTCTCTGGACTGGCTTTGTGCTTCAGGTGGACTCAACAACATTCTCTGGCCTGGATGTCCCCAGGCTTTGGATGCTGATGTGATTTCCTGGTTAAGGGCAAAGGTGTCCTCTGCCTTAGGAAGCCTGGTACCATGGAAATCTCTGCATAAAGGCTGAGCTACTGCAGCTGTGAGTCAGACTTGCTCTTCTCTGCTCTGATGCTCTCATACATGGAGCAGTTCCAAAGGTTTCAGTGTTTTCAGCCTTTCTCCTGTCCTACACATCCAGGGCTTGAAGGTGTGCTTAAAAAGGTGCTTTTTTTCCTTCATAGCAATCTTAACTGCTTGAGCTTCAATTTTGTGCTTGCTCAAGCTTTCTGACACAGCCCTAATACTGCTGTTGTGTAGATCACTCCTCTGAAGCACTCTTCACTGGCTGTTGGTGAGACTCACCGGAGTCTTCCTCAAAGACCTGAGTGCACTTACATCCTGGAGGAATATCTCCAGGCCTTCAGTACGCTCCATACTGTTACCCTTTAGCTTTCCTTGCCAAGGCACCTGCATTCTGTCAGACTCACGGACAGTACAGCAAAGTAATTTAAATGCATTAAAGACAACATTTTCAGCTATGATGTTTGGAATTCCTGACCCAGCAAAGTGAATGTGACAGAAGATACTATTTATAAGTGGATACCACTGGGGTCTTTATGTGAAAGGAACAAAAGGAGTCATCTTAACACAGCCAGATACAGACTGGCAACCAGGATTTTCTCTGGCATCAAAGGCCTTAACCTGTAACTAATGTCTGAAATAGAAGGGTTGTGAAAGAAACAAGAGACTGGCCACTCGCTCTGGAGCATCCCAGTTTCTCCTCATGGCCTTCCTTTTACTTATCTCACCTGAGAACCACTGAAACAAATAAAAAAGATGGAGAGAGATGTTCTGCATAACCTGAAGGTCTTAGGCAAGCAGCAGCATGAGAATTGGCACCAGTTTCCATCGCTCAGTCACTCCCGAGTGCTGCATGGCTTGCCTTGATTAGGAGCTGAGCAAAGGGGGCTGTCCTTGGGCAGTATGCAAGGAGCAACGAGTAAAAGGGGAGGTTTTTCCCATCTTTTCTAGAAGCATGAAATCCCAGGAGCAAAAATGCAGTCAAGATGGAAATGCTGCTGTGGGTTTCTTTAGGCTTTTCTGTCAGATGTTGTGCATGTTTGTGACTACAAAAATAACATTACTGAGTCATTTTGCCTGTTACAAAGCAAATTGCTTCTAAAAGCAACAAAAGATTCTGTGGCATTTTGTTAGACTGGCAGTAATCTTGGCTTGTCTTCAGCACTAATAATTATATTTGCTTGAATTTCCTTGGCAGATTTCATTAGATCAATGGATTGTGTTCCTTCCCCCATTTTAAATATTTAGAATTGTGACTACATCACATGACTGGGTGAAATAATCACTACAAAGATGTCTGTGTCTACGTACTTCTTAGTCATTTTATCACATCAGAAGTAGTGTGAGTTATCCCAGATAAAGCATGGATAATACTTCCAGAAGATGGCATGGTTGATGTAGGTGAACACACGTACCAAATAGCTCTGTTCCAGAGTTGTCCTGGATTATTTATTTTTTTTAAATCTAGGTCCCTGTCTTGCAGCTGGCATATACAATGATTACGAGCATGGGGAAACCTCTGTTGACTTAAACAGTACTGAATAGCCACAAGCGTCTGCTTAGCCAGGGTTAAATCCCATCTGCTTTGTAGTGCCATTTCAAACAAAACTGTGAGGGAAGATTTGCCCTGGCTGCTAAGTTGACAAAAGATAACAAATAAACTGAACCTGGGAGGATGTGGTAACTTTGAGCACTATTGTGAGTCTGACACACATCCAGGCTTCTGTCGCACACGCAGGTTAGAACCGATGAGGTGTTAACTCTGTGGGAGGACTGTTAGTCTTGTGACAGCGAGTCTTCTTTCAGCAGTCATATTTGCCACAAGATTGTATTCTGTTCATCGGCAGCAGGCAGGTTCGTTACCTGTAGGCCTGTTGTCTTGCTTTTTTTCTTGTATACCTTTTGATGGTTTTTTTCGCTCTAACATTTCTAGGATGCAAAATTGTATTAAGCCAAGATTGTCTGCTGGACCTTTCCCCCAGTCATTTTGTGCTTTATGATGATTTAAACCATTTGAAACGGTTGTTACTGGTGCTTAGTTATAGTTATGCCACTGCTCTTTTTTTTTTTTTCTTTCTTTTTTCCCTGACAAGGACAAGAGTCAACTCAAAAGTAAATGTGGACACATTTGAGATAGCATCTGATCCTAGAAATCCATGACATTTTTGCATGTGGTTTTGTGCTCAGAAATTTCCAATACTGTTTCATTTGCCAAGCTCTGTGAGAACAGTGGCAGGTCAGAGTTGCTGTGCTGCACTATTCTAAATTTTAGTCTTCTGGTGCTGGAAGCAGGAGGACACGAACAGCTTATTTCTTTTTAAAAGTCACAGTAGAAATAATCAAACTTATTTTTTCTCAAGCTGCAGCTACTCATAGCTTATATTTTAGAGGGTCAATTCAGTTGCCCAGATGAGTGCCCCGACACTCTGAGGTATCGGGCAAGACCGGCAGATATGGCAGAGGACCTGCCGAGAGACCCTTGACCTTCTGGAGCAAAACCTGGGGGATCACAGGATATGTGTCAGTCATTTTTTCCTTCAGTGCAAGTAGCTGCTTCGTAGACTTTTACTGCATCACCCCTGGAACGGTTGTGAGATGATACCTGCTGGCTAATGCACTGCAAGCGTACATTCACTTTGGTTTTTAAGATGACAGCAAAGTTTGGGTCCTACTTAGTATTTAACTCCCTAAATCAGGTATTTCACTTTCAAAAGCTCTGGGCATCTAGCAGCTTTTATGTAGTGCTTTTACGCTTCTGGGAAATTAAATAATGTAGTCACACAGCTAAAGATAGCTTTTAAAAAGCTTGCTATTAGCTACATCTTCCTGACAATCAAGTGAAGTATTTTGTATGTGTGTACACACTTGCACATAAGCTTGGCCACCCACACTGTTTTCCCTGTGTGTCTTACTTACTGGGCTATAAACCTGTTCGTACCTTGGCACCAATATATCTGTATTAATTTCCGTCCCTCAGACTGAAAACACCATATTAAAGTGCCTGGAACTAATCGAAGGGTAGGATGCAGACATCTGTAATTGTAGCCCAAACAGCTGGAACGAGGTAGGGAGGAAAAAACCAGCAAAATATGGCTGGAACCTAGAGATTGAGTACTTTTAAAAATAATTTTAGGCAAGCATGTTTCTCGTATGTTAAATGATTCTGGCATAGAAACCCAGATTGGTCTTCCTGGCAAATGCAGGAGTGGTTTAAGGATTGCAGGGAAGAACATTTTGAACACAGTAGGACAACACTGTAGTTAATTGCTCTATGTTGCATCTTGACTCACAGAAAGCCAATGTTGGCTCTGACTAAATGGAAAAGAAAAAAACCTAACCTACTTTTGGTGTGTATGGGGCTGTATCTGTAATCTAAGTGATGGATTTTCTTTTCAGAATAATCAGTGCATTCCAGCTGGCTTGGAAAACTACTACTCTGAACAAGACTCCAGTGCTCGAGGGAAATTTTACACAGTCATAAACCACTACAATCTGGCCAAACAAACCATCACGCGCTCAGTGTCCCCGTGGATGACAGTACTGTCAGAAGAGAAACTATCTGAACAGGAGACTGAAGCCGCTGAGAAATCAGCTTAGTATGATAAGCTAATTATTAACACCATGTCATTTGAAGGTAACTAAGGGACTTTAAGGAACTGTTCATTAAATATAATTATGGATAATTTAGAGGTTACTCATGTTTATGGTGCAATTGCTTCCGTTTGCTGATACTGCTTTGCAAAAAAAAAAAAAAACAAAAAAACCCCACAACCAACAAAAACTTGCTGCAGAACATTCATGGGCATAAAACAAGGTGCATATCAGCATTGCTTTAGAGCTTTGACACCATTTTCAATGTTTAAAAAAAAAATCCAACGTTAGATATGTTCTTGCAGTTTATTGGATACTGACAGATTTCTTCACTGGATTTTCAGGGCTTGGAGCTTAGATAAATCATGTGTTCTGTTGTCTGAACTGATACTTTATTTACTAATTTTTTTATTCTTTGTCATTTTGCAAACTGAAACACCCCAGCCATAACTAGAGTGATCTCTTGTTTAGCTGAAAGCTATATTTAATACTTAGTTTTGGCTCAAGCAAGGGCATAATGTAATGACTTGTACAGAGAAAGAAACTGTCAGGTAGCATTTTTCTTATATTTTCTTTACTGTTGTTTATTTGTAAGTGATAATGAAGTTCTCTGCAACAAGGCATGCTCAATGTTTTATTATTGCTGTCAACAGGATTTAACTGCATTTCCACTGTGGCTTTAGCATCTTGGTAAGGATGTGCACTGAAACACAAGCTAGATAGACATTATAGAAAAAACACAGACAGTTTTAGTGACGGGTGTTGAGGATAGTGTAAGAAAACATACAGGTCAGGATGTTCTAATGAGAAATGACATCTTTTGATCATACTTAAGAGGCAAAAAGCCTATTCACAGTAGATGTAGTCCACTATGTAATTTGTTGGATACAGCTGAGGGAGTAGTATGTCTAAATTTTCTTTTATTACATTAACATTTTCCCTTTTTATTAATTAGAGCTTTCAGTTTATGTATGGTTTGCAGTATGATACTTTTTAAAACACAGAGCATCACAAGTGAAACAATAGCATATTTAGATAACACAACTGGCTGTTTTAAAGCTACATGTGAAACTGAGTGAAGAGTAGAACTGTTTATGTATGGCTTGGGAGGGGGAAAAGATGTAGAAGAACATAGTATTGTGGATGCACGTTAAAGTTCCATTGTAATTACAGACTTATCTATCCTTTGTGTGAAACCATGTTTTCATTTTTTATTATAAATCTTAAATATATATTACAAAAAAGACATCTTATTAATTTAACAGTTAGACAAGATAAGTGTGTGAAGCATCTGAGCAAGCAAGTCACCTCTTTTTCTTCATGTAACTTGAATGGGACAAGGTATAGTGGACATGTCAAAAGTTCCATTTTTTTTTTTTTTTAGTAGAAACTATACAAAAATGAAGGGAAAACATCAAGATCTGTAGTAGAACAAACGTGGTTAGCTCTACCTTTATTTTCTCTCCAGTAGAACTACTTTATCAGTACAGTAATACTAACCATTATTACTTGATTCTCTAGATTTGATCTGAAATGCGCATTACACAGTAATACCTGTAAAAGGCTTTTTATTAAGTCATTATGGTATGTGGAATGCATAAAAAGCAATAAATTGTGTGCCAAATTTTTCTTTGCATTTAAAAATTTCAAGCTTATGTTAAGATATTCAAAAATTACCATGTTTGCATTTTCTAATAGGCATATGCATTATTGAATGTAATTAATTCGCATGTAACTTTTGACATTTCACTCTGCAGAGTAAAGAATAAGGATGCTGCTGCTTGTTGCTTATAATGCATAGAAATACACATTTCAGAAGAGAGATAGAAAAACACACATTTCATATCAACATATTTACAGAGGACATTCAGATTTCACAAGATGGAAAGATCTGTTCCCCGAGACTGTCCTACATAGAAATGATTCATGATACATCTCCCCTTTAAATTTAGGACAATAAAAACTTTAATGCACAAGTAAATACTGATGAGAAACAGCTTATTTCTCTCTCTCTCATAACAATAAACGTTAAAAAACACTAAGCTTTATGATCTAGGAGAAACAGATTGATTACGTGTCTTGAAGTCAAAACCATTTTTTTTCCTGATTTAACAGGATGGAGTTTATTGATTCTTATCTACAGTTGATTCTGCAACTTTTTTTTTTCCTCTCAATTTTAGTACTTTGAATATTTTGGCTTGAATATTGTCTATCCTTTGGCTTTGTTCTGACATCTCAGAACATCTGTTTCATTGCACAATCCGTTTCTGTTGTGTTCTCTCTTTTCACCTAGAAGTAAAGCTTTTTAGTTGGATTTTTTTGTCACTATTATTAAATCAACCTGATCTCTGACTCGAGTAGTTTCAAAGGATGAGAAGTAGAGGTCATACATGTGCAAAACCATTACTAGGTACTGAAGTGGTACGACTACATAAAAGCCTGAGACTGTGCCGGTGCTGTTGCACACAGTAACAGTTTCCTCTTGCTCTGGTCTGCACACATCACAGATGTGGGGGTGACTGTGATAAAACCGTGATCGTTTGGTTGGGTTTTTTTTCTTCTGTTAGCTATGCTCCAGCTTGTGGCTTTCTTACGGGCTCTTTCAAAGGTTTCTGTGTTCTTTACGGGATTAAGTGGCGTTTTATGTTCGATAAAGGGATTTAAAATGAATGCTCTCAGCCCCCTCTGCACTAATGGATATATATACATGCTTATTTATTGGAAAATATTTCCATCGTAGCAGTATGAAAAAATGCATAAAATATACAGGTGTACCATATACCCTGCTCCATAGAAAAAAAATGTCAAAAGTTCTACAAACAAAGCAGGTAGACAATATTACACTTTTAATTATCATACCAGTCCAGGAAAAGCAAGGAAAAGGAACACATCACAAGGAAGAACAGGATCCATACTCTAAATCCAGCATTGTTTTTGATGGCCTGTGAGGAAAAGGTTATCTCCATTACCATCACCAGTCAACATTCAGTAGAATTCCAACAATGGCAACCCAGGACAACTGTTAGTGGCTTCACTCTTCCCTCCCACAGGAGAAAGAACAAAACTTGCCATTAATTTCAGGTGAATAGAAGTCAGGTTGGCTATACCTCTTTAGGTTGATAACACTAAAGTTTCTGTTAAAATCTTAAAATTGGTTAGTTTTAAGTTCCAGAAGTGAAATTCTGTGATTAAAAATAATCAGGTCTTCATCATTCTAATAAACATCTTCTGACTTAAAAAAACAACCAAAACCTGACAACTGTTTCTGGAGGTTGATTTAGCACTGTCAATCACCTATTTCAGTCCCAGAGCAAGGAGCCAGTATAGCAAGTATTTTTCTTGGATTCTCCTTCACAAAATTGAGACCGGTGTATAGCAGGGGCCCTCTTTTTCCTTCTCATTTTTCAGATTTACACATGGAATAGATTTTTTTTTTTTTTAATGTGGTGCCAATATTAATGTGAGTGATGAAATTTTGTATTTATCACCTTTCTCTACTGTTTCTCAGTGTGGTTTAGGAACAGTTCTACCTACAAATGTAAAAAATGAAGCAAAAAATAACTTCAGTTCATGCCATGTTGTTCAATACCAATCTCTCACTGTGAACATGGGGGCAATCAACTGACTTCTCTGTACCCTCCAAGCATCCTATCTAAAGTGCTTTAGAATCGTGACTTAAAGGCATAGTAACTGTATGCTAGATTTAAGTCTTTAAAAGTCAAACATCTTCCCCGCCATGTGCTATACCACCATGCCTATTGGACAGCTACTGAAAAGAATACTCCAGATACTCTGCTGTACTTGAAGAAATGTAAAAAAAGTTCCAAAACAGAAATTTTAAGTCTCTTTGTTATGCTTGCTAATGTATGTTTGATGCGCTTTTCAGGAGAGCTGAGCAGTAGATCACTCATCCTTTAGTTACATACTCTGTATGCTTTCAGGAGGGGGGAAAAAAGGAACTGAGCCACTTATTCAGTAGCCTAATTTAGGAACTCTGGTTTTATTGAAATCTCAGTTCCTGAAAGAAAACATCATTTCATTCTAATTAGGAAGACAATAGCATAGATTTGTTTACTAGGAGCATGTGAGATGCGTTCAGCATGGTAAAGAGACTCTTCTGCTAACACTCAGCATGTTAACTCCAGTTTCAACAATTTCAGCACTTTTATTCTTAGTCTGCAGTTTCTCTCCCCCCTCCCCCTTTTCTTTTTTTAAAACATATCACAGGTATCTAAATGCATGCCAGGTGACCTTCATGTTTAAAAAAAACAGGTAAGGCAAAGTAGAACCTCAGATAACTTGTACGGTTTTTCCAAAATCATGTCCTACACCCCAACACACACTGCACCTGTACTGTGGGTGAGCTTGTACATGCAGTTTAAAAAAACACGGGAAAAACTGAAAGTTAAGAGAAACAAGTGAGTTTAAAACAACTTAGAGACATTACCTCTCTTATGTCTTCGTTCCCTTCTTTGATATTCTCTGTTGCACCCACAACTAATTGATGGATATTGTCAATATCAGTTTCCTGTTTTAAAAAAAAAAAGAAAAATTGAGAAACAGTGATGAACTTCAGGAAAAACACACTTCTAAGGACTTGGGCAACAAGCAGAACTCAAAAATAAAATACAATCTGGTATTATTAACGGGTTGGTTTCAATGATGCAAAGGTATAGAGGCAATGAAGCTGTAATTTCTTTACCTGGGATTTTGTGAGCCTGAATGGAGAAGAGGAAGTCCCCCATTTATCTAGAATCAAATCTGACCTGTCAAATTTTTGCGAGCTCTCTTGGAAGAGGTGCCACCATTTACAGAAAAGATGCTATCAAATAACACATTCAACAGGACACTAATTTAAGACATATGTTGCATTTTCCATTCCCAGTACATACTGACAAGTAACAACAGTAAATATCTTCATTTTGGATTTGAAAGACAAACACAAATCTTTTCCTTCACATTTGTGTCAAAGATTCACTAATCTTATGTTGGCTTCTTGCATGCAACCAAGACCAAAATACCCCCAAGAAAATCGTCAAGCTGTACTTGCTGCTGTAGTATTAAATTATACCAACCTGCTGCAAGACTTTTTCAGTGAATATCTCTTGTAATCTGGAGATTTCCACCACTTTTCCTTCAATTTGTCTTGGCAAAGAACAGAAACACTCCGTTAGAAACCAGTGCAAACATTTCCTGCTCCTGCATTCAGACTCTCCAAGCCGGTAGGCACACGGCTGTTTTGTTAGCTCTCTGTTCTGCAGCAGTAGCCCGTGATTAGTGCTCTGACAATTCATGGTTGGAAGTGAAGCTCTGGGAAAGGCACGGCCTGGAAATTGACAGATGGCCGCCTTCACTGCGAGAGCTTCACGTATCTTCCTCCTTTCATCTAACGTAACAAAATCCACGGTAAACCCTAGGTAGTTAATTTTGACATATCCTTTTTATATGCTGCTACGAAGTGTGGAATTCACCTTGGCTAGTACTAATAATCCAGAAGTAAAGCTCTAGCTTGAGGTTTTCTGCACAGCAAGCGGAGAGCAAGCAGCGCTGCTGCTCTGCCATAAAGACAGGTCTCTGCGTGGGGGCCAGTGATTGCACCTCCCTCCTGCTCTCCGTATATGCAGCAGACAGCATGCTATGAATGGAAAACTTCATCATTTAAACTTGGATAAGTGAGACAGAATGTAAACTTTCCAAATTTAACCAATGCTATTTTGGATAGTTTGTGTGTCACTCAGAACCATTCTTTACACTGTGAGACAGCACAATGTGTAAACTCATACAGTTCATTTCCTGGGTGCTCCTATTTTGTCCCTCCTCCTACTACAGCACTACAATTCATGCAGCCAGGTGTCCTGCAGCAAATTCACTGTCTGTGGGTGTTGTCCAGGTTCTGGGACCACCACGCTCAGCAATCTGTCAAGTAACAGAAAACCGTACCTGACTTCATCAAAGAGATTATTCATTTCACCAACAAGTCTCTGGTTCTCCTGTTCAAACTGGAAGAAGGGAAGAAGGAAATCACACACGTGAGTTCACATGCTTGGACTAAGGGAGCTTTCTTCAACCCCTACCCCTGACCAACCAACTTCCACCCTTCCTTGCACTCTATTTACAACATATCTCAACTAAAAAGATCTTCAAGAATTACTAATACTGGCCTAAATGAACAATATGAATATGCTTATTTGTAACCAGTCACTACAACGCTTGTTATTCTCCTCCCGTTAATGAAACACCTGAAAATAACTTGAAGATTTTGCTCATTACTTTGCATTAACAAAAAATACAGTGAATGAAATCTATCCTTTTTTATTATTTTAGAAATTTGAGTGGGGAAAGCTTTCGTGCTTGTGAAAGCATGTGATGCTCTTCATGCTATCTTTGCACTGTCATTCACATTTTTCATGTACTGCCCATGGCATGAAGTTAAGAGCTTTTAGATTTTACTACAGTATGAAATACTTTAACATTAGTACTTCACACTTTACAAATGCATTGGCTTTAGTTATTCCAGCAGAGCTCTTCCATTTAAAACTCATGAGTAATCAGTGAAACATTTAAATATATTTTTAGCCCTACATTTTTCCAAATACAAGCATAAATAGAAGACTTTACACAGGAAAATAAACTTTAACTTTTTAGATGTACTTGACTGACAGATCATTTGGAATTCATTACAGAACAAGTAGTCACACAGCAAGTACGATGACATACTTTGCTGAACAAAACCTGCACAGCGAAAATACAGCTGAGAAAGGTATCCCATGTCGTATTGGTGCTTGTTGGAAACCGCATCCTAAGGACTGTGTTTTAGAAAGAACCCCTTAGGACATACTGAGCTGGGATTTTCAAGGTGCCTGAGTAAGTCTGATCCCGCAGCCTGGCAGCCAGCTACAGCTAGTTAGAAGCTGGAGGGAGACCTGCGGCATGCTGCTCCCTGCCCTGGTTGAAAAGCTCCTGCCCTCAGGGACAGCAGAGCGCCTCCTATTGGAAGGGTCCCAAGTCCCGTTTTGGAGGAAGGAGGGGAAGTATATTCAGGGTATTCTGCCAATTAATGCTACATGACCAAAGCCTCCGTAACAGCTGCAACTTTGTAGTATGGTCGCAACCGACCAGATCTTTGCACTTTTCTCACAAAGCTGGGAAAGACCTAGTCTACGCAGTTATACAGAAATAGCACATGGGATATACATTTCTACTCAAAACATTACCTGCTACGTGCCTCTGACAAACCCGAGTGATACATGTGGCAGTGTGAATACCAGAAAACAGGATTCAGAATGCAAAGAATTTGACATGGGAACTGCACAAGACAGCAAGGCCTGTTCTAGTTCTGTTAATCTCCTTATTTTGAACTAGCCTACATAACACACTGAGATTTTGGCATAATTCAATCACATTACAATTTCATTAGCAGTAAAAATGCAGCAGTCCTCTCGGCCACCTTGCAAGGTCTCATTATCCAGTTTGTTTCAAAGATGAAAACGCCAACAGAGCAGCACTGCTTACAGGTCAGACTTGGTTTTCAGTTGGTGCATTATGAATTGCTCGCTATCTGAGCATATGCCCAATAGTTAAGCTTGCAAGAAAAGGAGGTCTTGCCCAGAGAAGATAGTAAATATTTGAAAACAACTATCACCTTGTGCAAAAAGCAAAAGGAAGGACAGAGTGGGGGAAAGTCTGAATCACAGAGAATTATGATAACAGTGGTGGTCGTGTTACCTCAGTGAAAGGCAAATGGGTGTTTTGCTTTTAGAGCAGTGCTACTGAAATACCTGAAAATGAAGCACTTGGTATTTCAAAGTAGTTTAAACACCACGACAGTTTGTCATTAAGATGCAACATGAAAATCAGTGGCTATAATATGACATACAGTTCATCTGACCCATAGCTGCTTTCACAGAGCCAGTCTGTAGGAGTACATAAATTTAATGTTGTTATACTGCAACGTTTGGTGACGATCTTCAGCTCACCACTGTGACCCCCACCCTGCCCCAATCATGCCACCAGCATCTCTGTCCCAGGTCTTTTAACATCTTCTTTATACAGCTTGTGCAACTCCTCGTGTGCATTGCTTCAGATGCTGATACATCTTGAAATGACCCAGAATATTCCAGTTGAAACTTCTTCCATAATACTGACACAGAGGAGAAATAAAGCATGTATACTATGCAGGGTGAAGTGAAAAAGATCTAGTGCAGCCACTGAGGAATTTGTCCTGCTCCTCTCTCTCCCCACATATACACTGCTAGGCAATCACTGCTGCTCAGCTGATTTCATGGTACGACATTTTAGCTCACTAACCACTTTTTCCTCCTGAGTTTTCTGGTAGATTAGTAAACTGAATCCCACCACAGGATGAGATGATAGCGCTGGCTTAAGGGAGAGTGGATAGCAGGAGCTGAACGAGACTTCTGCCCAGACCAACACAGAAAGGCAAGAAAGCAAGAAAAGGAAAGCCACCTTTCATACCCTTCACCTTCATTCCCTCCTTCTCACACCCTACACCATGGCCGTTGTGCCCCATACTTTGTGCTGTAACAGTTTTCATCTTGCTTCAGGCCCATCAGGACCTCAGAGAAACAGTACCTGACTCTCTGCCAACAGAAAATTAAATGTAAACCTGCATGACTTAGGGGGAAACAGTTACTGTGTTAAAAATCAGAAATTTGTAGGTTTAATTTGGCAGAAGTGAGTGTGAAATGACAGGTGTGTTTAAAGAAGGGTAACAGTGAATCTCATAGAAAAAGGTTTAGTCTTCTGACATAGGCAATTTATGTCATGAATAATAATGAAAAATAATTAGTTATTTTAAAAACACAATTATTTTTTTTTGTACTAGAGGTTCACTGTCTACCTGATTGGCAAGAACAGCTTTCCCTCCTTGGTTAAAGGACTCCAGAGAGTCCAAGATTGCAGACAAGGAGGACGGCTGTCAGGCACTGTCACCTTCACTGTGGGGTAGAGGCCTCAGGGAAGGAGCCCAGCCCCATGGGTCGAGGGGGAACAGAGAGGAACATACCGCACAGCTCTCTGAAGTCCCACTGATTTCCACCCTAAAGATCCAATGGTTTTGTTAAATAAAAAAGTATCTGTTGCAACACATTCAAATGTCATTGTCAGTGCTGCGTGTAGTGTCTCCTACAGAGCAGAGCATTTGTTAAAATATAATTGACTAATACGGTGATATTTATTTCACAGCGGCGGATGGGTAAAGGTGTTTCATCAGTGCACTCCTTTATGTTGACACCACCGTATGTCTCTGGTTTTAGTGGAGTCATCTCAGAACAAAGTCAAGGAATAGAGCAATGAAACACAGCCACGAGATTTAGCACTGAGTCCTTAAGTGACTAAATGGGGCCAGCAAGCTGTAATTGTTTTTCTGACTTTTGCAAGGATAAGTATTTCTGCACAAATATTCAACATCAAAAATTCCCTATTTTGCTGCCTTAGTAGAACTGAGATGATAACTAATTTAGAACACAAATTTTCAATAAAGAAACAGTGAATGATTTTAATCCCTTACAAATAGTACAAATCCATTTGAGAAAGTCTTGTTTAAAAAGCCCCTTTGATATTTAAAACCGTCTACTGGCATGGATTGCCTTTTAAACCGCTAAATGATCTTTGCAATTTGAAATCAGGGCTGATGAACCACGTGGTGCAGACAGCGGTAAGATATGCTAACATAGTCAATTGAACAAAAGGTTAAAGCGCAGAACACATCATATACCAGTGTGTCACAAAGGGATTTACGTGATGGGAACATAAACGAAACTCTAGCGATCAGTATAGCTCAATGATATACGGCGTATTAAAAGTAGCCTCTTTTATGCCAGTGAAATATTCTGTTACCAAAGTATAGCATAAAGTGACAAACTGCTTAAGATATGACTAAAAGTCTAATGCATAGAAGAAATAATCACAGTTCTTTTTTGTTACCCATGAGGTAAGTCATTATATGTACTGCACCTGAATTTAAGACAAAACCAACCAAACAAAAAAAGATACAGTCAGGGAAAATTAGATATTTTCACAACTCAAACAGCAGAGCCAGATTTTTTCCCACTCAATGCAACCACAAGACATCTGCTCACAATAACTATAAAAACCATTAATATACCTATACTCAGGGTTATAAACTCAAATTTATTGTGCAAATCATACAATAGCCTGCAACCATTTTGAACAATGTAAAGCTCTCTCCTGTGGGTAAAATAATGATAGAAATTACTGCTCTAGCAATATGATACGGCTTTAATTCATTATTTTACCCCCAGGAAGGATCATGGAACCATGACTGAGAATCGTTAAGTATGATTTGACACAACACATTCCAATTCAAAACCAACACAGCAGTTTCTACACTGTAACCCACCCTCGTCTGAGAACTGCTGGATTTTCTGAGTAACTTAAAGGCAGTTGGTCCACGCTTCACAAATCAAATGTTCAAAAAGTAGAGATTTAACTTCTCTGTAATAGCAAACATAATGCAGAGGAGAAATAATTAACTGTCCTATGAGTGAATAAATTAACTGAAGCTGTGAGGGTTTGCTACGTTTGTAAAGACCCTTTGATTCCTGCATTAAAAGCACAATGAAGTCATTAAATATTGCCAAGTTAGTATGAAGGATTTATGTCAGCAATGAAAGAAGCAATGCACATTCAAATACTCAAATTATTTCCAAGTTACACCTATATTTACACCTTGGACCCAAATTTACCTGAAAATTAGAATAATGGATCCAGTGACTTTAAAGTCTTGTTAGGAGTGAAATTATAGTGTCCAACTTTTACTAATAAAGGTCAACTCTTAGCTAGAAGTTTCCTCAAAAATGCACTGAAAGAGCAGTTTTGCTGTGGAATAGTCACCACATACATCCCTAGCCTTTGTAAATTAGCTATTTTAGTGTTCATAAAACGAACTTTCCCCTTCCCCCTCCCCC
>VFFE01007634.1:1537618-1761159 GCA_008921705.1 Burhinus oedicnemus | reverse complement strand
GAACATCTCTTGTACCTAAACAGACAGTAGCCTCAATAGCATTTTTGAGACATATTATCTATGTGCAGGATTTCATTCTAAATTATTTTGTGCAGAATATTACTTAACGGGACACACAAAAATATTTTGTGGCATTTGTAGAAGTCCAATAGGTTTATTCACCCACATTTTACTGATTTGATGCTTTAATCATTTACATAAATGAGAAGTAACACACTATACTGGCACTCTACCATTTACAGACTTAACTTCACATGCCAGCAGTGTAAAAGAGCCCTGGAACACACCAGCAGAAGTTGCTCATGCAACTACAGATTTCCATTAAAACCATCTCCTTAGAATCTAAACATGAATAATAGTTTTGTTGACTGACCTGCAAGCAAAAGGCACAGTTAAACTATTTTTTGACACTACTCACAGTCTCTTCTTATCTATCACTCGCTTAACTCGGATGGCTCTTTGTTCAGAATACAGCTTACACACTCCTGTTCAAGATAGCAGTAAAAAAAACTTCAGGTTAGAACAGCATGATTTTTTTCTTGGAAAGTAAAATAATTTCATTTTAACCATTCAATAAATACTAAGTACTTTTTAAGTAGTCTTCAATGAAGTCCAAGACAGCTGTTCTGTGCTCCTTTACCTGAGCAGACTGGACACCCTTGTGTGCTGAAATAAAGAAGAAAGATATAACACAATCTTTTAACTTTTTACTGAATTGCACAAAAGTTTGTGTTTTCGGTTGATATGGAAGTTATATTCAAGAGTCTATTAACTTTTTATATGTGTTATATATTAGTATTTATTTTAAACATAGATATATTTAAATATAGGTTTTGTAAGACAGCAAATCATTACAACAAACCAAAAGCTGAAAACAACTACTGTCTTACAATATTTATGTTATTGATTTGTTACATATGCCACTGACTCATGTCAATTAAATTTCTAAACAAGAATAGATGTCACCAAGCTGAGCATAGCAAAACAGATCTACAGATTTAACTTGCTTAAAATATTGAACTTCTAACATTTTAAATTCTCCAGTGTATAGACTATGTGGAAATCTTTGGGATTTATTGTGTCAAGCATCTTTTTAGTTCACATATATTAATATTTCTTATTTTGATACTATGTAGTTCCCATGCATGACTGACTTTCAACGATTCTGAATAATGCTCTATGTTTAGATGGCATTTCACAGCTGATGAAAATCTTTGGTATATTGGTAAAACACACACAACAAGTCAACTTGATAATGGCAAACCTGAAGTTCTCTCTACAACTTTCATAAAAGAGTGTTGTAAAGGTATGATCCCATACTCAAGTTGTCAAAAATGTGGTTACTTTACCAGGACTGTGTTAAAGTTATTTAATTATCTCAAACTTGGAAAGATTATACTTGTAACACCCGACAAGTGGACAAGCTAGAAAAAGACAGCCATTGAATTTAGTGAGCTTTGGTTCAGGCCTCTGTGCCACAGTGCTAAATTATTATTCAAGTAGTATTTAAGACTATCTTTTTTACACTTGCTAAGTAGTGTATTTGAACAAATAAATAAAATTCTATGCTCTGGCTTCTCCTTCCACTAACATTAAAGAAAATTAAGTACAGTACTAATCAGCCAATGGGCTTACACAGATGCAAATAAAAAGGCAATGAGAATTCACCAATCTCTTTCCAAAAGCATTTCAGCTTCACCATACAATATTCAGTATTATATTAGCCTTTATAAATAACTAAGAAAAAACATTTAAGACTTGCTCAGTTTACCTTCTGTTCTCAGCTGATGAATGGCATCGGCACACGTCCTCATAAATATCTGAGCATCTTGATCTATCTGATCACGCTCTGTATCTGTCATCCTCACATACTCAGACATAATATGGCTGAGAAACAAGACAAACTGTTACTTAAGAAATCCCCAACATAAAATTTACAAGTACACATTTTAGACCTTCTTCCCACTCACCATCTCCACAGAAGCTTTTCTGCAACACTGATTTTCACAGAAAAAGTAGTAAAAAGCATAATAACCATCACTGATAAAAATGCCACTTCTATAAAACTGAGAGTTTTTTTTAAACCATTTTTGACTAGTAAAAGATGTAGAAAAAGCAATATATGCTATTGTACCATACATAATCAAATACTGAGCAGATAAGGATAAAATACAACTAGAAAATCTATCATTACCCTCAGTACTTATTCCAGTGAGGCATATTTCAAGTCTAAAAAGACAAAACAAAGTAGGATAAAGGAATAGCTCAAATGTTGAAAGAAGTAAAAAAAATTGGAACTTATTTTACTTAAATGCATGCTTTCGTTATCCTAAATACTAAGCTTCATTTTTACAGTAGCTGTACTATGAAATATGTGAATTCAAATCATAGTGAAGAAGAATATTGGAAAATAATGCATGTTTTTAATATCAAGTCAATTATAAGATTTATGAAAACCTGCTCCCGTTGTTTATTTCTGGTTTAGATTGTATTTTATGTAATATTTTCTAACAGGCTTAATATATCTTTTTGTTACTAAATTAATAAAAGTGGAGGCCTGTCAGTAAAATATTAACACACTGTAGATAACCACCAGAAAAGCATACTGTATAAAGGTATTTAACAGTGTTTCCACAGCCATAGATGACAGGATGATAAAACTTTGCTACTGCAGCTTATCTTATGTTCATCTTGGGCTTCCTGATAATACAGTCATCACAGCTTATTATGTTTGCCTTTAAAAATAGGAAAGAAAACCTTAACTCATACCCTCATTTTAATTTATATTTTTATTTGTATGTGAAAATTTACCCACTTGTTCATGGTATGCATAACGCAACTATATTAATGCAGTAATACAAGTAAAAAGAAGGAATATTCAATTTGCAAAGCTAGCATGATACCCTTAGAGATCTCTCACATACTTCACTGCAATAATGCCCAATCTTCCCCGTGTCTGCTGCAATCCCTGCCACGGGAATGCCAACAACCAATTCACATCACCCCATCTCATCATCTCTCATCACATACAAAACCATCAGCTCCTTCCTGCATCTTCAATGTACTGTCAGCGTGGGTCTCCCAAATCTCCTCCACAAGGTTTTAAGCTTACTCTAACATCCCTGCATATTCTACCAAAATGTCTTCATTCCCATCCCATGCGACTGATTGCGTATGAAAAAAAGCAGCACATGGTTCATCTGGCTTGAAAATTAGTTTCTGCTTACTGGCTAGCTAGCACACAAGCACAGATTTGCCAGCAAACAGTAAGGCGAACTAATTAGCAGTAATATTCTGTATTTTACTTGTTTCCAACATTGTCATGTATTTGACTTCTAAACATCAGGATGTTTTTCCCCCTCTCGTTAAAACTACTCTAAATGTTATAAAATTATTTTTTATAACTTACAGAAAACTTACAGAAAAGCAGCCATATATAGTGTTTCCCCGTATATTTTACTAGCTGAATTGCTCTTCTTTGGTTAGAACAGATGGGTTTCATAAATTTGTGACAAAATCCCTATCGTAACTGTAATCTGTGGTCTTCTAAACTGTAACTCTAATTTGCACTCTCTGAGAAAGTAGCTTCTGTATGATGAAAGATTTGAAATAGTCTGATTTTAGAGACATCTGATGGAAAGGCTTTCCACAGCCTCGTTAAGATGACATATTGATAGTTACATATGCAATATAAGATAACTCATACTGTTAAATATATTAGGACAGATCTCTCTCCCACTTCCTTTGCACAGCTTATATAGATAGGGCTTTTATTACTAGGCTGTGGCATAAGCAAGTTCTCAGCATGTGTAAAGCCAGAAAACCCATTCTTACATCCACCTCTGCATGGGTCCAGACAGAAGGGGACCATTAAGATCTGGTATGGGATAATGCATAACATCGTTCAGTGATCCACGCCTAGACAGTTACTTGAGCACGTTAGGGCACACAGATTCAGATGGAAAAATGAGGAAGGAGTAACAGCTTCATGATGGCCCCTTGATGAAGCAAAAAAATCTCCACCCTTCTATTTCAGATTACAGTAATAAATTCTGGCTGGTCTGCTACTGAACAGAGTTTAAAGTTCTTGTTTTTACATGTGTAGGTTCTTGTACGCTGCCCAGCCTTGTGGTATTTGCAGAGTTCTATGTTTTCAATGCACTTTTTCACATTACAGGGTAAAATAAAGATTACAAAATGCAAACCAGAATTTTCTTTTAAATCAGACTTAGAAATACATAGCAAAAAAACTGCCTCAGGCACGTTTTATTTTTTACTAACAGTGTAACTAGTAGTAATATAGTGATACACCGAGGATAATTGTAACAGCTTTAACATTGGGAAACAAGCTGTTCAGTTACAAATACAAAATTATGGTAGAACAAATTCTTAAATAGGAGTTCCGCAGCTTCAAAGGTAGTAAAATGCAGCTTAATCCAGTAAAAAAGAAATAGAATACTTTTTCTTTTATAACTGCTTACAGCTTACATAGTGTCTGGTACCAGCACTTTTGAACAAAAGCATGTCAAGCCAGTTGGAGGCAAGGATAACTGAAACCCAGCCTCCTTGGGAAGGCAAGAACGGAGTCATACGATCCCATCCTATTATGTCAAAACACATATGGCATCCACTAGTACTAACAGGCTACTGAAGTCCCCATTGCACTCCTCAATAAATCTGCATGTAGAGATTATACTGAAAATCCACTTAATCACCATCCTCTAGCCTTACTGTAAAAAGAACCATTCATTTAAAAAGAGCAAGCCAAGGAAAAACAAACACACAAAGAAAAACCCCAACCGAACCAAAAAAATCCAGCTGTGTCCTGTATGGCAGAGATACTGCTACTGCACTTCTGAGCAAGTATTTGTATCACAGCAATGGGCTGATACATCACTAAAATCAAGAAATGTCAAATGAACCAGGTTTTTCAGAAGCAATCAGAAGAATTAGCCAAGACACATGCTGGCTAGTGCATGCAGATAAAGAAGGGAGAAAGGGGGAAAAGAAATTCTAGACTTTTATCCTAATCAACAGGAGAAAGCTTCATGAGAAACTTGGGCTGGAAAGCAACTTGGGTAATTTGTGATTTTTAAGAAGGTGGGTGAAAAGTAAGATAAAGATGGTGGCCATCAACCAGGCAGACTTCAAAAGTCTAGAAAAAATAGTAGGTTAAATTGCATAGAAAAGGGAAACATAAAAAGGAACAGAAAAGAATGCAGGTGAACTAGCAGGTTTTGTACAGAAATGACATTATGATAATGTGAAATTCTGCCCTTGATGAAAGGGAAGAATAGGCAATGCAGTAAGAGATCAACTTAGCTACTTCATGAGCTCTTCAGTGAGCTCAAACACAAAAAGAACAGAGAAAGTGCAAATTAGGTCTGATTGCTACTGACAAATCTAAAGGAATACAGCATTTAGGGACAGAATCAGAAAAGGGTCAAGTGCAGGATGAGACACAACTGGCAAGGGATGCCAATGACTACAAGAGATTACTCTGCAAATATTACTACAAGAAACACCTAAAACAGGAAATGCATCACACGAAAGGATGTATCCTCAATGCCAAGAACTAGGGGAGAACAAGTGAGTGCTAGGTCAATGAAAAGATGAAGTACAGCAACTTTAAAAAACAGGGTTAAGGAAAAGGGCGGGGGCGGGGGGAAGGGAAGGCAAGCAGAGGACTTACAGATTACTCAGCCCAGGAAAACACAGGAACAAGTAATCAAATGATTTTTAAGCACTTAGGGAAGAACAAAAATAACCAGTAGCCAAGATGTATCAAGAATAAGTCATACACAGTGAGTGTAATTTACTTCTGGGATGCAATAACAGGTCTTATGGATGGATGAAAAAGCAATCATTGCTATGTATCTTCTCTTTAATGTGGCTTTTGTTACCATCTCACATGACATTCTCATAAAATACCAGCAAATAAATGAGTTAGAAACAAGCACCATATGGATATGAAACTGTTTGAAAAGCAGAACTTGCAATAGTTATATACCAAAACAGAAGGATATAACAAGTTGTGTTCCATGGGGGTTTGTGCTGAATCTGATGCTATTTAATACTTTCATTAACAACTCAGTCCGTAGAATAGAGTATACACTTATTAAATTTGCCGAGGCATAAAACTAAGTCAATTAAAACTGCATCAACAGAACAAGACTTCCATTCAAAACAATACTGCCAACTTGGAGACACAACATGAAGAATTTGAATGAGGAATGGTCAGAGGCTCTTTGTTGCAGCAGGAACAATTATCTGAACCCACAGAGGATGGGGAACAACTGATTAGGGAACAGTTCTTCAGCAAGTCATCTGGGATCATATTGGATCATAAACCAAACATAACAACAACATGTTGTTGCATAAAAAGTCACCATTACAATGGGATGCATAAATGCAGTATAATCCATTACAAATGAAAGGTAATCTTCCTGCTATCCTTAGCTTTGGGTAAGGCCTCAGCTGGAGTTTTGTTTCATTTCAGCACCTCGCTCCAACACCGACTGGGACAGTGTCCAAAGGAGAGGAAAATGTACGATTAAAGGTCAAAGAGTACACGTATGAAAACCCAAATATACTGTAATTGTTGATTCTAGAAGAGACTGAGAAGAAATCAAAATAAGCTAGTGTAAACCAAATAAAATTCTAGTAGAATGGATAAGGAAACAGGAAAAAACAGAGGGAGGACATGGAATCTCCACTGAAAGAAACATTTAAAAGCAAGTAAAACACGGTGGTAGAATGACCTAGTCATTCTCTTTTTGAATGCGTCAGCCATGCTCCTTCCAGCCTATCATGTCTCTGATCCTATTTTGCTGGCAAAGCACAAGGAACCAGAGCTGATGGAGGCGTTACACCAGCTTTTTGGAATTAGTAACTCTTGTGCTGGTGCATAAAATATTTTCTGCTTACTGATTCAATAAAGACATCAAATCAAGCAGAAAAACTTGATTTTCCTCCAACAATGTATTACAAAAGAGAAAGAAGCAATAAGCTGAAACAGTTCTAAAATACTGGTATATACTGTTTTAGCAGAGATAGGCCCAATTTACCACCTGCAGATACTGCCTTACAAATACATACATAAATGCCCCTCCCCCCCACCAAGTGTGTAGGTATATGCACATGTACGTATAACCTTAGTTGTAAACACAGCAAACATTTTTAAACTTCTTCCCTTTGGGCATCTAGTATGTAGCTCTAATTTGCACACTCTGAGAAAGCAGCTTCTGTATGATGAAAGATTTGAAATAGTCTGATTTTAGAGACATCTGATGGAAAGGCTTTCCACAGCCTCGTTAAGATGACATTTCTTATTTAACTACTACATTTAAATATTATGTTTGTACATTTGAATTTACTGCCTTTTTCCATCCAAAATAAATCCAAGGTAAAAGCTTGTCTACTCAAAATGACAAAATGTTCCACAGCAACATATTTAAAATGTTTTTTTAAGTCTGTGGGGAAGCTTTAGCTACTAGAACAGGCAGTACAGGCATACCTGAATTAGTATTTTCAGTTTTGTAAAATATTGCTGAGAAATTCCAGAATGCTGCTATGAAGAATTACTATTTCTAAATTGTGATACATGAACTTAATACAATCAAAAAAGAAGAGAAATAATTTGAAAATAATTCCCTGGAGAACAGGAAAATGCTATATACTTTTCCAGGAAAAAAGTCCTTACAGATTATCTACATGTTTTACTATCTTAGTATAATAAACAAAGCCTTGCTTCTTGTAGAAACACAATGAAGTCAAGACAAGAAAGCAGTCTGGCATTGTACGGGAGCCAGCAAGACACTATTTTTAGAGTCCTTTAATGGCTACTTCTTTTCTTTTACTGGCTAAGCCAAGGGAACACCCTCCACAAAACATAGGTTAAGCATTCAACAATTTTCTATTAGGTGGCAAACATATAACTGATTTATTGCCTTTCCCCTGCCCAGCTTTACTGGGTAGATAAATGCTAGGGCAAGAGACACAACTGCTGGGCACAACCATGATTTTTTTAGGACAGATAATTTGTTAAGCATTTTTTCAAAGTATATTATTTGCAATAAACAACATATGAAATATTCAAACACTTAACTGTACAGAAGGATCACAGAAGCATGTAATGAAGACACATCAAAAGTGACCCATGCAGCCTTTCCCATGGAAAAAGCACCATTTCTACTCAGAACCAATCTACGCTACATTGATGAACTACCTAAGTATCTCTGCAGCTGCAAAAGACAATAAATTAGATGTCTAATAATCCCAGATGGAAAGCTCTTCTCTCCCAGATTTTCCTTTTAAGTATGAGGTGTTCTGTTGTCAAGATCTAGAATTCTCTCAATTCTTTTCCGATGTCTGATTAAAACAGTAGGAATAACTACTGGTCTTTAAACTGTAAACCTTGAATGATCCTTCAGAGAAACTGGAGGCTGTGGAGGAATCCCAAGAGGACCATTTCAAATTCCCAAGTGTTAGGGCACTACAGCTAGTTCATCGA
The DNA here is from genome assembly GCA_008921705.1 of Burhinus oedicnemus. Taxonomy (NCBI): domain Eukaryota; kingdom Metazoa; phylum Chordata; class Aves; order Charadriiformes; family Burhinidae; genus Burhinus; species Burhinus oedicnemus. The sequence continues at coordinate 1,752,647 of VFFE01007634.1, read as the reverse complement.
ACTCTATTTAACACAAACATACAAACTGTCTTAGTGGTTCAATGATCAAAAACATGAAGGAGCTGATGATGAAAAGCAAAGGCACAAGTAGTTCACAGATGAAACATTAGACAGCTTACCAAAGACTGAAGATAGGATCTCGCACAGCACAGCATAGAAAGCAATGTAGGAATTTATTACAGCAAATGGACTGAGAGGAAGAATATATAGAATGTATACCAGTCATACACTAAAAATGGGAAGGTAAGTAATGATCCTCATCTGAAAGGAATAATCACAGTTTGCTTAATAAGCAAAAATAAAAAAGCATCCACATATTGTTAACATCTTCAGGAACCAAGAGTCCCTGCCTTCTCCTTTCCAGGAAGGGAGATCAACTTGTTCTGCTGGAGACAGTTTGTGACCAAAGGGAGACAAAAGAAATAGCCACCTACCCTTACAGCTAATTCTCTAGAGAACTGAAAAAGGAAAGGTATTATTCATTTTTCTGTTATGGCAACATAAATGAGAAATTATTCTACTACAGACAATAAACTCTCATCAGCATATCACTTGTGAAACAAGAATAAGAATCTGATATTCATACTTTATAGAGTCAGGAAGGGGCTGCTTTTTTTTTTTTTTTTTTTTTTTTTAAGGTACTGTTCATCATTAACTCACTAAAGATACGCATTAGCCAAATGCAACAATGCTGGAAAAGTCCTAAAAGATCACAATTTAGCAGGGATAGTTTTCTAATATATAAATGTCTGGTGTCTACGATATTTACCCATCAACTGAAAATTACTTTTGTGATTATCAAGTAAACTTTAAAAAAAGTTAATCAGTTCTGTTTTAAGGAAAAGTCCTTGATTATTTTTCTTATACATTGGCTCATGGACTACACCCCATACGTGCTTTCTGAACACCACTCTGAAGCTTAATAAGCATATTTGAAAATGCTGGCGAGGTAGTCCTTGAGATAAACCATAAACCAGATACGAACAAACAGCCAAATGCTGTTTACCGTTGCTGTTATTATGTATTGTCAGAGCATTTTCCAATAGAAACTAATTGATTTTCAAATACTTTGAGATGTTCTAAAGCATTTCTCGATTGTCAAGTTTCACTTCTTTCCAAAGATTCTTGGAGAGATACTGCAGTTAACAACATCACAAGTGATAGCTCAGAGACAGCTGCTATTAGCAGGAACAGTGATGATGCAATGTCCCATGATTTAGCTTACACACTTCTATGAAATACCCTGCCACTGAATGTCTTCACTGATCATGAGTATGATACCCAAAGCGCTTCATTAGGTTTGAAATGTTTATATGAAGCCAGCAAGAAAATAATCTAAATTATTTAAGTTATTTTTCTTTAAGACAAGGCTTTAATGTTAAATAAAAGCAATGGTACATATAGCTAGTGGTCCTTCCCTTAGGAGGTGTAACCAATAACAAGAGTCACTCATAGTCTTTGCTACTCATTCAGTGTTTTCATTATTTATTATTTTTCCTTAAAATGTGCATTGTAGAGAAAGCCTAAGTTTTCACTATTATTGCCACAGATTTTAAGATGTATACAACCCCCAATTTTTAAGTCAAATGACAAGAAATAACTGTACATTTGGAGAGAAGTTTGAAGGAGGAGCTTCTATATGTACCCCTCTGTAAATGAGAGTTTTCTAACAGGCCAGCTTCAAGTTTCTTTCCATTGTAACTCATGCTGTCAGTGGAAGATGATACCACACCTCCTGTACCGCTACAGCTCTCAGAAGTTCTATGCAGAGGAGAGAATCACGGCAGACAGGATAAAACAGCCAAGAAGACAAAACAGAAAAATTCCTTATCACAGAAAGCTGAAAACCAAGGTGCAAGAGAAAGCAAATGAATCCTGATAAACAGAAGAGGATAAAGGTGCAATTGCTTGTGATTCAGTAAGCTCAGATCACTGCATAACTAGTTTCATGTGCTTTGCCACTCACATATTTTATAGCTAACGGTCAAATCAAGAGGAAAGAAAGTGAATAAGCAATTCCTAATTCTTGAGCTTTTTGGACTCAATTTATGTATTTCAGTTAAATATTTAAAGTTTGATAAAATGGGTCAGGGCCTTAGTTTCAATTAACCCTTCTTCTAGTTGTCTTTTGCATTGCTAAAAATCTTCCCCTAAAAAGGAATTAAAGACATCTCCTCTGTAGCAGGATATTTTATGCATGCCAAAAATAAAAACTCTATTAATAAAGAATTTATAGTCTGCAAAAGTAAGGCCAAAGAAGCAATCAAGGCCTTGGATGTAACACATTATGAAGAAGTTTTACACGCATACAATAATGCAACTTGGTAACTCAAAAGCCGTATTTCACCAACACATCATGCTATAGTTGAAAAATAAATAGCAGGAATGACTAAAGACAGAGTAGTCAAATTTAATCAACAAAATTAAACCTCCCACATAAATTGCAGCACAGTCTTTTATTATTAAATTGTTTAAAAACTTTCCCCATAGCTTAAGCATTGAAAAGTTATTAAAACTGCCGTCTTGAATGAGTGAGGCATTTGCTAAGACTCCGAGACTGACAGCACGGATGCTATGATCCTTTGCCTCTGCAAAGCGGAACATAAGCATAAGCAGTGTAGTATGGAATTTGACACTACCATCTATTCTAAATTTGACCATTAAGGACAGGATCAACTGCAATCACAGATGAGATCTGGAGGAAGTGACACTTCTTCCTTTTTCCTTTCCTTAGTTAATACCCGAGGTGTGGGGGAGTGAAAATCGCTGAGAATTACCATGATAACTGGTTAAAAGAGAGTTTACAAAAAGAACATTAAAAACTTCTAGAAATCAAAATAGCTTGGACAAATTTTTACTCCTCTTATCACTTCAATTTTATGCATACTACTGTTAATAAAATACAAATAGTACCCAAAATTTAACTACTACTGACTGTTTGCTCTTACTGCAATTATTTGCAGTTTCTCAGCTTATGCATTCACATGAAGCTTTCACACAGTAAAAATAGTTATTTCAGTACTAAATTGGTAGCTCCACCTAGTGTTGTTCATGACCTATTCCAACAGGAATTGAAAAGCAGAGAGCTAGTCACAACATGTACCTGTCCACTACTTCTGCTTGCTGCCTGGAAAAGCAGTTCCTCATACACCTCGCACCCTGAACTGACACCCCCACCCCAGAGCTTCATTTTCACCAGCACTGACTACAACTAGCTGTCATGGCCTTACACTTATAAAACATGCCAAAATCCCTTTTTTTTTTTTTATTTTTCATTTTTCAAACAACAAAATATTACTTTTAAAATCTCAGGGAGATAAAAAAGGTACCAGAAATCTTCTGGCACCTTTTTTGGAGACACATTTTCATACCACTGATTGTATAGTATTGCTGTACTGTGACACACCCTTCCAGGCCTAGAAGTTGTTTCTCAGAAAGACTGTTCCTCCAGTATGGACTGAGCCCAAGGAATAGCAGACGGTTCATCTGTTCCTATTGTCTTCTGGGGAATGGATATCTGTCTGGATAATGCTCCTATTTGGTATCTGTGAAGCCTTTTGGAGAAAGGCATTAAATTGATTTGGGACTCAGTGTCTTCAACCCAAGATGACTTTAGACCGCATTTTCTCAACCTTGATTGCAGCAACAGCTTAGCGTTAGTCAAGGTTGTGGTAGAATCAGAACGCAGACAGGGCTGACTCACCCCATGTAATCCTCCAGTTATGTTGAGGGACTGGAGAAATACAAATACAGGAAATTGTGAAGTTTCAGGAGATCCTTTAAGAGTGAAAGCTTACCTACACTGTTTCATTTGGATATATGTCCCCCCCCCAAAAAGGACTCCAACCAAGTGGGTTGTGTGCTTCTCAGATGACTGAAAAAAAGGTATTTAGTTGTTTTAAGTGGTATCCCCTCTCCCCCAGAAGGGCATTGCCACAATGAATCCACCTTTGTCACCTCAAGAACAACTTGCTGACATTCTCTTTAAAGCGCAAACTTCACTTGGGAGAAATTCATTGGCTTCTTTATAAGGACTGCATCCCAGTTCTTTAAAGCATTCCAATTGCTATGCATTCTGTATTGCACACACTGTACATTCTTTCAACATTACATCTGGTTGGAATTTTAAAAGCTTCGGTTTTGAATCATGAATCTCAAAATAAAATGGTGTTGCAGAACCCTGGAGAACACCTCTTTCCCTACGCATAACCAGAGTGGCAGATCAACCTGCTTCAAATGATAGTGTGACAAAGCCCAGGCAGTCTCAGTGAGCGTTTTTCCCCACACAAATATATTTCCCTGAAAGACAGCATTAACTGTAAGTTATGTTGCATTGTTCATTTTTTTATCTTAGACATAACTATAGACTGAGAAAGAAGGAAAAGAATCATTAGCCAGATGCTGTGGGTTCTGCACTGTGAAGGCACGCAGAGGATATCTACTTTTTTCAAATAAATACTTATAGCAGTCATAAGTGTGTCACAAACTCCCTTCTATGATATGAAATAAAATAAACCGGTGATTAGTTCAACTGAACTATTAAACTTCTATTTACAACAGCAAAGTTAGTTAAGTAGAGATACCTATGAAGTATTTTCTATTTCTTGAATGAAATATTGTGCAACCTATAATATGACTACTAAGTTTGCACATAATGAGTTTCATTAAAAAGCAAGCTTTCTTTTTCTCAAATGATATGATAATTTGTACTCAGTTCACCAAAATACAAGTTGCAGTAAGATTTAGATCTTAGGATAACTTGATTTAGTAATTCATGAGGAATGTTAAATCTGTAGATCACAAGATAGTCTTATTTTTTCTTACTAACACCAACCTGTAAACTTGTGGTTTCATCGTCTAAAAATCCTACTACTAAAGCTATCAGCAAGTAAGCAGATACAGCAGTTTTGATTGTTTTCCTAATAGCTGAAGAGAATCAAAACTTTCTCCACACAATAACAACTACCAGAACTGAAGTCTACAGTTTTTGTCACAGAAAAGCAAATTCTGTGCTGCTGTCCCCTGACACCATATTCTCAATGGTGTCCTTCATCCGGAATTCACATTTCAGAGTCTGAAGTCTGAAGGGTTTGCATCATTCTCCTCCAGGACCTGCTGATGCTACTGACTGTATACTTCAGTGACAACAGGTAGGTTTAGTGTTACAGAGTGAAAAGGAAACCCTGGATCACTGAATCTAGTGTTCTGCTGTCTCGGGAACCACTTCAAAAGCCTACTCCGCCGGTCTTTAAAAGGTGTTGGACTTGGACTGCCAGGCTGTTTTCTTTCAGAACTCCTAAGAGCCAGAAATCATCTTCAAATTCTCAGTCTCATTTTATTTAGGACAATTTTCTTCTTGTGATAGCACTGTTCTTCATCTTAAGTAGTTTACAGTAAGCCATTTAATAAGCAATCTGCATTTTGGTTTTAGTCATTATGCCTATAGATTTTTAAGCAGTTCACTTTATAAATCTGAAACTGAATAAGTAAATCTACTTAAACACAGTGCACACTTACCTGTAAGCATTAATGTAATCCTTTCTGTGTTGCAGAAGAAAGTCTTTCAGCTTTCCAATATGAGAAATCTAAATGAAAAGTAATGATTAAACTTCAGTCAGATAACTGATTACTTTCATGTTTAAAGTTCAGTATTCCACACTTCAACATGGATTTGTAAAATGATTTATTCTGTAATTAAACAGAATCATAAAATTTACTCTTTTATAGTAAAATTTTTCACATTTTGAAAGTAGTCAATACATAAAAATAATCTAAAAGAGGTCTGTTGTATGAAAGTACAACTCAGAAAAGTAGTAAAAATACACCTATCCAAAAAGCATAAATTAAACACTACTAAACACTAAATATACCTACAATATTAAACATTAAGAATATTAAACGTGATAATAATAACACAAAACATTATCTAAACTGGTAATCCAGAACCTAATGTATGTTTTAGAAAATAAATTCAAATTCAGAAGATCATGCAAGAAAGTTTTAAACATTTTACTGATGAGCCATGATATAAATATTCGAGTTCAGTTACTAGAACTTGTAGAACAAGGTGTTGTCCCTCCCCTTTCTATTTAGCTGTAATTGAGTGACCAGTTTGTGTCCAAACTAAAGTAATATCTCTATCATCTGATAATCATCAGTAAGTTTTGCCAGAGCCTACATTTCTATTTCTGGATTTCCACTTCACTGTGGATGCTTACAAGTCTTTACAAAGATCCTTTAAAAAGATGAAAAAGCTCCTGGAAATCTGAAAGAACTTTTGCAAAGTTTAGTCTGATTAAAAAGATTTGGTGCAGCATAAGATGCTGCTTATCTTAGAGAATGGAGGAACTACAGAAATCAAGTTTAATTGCCCACAGAATGAGATGACTACCAATATGACTTCTTTGGCAGGTCTTGAAGGAGACATGATGCAGGGGAGGAGGAGGGGGGAGAATTATATACATTAGTGGTATATGTTTTCAAAGGGGAGGCAGGGGGAACCTCTCTAAAGCATATTCTCAAATATTCATTAATAGTTCAGTGTAAAAAAGCATGCAAGGAATTTTACAAAACAACAGTTGTTTTAGTTTACAAATACAATAAATGCCATTTAATCCAAGTATCTGGGAAAAAGCATCAGAAGCTGTTCAAGTCTTAAAATCCTATTTTCATGCAAATGTTCCTTGTAATTAAACAAACAAAAAAAACCACAGAGAAAGAACACAGAATAGTTTGGATAAATAGAAGATTAATTCCCCCAATTATTTTTTTCAAAAGATCAGCAGCCTTTTTGAAAAAAAGTAAGAGCAAAAAATGTACTTAGTAAGACCACAGTGATTTGTACAAATAAAAATAAGTGGTTCCTTGTGCGAATAAATACACATACATTTCCCCATTATTATTTGCTCTCTTTCATTTTTACTACAACTCATCATATTGGATAAGAATTTTCCCAGTTTTAATGTTTAAAGTTTTCCACGGGATTAACAGGACAGGAACTTTCATCCCATTCATAGCAAAATGAGTTCTGTTAGTACCTCCAGAAGAGCCAAAGTTTCCTAAAGTGTGTTAGCACTGTCATAAGCAGTAAGAAGGGAAATACTGAAATCACTACAAGATCAATGAGGGACAAAGAACGATTCTACAGAGGTTCCTTCTTATCATCACTGGAACTTATTTTTGTATACTAATCTCCTTCTCAGCTCAGACTTGGTATGTCATGAAATTTGCTAAATAGGTAAATTAAGCTTGACTATGAAAGCAAAACATTTTAAAACAGTCATAAGTGTTTCAGTAGAACAATAATACTTAATAGGCAGAAAGTAAGTACTACAGAAGACAGCAGAAATGTAAAATAAGGAACACATTTCAAAACATTTTCATTAATATGTGAACAAACACTAAACTAGAAAAGAGATTAGCAAAGCTTTATAAGTAATAAATCTTAATATTACTGCAATAGCTACAATTTAGGAGTGATTAACAAGCAGAAAGAATCAGAATGACAAGCAAGAACACTGTCTTACAGTAATTAATTCATCTAGTCACAAAGAGCATTCTATTTAGGCTAAAATTGTCATCGTGTGTTTGAATTGCACTGACCCCACTTTGCCTCTCCTTCATTTGTAAAGCTATTTTCATGAATTTAGAATGACACCATTATGCCCATACTTGCATCAAGCTCTTAGTTCCCAAGATTTGCATCAGAAGTGAGACTTCTTGTTCTACTTTTCCTCAAATCTAACAGCATCTTCTGTGATCCTGCTGCTATTTCTCTTTTGCCTGTATGTACTACTGGCATAATTTTGAATTCAATTTATCATTACCATATCAACAAAAATAAACTTTTTCTTTTTTTTCTTCGAGAAAGAAGGTCTCACTAGCATAACAGAGAATGTGAATTTTATCCAAAAAAAGATTTTTTTATTATTTTTTTTCTTTTGGTACAACGCTTAATCTTCTGCAGACACAAAATATCCCTAATTATACAAATATAAATCTTGAATATATCTCCAGTGTCATCACCCTGCAATTATTCTGGGGTTATCAGAGACACACTATATACTTTTCACAAAGTTATCAAGCTCCAGCCTAACGGTAATAAGGCATCTCCCTATTTCAAATGAATGGCTTTATTAGAATCCTACTGCTCTTATTATGAATAAGAACCGTCAAATTTCCAGGTTTACCGATTACCAACTTCCATCCATCTGCTCTTGCTTCAAAACAGTCCTTTCCCGTAAAAGCTCTGCTTTCCTGCATGTCTGTTTGAGTTGACCGACAATAATCCTATCTCCCTCTAACTTCTGTAGCCCCGGACAAATGACCCCAAGCTTTTAGTTTCTTCTCACAAGACAGTTCTGAAGTTGCCTAACCTGTAACTTTCCTTTGCATTTGCTTCAGTTTGTATCCATCCTTTTCCAATGCAGATGACTAGAAGCTGGAAATATCTTTTCTTCCACCATTTTCATTGATTAGTTTTGAGCTTATTCTTTGTTTTGGTCTCTAAATACATATTCTACTACTGAATTTCTTTCTTCTCCCCACAACTCCAGATATCAGAGTCATTCAGCACTTGCCCTAACGGATCATGCTCCTTCCTCTCAGCATTCCCTCATCAGTAAATTTTACTGGTTCATCTTACTCTGGGATTGATTTTAAACCTCATCTTGTTTAGTACTGTTCTCACTTTGGGGAATACAAAAAGTAATTCCACTGTTAACCTCTCTTCAGCTCAATCCTTCTTTCAACACAGAAGCATTGCTTTTGCTTATTCGTCTTATTCAGTTAATATTTTCTCTGCTAATCTCCTTTAGACTTCTTATTAGCACTTTATCAGACACTTTACCATCAGACACCAGGTCACCTTAACAAAGGAGAAGCAGATTTTCTTAAAGCATCAAGTTGGTTGGGTACATCCTATTTTTAGTAAGATAGCAAATTATACTGGATTGTACCTTGTTTTCTATTTATCTTGTTCCACTTAAAATATTTTCTGAATCCTGGACCACTTCTGGGTCAGGCCCTGCTGATGCCATTATCAATTTCCCTCTGCTGACTTAATTATAGGCATTAAATTTGCTTCTCTCTGATCAAACGGTACCATCTTCAATTCAATGTATTTTCATTAAAAATAGCTGCCTTCAGAACTTGGGATTTCTCAAATCCACTGTCTGAACTCAACCCAGAGATTATCCAATGACCACAATTTGACTGCATTAAAGTTCTGAGATTTTGTACAAATTTCAATTCCGTGCTCACGTTCCCAGTACATATCTTGCTTTTACCCTACTGGTTCATTGTTTTTTCCTTATTAATTTAGTCTGGAGACCATGCCTAAACTATTCTTAATCAAAACTCCAGCTGCATGGCAAATCCACTTTTTTGCTAATCTATTTTTATTTACATAGCTAAAGAATATTTTAACTTTGAGGAGTTTTAATACCATTAGTTAATTCACTGTGAATTTTGCCAAACCTGACTTTTATCTCTGCAAAGTCTTCCCTTCTGCAACAGTTTTCTTGGCCAGTCAGACTCTCTCTGCTTCCCTGCTTTTTACTGCCTCTGGGCTAATTTTTTGTATCTTCTCTAATTAATCTTTCAAGTAGACCTAGAACAATTTTAAGTCCTACTTGCATTTCAGCATATTCCTTTTTTTCCACTCCATTTACCCATCCATCATAACTGCAACTTCCTATTTGCTTTATATATATATATTTGCTATTTTCAAAACAATTATACCACCAGTTGACATAGCCATCAAAAGGATATATGAAAGTAATCTGAAGAGGAAGGACAAACACATCTGAGTATTGGCCTCTTGTCATGGTTCCTATTCTCTGCCTCCGGAAATAAGCTTTCTTCTCTGAAAGTCTGGAGCAGAGAAATAAGCCTCTACTTCAACCTTGAAATAATCAAATTATTTCCTTTTCTGCCTGAAGGGAGAGGAGGGCTTAGAGAAACGCTCTTCATAGTTGCAGCACACTCGCACTACATTAAGACTAACTTATCTTATGGGGAATAACACTACTGAATTTCCAGATATAACTGACAATTTTATGAGAATCATGGGGGAAAAAAATACCTGTCCTCCTAATATTGCCAACATCAGTTATACCGTTATACTAACAGCACGTTCTCGCGCTTCTGTTCACTACCAGAATAGGGAGGGTTATGTTCTTTCTGACAAGACGACTGCTTATGAAACTCCAGGCTCTCCCTCTTCCCTTTCCATTCCCAGTGGCACTCCCTTGAGGGTCAGTATCACACACCAAAACAACTTTTTTTTAAAAAAAAAAAAAAGTTTTACATTTAATTTTTCTGTATGTCCAAAAAGCCTGATCTTCAAATGTCTTACCTAAATAGATTCCATCTACAGATTCATAAAAAGGTGACTAGATTCTACAGTCCCCTCTGCAAAGAGCAGAAAATTCAAGATTATTATAATATGAATACCTAGACACCTATCATGTTTTCGATTCCAAGCATACAGTCAACCCAAACATACTGCCTATTTCAGAAGAAATTAAGAATTTCAGTAAGACATTACACGATGTAAGGGGACTGCATGTTTCTGACCAAAAAAAAAGTACCGTCTGAGTACTAAGAGGAGATACAGTAATTGGTATAAGAACATAAGCCTGGTTTTATTTAAAAAAAAGTTTCAAATGTCTAAGCCATACATTAAAAAAAAAAAAAAGAAAGAAATTTTCCATGGTTAGTGCATGTAATGAAGGCAAGCATTTTCAGAAATCTGGAAGAAAACCCAAACAGAATAGATACTATAAAGAGAACTCAAATTTATATTAAATAAATTTTAGAATTAAGAGCTTGAGTTCTTACCTAAACTACTGCAGTTCGGAAAGACTAGTCAGAAAAGTTTTGATGCAGAAATGACTCCTATTGAGAAGTTTTCCACTACAAACTACCTTTGATGAGATAGCGTTATGAACTTTTTAAAAATACGACGCATGAAAAGCCAGGTCCCACACAGCTTCCTGCTAGGTTGTATTTTAAGCACTGTCAGCCCATTGAACTCACATGGGCTCTTGCAGGATGTTGCCCAAGAACAGACAAGATTTTGTTTTTAAAATACTATCACCTGGATTCTACATTTACAGAAACTGGAACCTTCAAAAGACAAAATGATGTAATTCCCCGATACAGTGACATGCAACAAAGATTAAACCAATTAAATGAAATCAAAGATTAAATTCAGAACTGAAGCTTCAGCTGTGAATTTAATAGTGCGAAACCTGTTATTTAAAGGCGCTTGGATTCTGACTTACTAGTAGGCCATGAGGTGGTGCTGTCCTACCAGAATTCATTGCAGAGCAGCACTGGCTGCCTCCAAACATCAACTGGCCAGTTTTCAGCTGATTTGTCTCTTGAGGGGATACATTTGGTTTAGGTTTCCCCAGAAAACGTGAAAGTTTCTAAAATAGGTCACGCAGATCAATTGCTCTCGTAATCTGAAACCCAAAAGAGCAAATAATATCTAAACTGTGGCGTGGGGGTGGCCCAACGCTGGAAGCGGGTAGCAGGAGGCAAGGAGACAGCCAGCCTGGCTACTTCTAATCTCAGCAAAATTGTGACTTTGTTCAGTTTCTGCTTTACATCAGCATATATGTTACAGCAGCAGCAATGAGCAGGGAAACAGTTTAGTTGCATTTTATTAGTAGTCTTGCATTCAGAGCAAAGGGATTAACACAACCAAGAATGGGGGCATTGTATTAATAAAATGTGTGGTACCTGGGATAACATTCAAAATTGAATTCATTGAACTAAAAGCCATGAAAATGAAGACTGAGGCATTTTGACTCTTCAAGGTAAAGATAGTACAAAACTTTAAAAATGTTTAAAAAGTAAAATGTGTAATATTGACAGTATTTTTTGAAATTTAAAGTAACACAATATTTTTTTGTAAAACCAAAGTAAAATTTTAAGGAATCGCTGCAAAAATTTGCATTAGCCATTGCGGGATACTGGAAGATAAAACCTGTTTGCAGAATACCACAGGCAGCATTCAGAGACCATTAACCAACCAATTAAGAAACCTCTAAACTGCAGTAAGAAGCAGAGTCAATTTCCTAACACCTGGTCTGTGGCAGAAAATGCTTCCTTTTGCTTAATATCAAACTGGCAAAAAGGAAAAAGTAAAAAAGCACTGTCTTGCACACTAAAGAAAAATAGTTTGGTTTTAAAGGAAATATTTTTTGTGTTTTTAATTCCTGCTTTACTTAGCATATATTTATAAATACTAAAAGTTCTCTCATTCATTTTTGCTACTATCAGTTCACATTTGAAATACTTAGCCTCTAAAGTGCACTTCAGATCTGCACTTGGTTATTTTGATTTTTTTATTTGTTATTTTGATTTTTTTATTCACTGTTTATTATACAAAGTGGAATATTTAGTAGTAAATAACGCACTCTCAGCCTAAAAGCCTTACATTTTATCTTAACATGCTTTCCTTAAAAATAATCCAGAGTTGGTATAAGATTTGGTCGAGTGCATGATGAAGAGATTATTTTTGGAATTTTGTGACACAATTGCAAACCATTTTTCATTCAAGACTCTTCTAATAAGAGTAAAGCAAGATTAAGACCTAAGAGCTCAAAAGCTCCAGTTCCCCACTGACCAAAATAAAGACTGAAAGTGCCCAGTATTATCACTGGATGAAGGTTTTGCTGGGGTGTTATTTGGGGATGGGGTTGCTGTATGTTTTAAAAATGTGTATGGTACCTCCAGCAAACTCCAACTTTATAGAAAAATTATTTTGAAGCCATTGAATTTTTTTTTAAGATTGAAATTATCCTAAAGTATATTGTATCTTCTTAAAACCATTTTAATACTTTGTATTTCAGGCATTTGTAAATACAGAAAAAAAAATAATCTTATTTTATAGGATAATTACTTGTAAACACTGAATTTCATTTCTGAGCCAGAAAAGTGCAATACATGTCGAATTTAAGATAAAGAGGTCTGTGTTATTTAGTCACTGATTTCTTAGGTCATGTGGGAACACACTGGTTTGATACCTGCATGTACAGAAGCACATCTAAATATTCTGAAAATGGTCTGTAGAAAGTCAACAGGAACATGAGGTGACCTCCAGAAAAAATTAATAGTAGGCTTTCTACAATATAATGGCATGCTAAATGTTTTTAGTAACCAGTCTTCATTTATTCTGTGTGGCAACAGATACTTTAAAAAAAAAAAAAAAAGGCAACATCTGATTTTAATAAAACTTACTATTTCCCTTTTCCTTGTTTACTGTCCAACTCTAATCATAACTTTCTTTAACATTTATATTTTTACACAATCATCCAAAACCTCATTGACTAAAATATAAACCCCACAACAATTGCGGGGAATGTTTTGGTTGAGAGATAAAAGTAAATTGGTCAAAATACATATTTGCAATAATTGGCCTCTACCATTGCTGTTCAGAACGCTCCATTTACAACCTTTCAGTAACTGCATTCAACTTTGCCTGTGTCTTTCTGTAAGAGATATTTTTCTTGTCCCTTGTTCTCACAGTCTGAATTCATTTAGTACTACGCTTTCTTGACTCAAAGATGTTTTATGCCATAAAGAGATTTCCAGTCTCATGTAACATACACAGTAATAAAAGGTTACTCTGTCTGACCATCATTATGAAATTCAGAATCCAAGTTTTTTCAGTGTAATTCAGAAACAGTAACGTGTGCATGTGCTTCACTTTGGGACTAAAGTGAATCTGCTTCGGCAGAAGCCACCACAGGGCACCACCAGAGCAGTTATGCCTGTGGCATCAGCTGTACCGACGTGCTCTCTGCTGGAGCCACGGCTGGACTCCCTCGCGCATGCCGCAGTCCCACGCTCCTCTGCCAGGCCCTTTTCATTCAGAGTTCTAAATTTTCAGTGTATTTACACTAATATACCTATACATTGATGCAGCATGAACTGACACAGCACTTACTCTTTCTCAAAACCCTACCACTCCGTCAAGTACGATTCAGGGAAACAAACAAGCACCATTCTGTTTCAGTGTTAAGTATTTTTCTGGATTTTCATCATTGGTACAATAGTGTTCTTAGTGCAAAAATCCTTTTCATTATGTTTCAACATCTTCATTTGTATTGTACAGATGAACCATTACTTTAGTGGTTGCTCTAGCATTTATGCCAAATAAGTTTCTCCCCCCATTAAAACACTGGACTGGACCAAGAAAACTCCCTATCAGAAATAAGAAGTTTATGACACCTTATCTAAAGAACACTTACAGATCAGGCACAAAATCAAATAAATAAATATACCGGAAATAAGCTAATTCTGTACACATTAAGATTTTCATTCAAGTGCTTTACGGTATCGGCAGAAAAATTAAGACAAAGGGCCCTTTTCCGCCCTGCCACCTCCTCATGTAACAGGAAACCCCAAGACCTGGATCATCTGCCCTAAAGCTTAGGAATTTACTGGGCCCTGGCCACTGTAAGTCCTTATGTGGCTGATGCAGAGTGACGCACTGATAGAGGCTATTCACATCTTTGGTAAATCTATGCAAAGTTTCTCATTCAGGCACACAGATCTCTTCATGCCACCCTACGTCAAATGGACTGCTTTGCTGCATTTTCTGAGGAAGGTACTATTCTTGTTACAGAATCTAGGAAGTATAACCAAATAAAAAAATCCCTCCTCCATCCCTACTTCTCCACTAACCCTTAAAACAGCATAAGTTTTGGCTAAACTGAGGCGAGGAAAAATACAGTAGCAAAAAAAAAAAAAAAAAAAAAAAGTATAATCCTTTTACTAAGTCTTGGACTGGACAGGGATACTAACACAGTCAGTCTGAAATACAGTCTGTTAATATTATCCCATTCCCACCATCCTGTCCCTTTCTAAGAAATAGAAGTGTCTTATAAAATGGTAATTAAGGCAAACTATGACAGGTCCTTAACTCTACAGCAAGGGCTAGAAGTTTATTAGAGCCCAAGCTGGCCTAGAAACATCACTGAGAACGAAGGCACCTTACTTTGTTCCGACTCAAGAATCTTCTGACATGACCAAAGTCCAGCCATAATGTCTAAGAAAAATCCCTTCCTTTAGAAATATGACAGAGCAATGCACTCTATTATGTTAACTATCAAAGGACCAGTAGCTTCCCAAGGTAACGTATGATGTGGCATGAAAAAGCATCTCTGGACCCCTGCATTTGTTCACCACAAAATGCTATTCATGTTGGTTTTGATCTACCTAGGGGTATTTGCCAGTTGGTTTGAACTATGAAAAAAATGAAAATGGTCTCCCCAAACCATGGGCGAGAATAACTTCTACTTGAAAAAATTCTGGTAGATAGTCACATAGAAATTTCTACCTAGAAAAGTGCTTGCAGAATGTGGGAGTAGTAAGCTTTAGCTGTAATTAAAAGGGAAATCAATGCTATTCTTTCATATCTGAGCAATGCTGACAATTCACAAGTATATTTTTAATCACTGAAAACAGAAAGTCCTGACAAGAATTTAATTTGTGAAGTAAGGCACTTTTCCTTTCTCACTTTTTCTCAGCCATGAATCTCAGTAAGATTTTTTTAAATGTCCATTTCCCGTAATTTTGGTAATTTTAGAGTATAATTATTTTTACATTTTTATGATGCCTTTGGGGTATCATTACAAATAATTTTTAAGCATTTAAACTTAGAAAAATAAAATTAAGTAATAGCTTCTCTTAAGGAGAGACTGTCAGCCCTGTTCTGAATAAACAATCCCTTTTAAAAGCAATCTAGAGATTTATATCCGCTGTAACCATAGGAATTAATCTTGAGTTTCACCAAAATAGAGTAAAACGTAGGTTATTTAATGACAATCAGAACACTGCTATTGCAAATGAAAGTTGGGTTTCTGGTTTTTTAATTCAACAGACAGCTTTGTATGCAGTCCTAAGATTTTTACTTGATGGGCTACTTCTAACAACTTAATCATACTCACTTAACCAATTTGAACAAAGCATTCAGATTTCTGAGTATTTCAATTTTACTTGAGATAGATGTCAATCAGTAAGAAAACAGTTAAAGACTTTTCAGATTAAAGAAGCTGAAGTTAAACATAAGAAAGATTTTTAATGATAAGAGCAATCTTGAGAAACTGCTATGACGTTGTGAGGCCAACAAGATGACAGCACAAAAATTTTTGAGTTTTTCATATAAAAGTTTGGGAATAGCAGAGAAGAAAAGAACCCCACCAACTGGGAAACGTTTTTATGAGTCAGCATAGCTAAAAAAATGACATTATGTTCAGAAAAAAAGCAGTGTTTCCTATAGACTAAAAGTATTTACAAAGTTGCATGAAACATTCCAGCATGCAGACTCTCAAAAACAATGATAATGCATAAAGAACTTCAAGGTTAAAATAATTAAATATGTATCACTTGGTTAAGTAAGAGCTAAAAGAGCATCACCATTTGCTGCATTTTTAAAAAGCAAGGAAAAGAACTTGAAGTTCACATGAGGAAACACTGATATGCTTCACAATATAACATCAGTACAAGAAATCGTAGCTCAAAACCTAGAATATTTTTCACATCACAATAGATTGAAATAGTTTCCTGTTGGAACACCCGTAACAGCCACATAAATTTAACAGAAGTTGTGGAAGACATACACATATACAGTAGAACAAATCTTTATCAAAAGAAATATAACATAATATATCATTTCTCTAATTCCCATCTGTATCACGACAAACTATTACGTGGCACTTCTAGCTGTTACATTAGCTGTATACAAGGCCTTCTTCTAAGCCTCCCTCAATCATATCAATAGGAAATTATCAGACCATATAAAAAAAAAAAATTCAGCCTTATTTAGAACTAGAAAACTAAATTCTAAACTCTGTACTCTAAACCCATTTATTCTATCTATTATACAATGACAGATATATAACCAAAGAAGAGAAAGGAAAAAATATTAAGCTGGTTAAAAGCCATAAGTTTCTAAAATTACTGAAAAAGTTCATAGGCCAGAGTACCAACTCTGAATTCCTCAGGAAGCCCTTCTACGTGGGGTGACTCACTGTGATTTGAAAACCAGCAAGCTGCTACGATACTTGCAGGTGGAAAATACAGCGTTTCCCATAATTTGAACCTTTATTCCAACTTTAATTTTTCTCACTGACTGTGATAAAGAGGTGAGTTTCCAGAATGCCATTGCCCTTACCTCCTTGACTGAGGGTCTTTTAAAGAAGGAAGCAAACAGCTGAACATTACAAAACCACTGATTTCAAAGAGGTTTTTGTTACCAATATATAAAATAATGACATCCTCTACCCCAACGTATGAGCAGTTCTAGAATGCCCCTATCAATCCAACCAGAGTACAATCTGCAGTGTTACTGGTTTATTACAAATACTTTTGTCTGTAGATGCCCCTGTAAAACCTCATTTGAGCAAAACCTGAACTTGGCTCTTCATTCACAGCCAGAAACCAAAGTATTACTTACAACAGCTTTCTTTTTTACCATGAAGAAAACAAAGGTAACACAATGGCACACTGACAAAATTTTTAACATGAGCTCCCTCCAAAGTCATCCCTCTCAAACAGAGAATGTAGGTGACTTTTCCCAGCAAAGTAACCTTCTCCTGTCTTGCAGAAAAGGTAGATTGCGTGCTCCTGTTATCCTCCCCCCACTCCCTCCCTCACACACATGCACCCTCCCAGGAAAAAATTCTGTTTCTTCTAGCTGCATCCAAAGTCCGATGACACTGAATGTACTATATGTTCCTCTTACCAGCACCTCGAAGACAAATTTATGAAAACCTCTGTGTCTAGCAATGCAACAGTGGCAACAGCAAAAAGATGTCAAAATAGCATTTTAGGCCTGGAGCATCCTGGCCCAAATCAATGCTTGCTCTTGCAACATCACTATTATTAGTCAGCAGGAAAGAAACTTGGATGTGATTGGGGCAAGCTAAGCAACTGTGTAATAAGACATATAAATATGCATTATCCTAACCAATACTAACATGGGAGATACAAGCTTCTGGTCTCCTCCTCTTACCCCAGCCTGTAAAGGAGAATGATCTAGGAGACTCAGCCAAACTCAAGGCTCACATGAACATAAGCTTGGTTTGTAATACAAACAGGAAAGAAGAGACTCAATGAAGTAAACTGTGCAAGGCCATACAAGACACCTGAAAATACGACAGTCCATTCCTGTCTCCTAGCTAACTCACCTGCCTACTGTAATAGGCTGCCTCTCCCTGCAACGTATTACTCGGTTCTGAAAGCATTATGTCTATTTCTACAAAGCCTCAAATTCAGAGGAACCAACAACTTAACATAGTAGGTAGCTTTTTGATGGTATGCATCCACGGAAAAGAAAATACACAATGTGCAAATAGGAAGAGAACACAGAAAGAAAGAAACAAACAAAAAACTATGGCAAAAAGAACAGACACACAAGAAGAGGAAAAAAGAGTTGGCTGAAATAAAAGGAAACAGCATCTGCACTGAGACACACCACCGCCGCATACCGCTGCATCAAGCCTGAGGTTTCAGCCAGCAGTCAACTCCAAAGGGCCTCCAAGAAGAAACAGCTGTAAACTACAGAGGTATCTTCTTGGCTGCTCAGGAAAGCAACACAGCCTCCACTCTGAAATTACTAAGTGACTATAAATACAACTGAGTGCCCAGCCAGCTGTGAGACAATCTTAGGAAGCAAGATGGTGAAACACACACTGACACATCTTCTATTTATTGACAGACTTATGTTCATAAGCACTTTGCAGTGAGAGCACACTTCAGTTATCCAGCACCTAAGTACACTGAGATCAGATCATGTTAACTACCAGTGGGAGGAAAGAGATTGTGCTTATTCTGTGAACTCTGATGAATCACAAGAGCTTCAGAAGACAAAATCTATTAAAACTCTATTTTGCAAAAGGAATTTGAGTTCTGATTTTACTTGAAACAATCTGCTAGAAAGAGTAAAACAAGGACTGCTTCCCTCCCCACCTGATTTTTTAAGATGTATTTTATAGGCTAAATCATAGTTTTTCAACAGCTTGTGGCACATGAACATTTCAAAGATGTTACAGTTTTCATAGAGGCCTTATTTTTCATAACTTTCTGCTAATCTGCACACGGGCATTGCTGTAGCATGTAGGCCAAGAAGGAACCATCAAGTAACTAAAACACCACCACATCAGCAGGTAAACACATACAGTCTATATGTTTATAGATTAAGCTGCAAGAGTTACAACGAAGCTTTGTGTTAAGATTCAGTGTCCATCAAGCAGTTTCATTATGTCTCGCCAATCTGTACACAGTGAAAAAAATATCAGTGTTACCTCTGTGTCTTTTTCCATAACAACTGGATTGCCCAGGTTGGGCTGCAGTAGCTAAACACTACTGCATTGCGGGGGGAAATAACAAAATAACTGGATAGAGTTGGTAGAGCTCACTGTGGCTAGAGGTGAAAAAATAAGAGCAACACTAAAAAGTGAAGGAAGAGAAGAATTGAAGATGGAAGAAAGAATAAAAACAGCAGCAGAAGGGCATGGTCTGAGATAAAGAACAAAAAAACCCCAAAACATCATAAGATACATCCTGGCTAAAGCAATAATTATATTTTCAGTGCAAAAGTGAGACAGATACCAGAGACCCAACAGCTGGCATGTACTTGGAAGAATGGGACCCTTATTTAGGGTAATAAAACAAAAAAAAACCCCACTTAATAAGGGGAACAAACAACCCCCCCCAAACCAACAATTAAATCTATTAAGATGTGAAACATTCTCCTTGAAAGTGTTCAAAATAGCCTAAACAAAACACTGTGTGCTCCGTGTATGCTAGCAAATAGAGGGTTAATGTGACCTCATGTTTTTAATAGCATGTTTTACTCCTTGGCACATCAGCATTCAAACCAGAGTATCCCAAAATTATAATTTTTCCCCACAGAAACACATAATTTCAAACGCGTGCAGCTCTAATATTATACCAATGGAAAAGCATATCGTTGAATGCACTGTATAGCTGTATAACTGTATAGCAGCAATGCAGATATTGGAAGCCACGATATCTAAACCAGTCTGAAGGTAATTTTTTTCTTTTGTCCTGAATGTTCTTCAGTCCCCTTCATAACAATTCAAACACTGTTTCTGCAATGAGCAACTCAACTGTCCGTCTGACATTACTACAGCATCAACAAACATGGAAACGACAGACAAAAATTACTAATGATAGAAAAACAGAAAAGGAAAATAAAAACTGTTATCTAAATGGAAATTTTTACTAATGTCAATTTGCTTAGTTATATTTAGTTGCACTGTATCAAATTAGCTGAACTGTGACTTTTTATGAAGTTTAAGTAACTCAACATGATTTTTCTTTTACTTAAACTGATTTAAGGAATTTGCACTTTAGAACATAAAAAAAAGCATAGCTTTAATAACTGGATGCATCTTTTAATTGCTTAATTAGTAGCCATTATTAATACTAATTAATGACATAAATGGAGTCAAGAAAATGAAAAAGTCCAAAAAGCAAGAGCTGGACAAGAGAGGGGAAAAAAAAACAAAAGAAAAAATTAATTATATAGATTAGAGCTTCACATGGACTGCCCTTTTCCTTTTAATCTCTTTGTTTTATAAGACAAATTAGACAGCAACAAAAAGAATAAGCCTGCCTTCTGCTGCAGAAAAAAAAGTAAAACAACCGACATTGGTTATCCAGTGTATCCTTCCTGCAGTTAAAGTCTTCTTATTATTTAAATAAACAAGCAACTATTAATTCTGCAATATGTGCTCGCAGAAAATCAGGAAACAAATACAGTAACAACGGAATCCAATGGAGTGTAAATGAAGAAGAACATACTAACAAGAAGAACACAGTAACACTAAAATTGTGAAAAAGAGATTTCAGAGAGTTACGACACACAGAGCCAGAAAGAAAAGCACACACTGTCAAAAAAAAAAAAAAAGTTGGAAGTAACAAATGAATGCAAAAGAAAGCTACTCTTTTAAATTAGTGAAACAGGAGAAAATGGGATGACTCCTGAAGAGCCACTATTTTTTGCCAAAGCAAAGTCCAGGGATTATAACACAGTTAATATTCCCTTTAGATTTAAAAATGATCCTACAAGGAAAATTAAATGCATTTACTTGAACAGAGGCAGTTAAAAGATGCGTGTTCTCCGCCTGGTTCGGAGCACGTGCTCCGAGGCAGAGGACAAATGTACATTTGTAAGCACTGGTTTGAAAACAGCAACACAAAAAACCCCACCGAAGCACAAAGGACAAATACTTTCACTTTAAAAATTTCCCTTTCTATTAAGCTGAAAACACAGTTGTTTTTTTAAAAAAATAATAGTACTGACTATTTTTCTCTTACATTACAAATATAAAGTAGATGCAATGCACATGGCAGAAAATCTATTAGGCAGTGTTAGTTGAATGCAGCTTCCTAACTGAAATTTGGTAGTTTCTTGCAACAGTCACAAAACAAAGTCCCTTTGCTAATGAGCAAAGAGGTGGAACTGTACCAACCAACCCTCACTTGGGACAAACAGAGAGTTGATAAAGTCATGAAAAATCTTGAGAGAGATGATGAAACAGTATTTTTTCCATTTTTACTGTAACACAATTTTTGTTTATTGTAGCAGGCATTACACTTTAAACAATTACTGTTAGTAGCCTTAGCATTTGGGGGGAGAGGAGGAGTGTCAATACACCTCAGAATTAAAATTATCTAGATCAGACTAAACACAGTGCAAAATCTAGACTTTTCATTCAGGTAACCTACAGACTAAAGGCATTGCCTTAGTTTACTCTCAGAACATACTCATTTTAGCTGCTGGTCTAAAATGCTTTTGTTTCTGAAGTTCTGTGCAATATGGAAGCCCTATAAAATGAAATGGAACAGAAGTAACAGATTCAGCATCCTGGATGTAGTAGCCTTTTCCTATGAAGCCATAACACAATTTTATTACATAAATTAAAAATTCAGAAATTTATATCAACCATTCTTACTTTCAATTACAAAGCCTGATGGTATGTTGAATGGCAGCATAAACTCTACCAGAATTTCCAGGTGAACTGTTTATTTCTTATGGCCATTATGGTAAAGATGAGAAAAAAAAGTGCTAGGGGGCTTCCTGGAAGCGCTAAATGTTTTTTAGTCAGCGTATGGTCCTATCGTCTATGATAAATCTACTAATACAAATATGATTGAACAACAGATTATGACATTAGCCATTAGCAACAACTGAAAGGTCTTCTCAGCTCCTGATGTGGAGTTAAGGCAGGGACAAAACAAGAAGTTCTCAGCACTTTTGTAAATAGGATTTTGATGAAGGACTGAAATTGAAGACCAAATTTCCTGACTTCTGAGTGCACAGCAGTCCTTCTTTTTTGAAAGAAAAAACCTCAATACCAAAAACTACTACAGTTCCTCATAATATACTATTACAAATTTTGCTTTGAAATTATGATTATGAAAATAATTGTATATATTTCCATATTACCTTTTCAGAACACTATCTATCATTCATCCAGAAAACTACTATACACTACAAAAAAACCTCCAGAAGACAAACGTTACAGAATTTTTCCCATGCTTACAAAAGACAGAGAGAAAATACAATCAGAATAGTCAATGAATTTCTTGAGCCTCTCAGCTTTATAGTTATGCAATGTTTCATTAGATCAGTTTTCTATCAAGTGTTACAAGGAAAACCAATTAAACATCAAAAGATTCCGGCTTGTCACATCAAATTTACTACTCATTGGAACAGTTTGCCTTATTCGCTAAATACGTGTTGACTTGGAAGTCATCATGAACCACATTCTTAACTAATTATAGCAACTGCTACAAAATACTGATTACTATTAAGAATCAGTAAGTTAAACTAAAAGCAGCAATTATCACAGCCTTCACTTGCCAAGAGATGCCATTCCATCAAAACCACACCACACAATTAAAAGTTAAAAATACGGTGTTTATTCTGTCCTTAATCATTGCTCCTCCACTGCTACCCAAGAGATAGGAAATCTACTACCGCAAAAACAAGTCTTGCACACTACGGTTGGTTTCTGCAAACTACACACATCTTTATTGCAAAGAATACTTTTCAAGTGAAGGCTGCACATAAACCATCGCATAAGGAATAAGAACATCGTGTTGGCAATGTTATTATGTCAAACAGTGAAAGCAGCACGAGACATTTCGCAGCAAGATGTGTATTATGTGGTTTGTTACGTTTGTGGGATAGTATCAAAAGATGCCTGGCTTCAATTTGGTGGTCAAGCAGCTATACTAGCTGCTACAATGTTTACCTGTGTATGTATTTTTTAACACTGTCTGTATGGCTGAATGGATAGTCTGTTTGCTCTAACCAAAATAAATTAATGAAATAGTTGAAAATATACTCAGTATAGTTTCTAATCTGTGTCAACTACTGCCAATATTGCAGTCAGGTAGGTTTGGGGTTAATTCTTCTAAAAGCGTAAAGCACTTTTTTTTTTTTTTTTAATGTGAAGATTAAATATCTATATGAGCACAGAGAACAGATTATGTCATTTTGTTCAGATAATTTCATTGCAGCAATATTAAAGACACAAAAGAGCTGGTTAACCCACTTTTGTTACATTTAAAATTACTTATCCAGTAAACTCTTAGGACTTGGTGTCATTTTATTAACTCCACTGGGATAAAAATGTAGCTATAAACACTAGGTCAAGAAGTAAAAACTTTCATGATCTAGCAACTAGGTAGCAAAATAAATCCTTTAAAAACTATCAAACGAAGCTAAAAATAAAATTAGATATAAATTCAAGTTTTAGACTGTGGTCAATTGAGGTCTAGACAAAACCCTATGTTTGTTCACTGCCTAGTCTCCAGTCTGCTCCAAGTTTGAAAAGGTAATTGAACTCAGTCTATAATTACTGGATTAGATACAGATGGGCTCTGTACATTTCAGGGGAGGAAAGAACTGTTTTGATTCATTTTATGATTGCCTGTAAGGTCAAACTTTTCAAAATGTACTTTCATCTGTTAAATGGTTTCTCAAAGTCCCAGGGGGACGTCTTCAATAACTGATGTTTTAAGCAATTTGGGTCTATCAGATCCAGTCTTTGAGTGTAATACGCTGTCCATTTTCTAGAATTATAAATGTGCATGTAGGTTAATTGCTACAACTCATACATATTTTCAAAACTACACTTTTTCGAAAAGTTTTACCCAACAACTGTTATGCATAAACATTTGTAGAATTATTTTGGTTTAGGGTAGCGAGTATCTTTGGAAATATGAATAAATAGCACAAATTAGAAATGTCCTTACTTGTAATTCCTTCCCATTTGTCAGAAGTTTCTGAGAATGCTCTTTTAGGACCCAATTCAACAATGTATGAATAGTCCCAATGAATTCAGTGCGCTTCTTACAAACCAAAAAAGTAAGGAACGTACCGTAATAAAAAAATCCTAAAAAGCACTTGAGAAGACTTCTCTTTTAGCAGTCTTTTATTTGAGCCTTCATCCTCACTCTGTCTCACAAGATAAAATGTGGAACAAACAATAAGCATTAAGCTTTCACTCTGCTAAGAATTTTTTGCAAAAATGTTTTCTTCAATTAAATCAAACATAAGTCTGCAGCCTGCTTCAGTACAATCAGGATTTTATCTTGCATCTTAAAGTCTTGCTTAGTTACAAGTTCAAATGCTCCACAGAGGATATCTAGCTCTGCTCTCAGTTAGGGACTCTCAGAGCTACCGTAAGAGCAATTTGAAGCAGAAAACACACTGTGCAATCAGAAGGCAATATAATAGTTCAGTTCATAGTCTTAAAAGAGGTAGGAAACTTAATTCCAAACAACTTACTATTCAAGAGTTTCAGCTTATTTGCACTACAACAACCTTCTTGCTTACAAAATTCCAATAAGAAAGGGGTTTGTTTTCTTTTTTTTTTTTTCACAACATACATTTGTGTTTAATCAAGAACAATATCTCACTGGCAAGAGCCTCTGTCAAAGAGTTATCTTCGTAGGATCAGACACCTAAACAGTTGTTCTGCCAGAGATTTAGTATTTAAGCACTGGTAATAAGGATAATAGGAAATATGTTAATATAATCTCCCTCTGTCTCCAAGTGTGCTAATGGAAGAGGCTTAAGAGCATAGCAAGTCACCTCATTTCATTTCCATGATTAACATTTTATTCATATTATTCCAGAGTCCTCCACGTAAGGGACAAAACCTGGAGTCACAACAACCACCACAAAGCCCCAGCAGAAAGATGCACAATAATAACAGTTATTCATATGCCTGCTCTGACAGAAGACCGTGTCTATCATCATCAGGCTGTGCAGATTTCCCATTACAAGTTACAAGTCTCACTGAAAGAAAAAACTTCTTCCGCTATGTTTTAAGAACTGATTGATACAAATCAGTTTCTTCAAAACAGTTCAATCAATAACATGCTTGCAAACAAACGATGTTTTTTTTTGTGATAGTAGCTCTTTTTTGAACATAAAAGCATCAGTAACAACCATGTATAAACAAATAAAAAAAAAACCAAAACAAAAACCAGTCTTTGAAGTAAACTTCGGATTCTTATTAGTGTCAAAAACAAGCATGCAAATTTACTCAAAAGATAAAATCTGTGTAATATTTGGTTTAACTTCCTTCCTGTATCTCTAATGGATGCTTTTAAATGTATCTCTTTAAAATTGGAATAATATTCACACTAGAATTTACATAGGGTGCATATGCTTAAGTCAATAAAATAAGAATTGATCTTTAAGAGCTAGACAGAAAAAGTTTCTTTTCATCCATTGTAAGCAAAAAAAAAAGTTTCCTTCAAAAAACATACTTGCCTTATTTCCCTGCAAAATAAAATTATAGTAAGTATTTCAAGTATATTATGTGAACCCACAAACCACTCCTGAAACTACTGTAATTTTTCAGACAATAAATTGTGAAGAAATGGTAAAGCACTAGCCAGACCACAGCACCATCCGTTCTGTATGCCATCACACAGAAGAATATAAATACAATATAAGAAGAAGTTATAGTAGGTCACATTTTGGACCAGCTAATTAACTCTCCGATATTTTTTCCTTTTTCTTCTCCTTTACATTTTGATTACCTTTAAGAAGTATTTTCCTGTATTTGCCATACGCTTCTTTACATTGTATTCAAAAACATAAGAAACAGTATCTGAGCTCTCATAAGTATTTCCCCTCTACACTTTAATGGGTTCCACAGTGACGTAAAAAACTTAGGATTTGGAAACAAATTCATTAAGAGAAATAAAGTGTATTCTTACAATAAGCTAGTCTCGCTCATATTATGGTGTATCATTGCGTTTTTACACAAATCTTTAAAAAACAAAGAAAGGATATATCCAATTAATATACACGAAACTGAGTCAGTATGCAAACTACAGCAATGTAGTATTACTTAATCAATTAATACCTCATCTTGGTTAATGACTCCTTTAGTCTTTAAAAAAACCAAATCATTTAACTGTCTCTGTACATCCATTCATCCTCTGAAATTTGTGAGGAAGAAATGGGAAAAAAAACCCCCAAAACTTTAAAAAGTGGTTGCTTACATTGCAGTAACTAACTTCTGTGGTAGATAACTAGATTAAGCATCCTGTTCAGTCTAATATTGATATTTTATTTTATAAATACTTGAACACGTTGTTTCCTGTAAGTTCATTTATTATTAAAAATGAAGACAGAACATTCATACATTCACACAGTCTAAGGTCAGACTGATGAGAGTCATAGGTCACTGGAGCAGTAGTCTGGGATTTGGGAAACCAGTATCCAATTCTTTGCTTCGGTACAAAGCAGTGTCCCATATGTAAAAAGGAATTCCTGAGCCATCCCTATGCATTAACTCCTGCATTACCTGTTGAGTACCATATGTATTTTGGAATGTATGCACTTGACTTAGAGATTTCAAGTGATGCCAAACCTACCAAATCAAGGATCAGCTAAATCACACCACAAATAATGTGTACTTTTTCAGCACCGTATCTTATTTTTGCTTTTTTGTAAGATCCAAGAACAAATCAGAGACTGTTTTTTCTTGTGATCATGTCCCCTAACAAAATAGGATGAAAAAAAACTCTCACCACAAAACAGATTTTTCAGACTTTAGTTCATTTTTGTAGCTCTTTTCTATAACAAAACAAAACAACCTCCCACCACCACATTTCTGAAAAATGTTGACATCAGAGCTGGACACAACATTTTGTCATTTTAGTAGTGCTATATGCTTTTCCTTTAATTGATAATTCCCTCTATGTTTCATTAAACTCACATCCTGTAAAAACTTAAGTGTCTTTATTTTGGTATTGACTCCTACGTGCAGTATTTACTAGGAGCCGAAGAGATCAAATTACGCCTTACCATATCCACAACCAGAATCGATAAATGCCCTACTTACACATGCAAAGGTAATATCACACTCAAGAATCTTTGCATATATGTAATAATTTTTCTATATAGTTCAATGAGCCATGCCTCAACTTAAGCCTACAGAAAGGAACACTTTCTATTGAATATCACAGCAGAAACTACAGTATGCATCACACTTGTCCAGCTAAATTGACCCAAAGAAAATAATATATAACAAAGACAACTGAAGAAAGGAGAATTTCAAATTAATCAAAAATTTGTAGCTGTCACTTGAAAATGGGTATGCAACAAGGTTCTGAAAGAAGAATATCCCAAGAACACACACATCTGTTTAATATTACAAGCCAACTGTCAACATCCTAAGTGAAGTTTTAATTTAATATTTTTTCTTTCTTGATGTTTTACCTTTAGTCAATGCCTTGTGAGAGTATCAGCTTTCTATAAGAAACTGTTAAATATAAAGAAATGTTATTGTAGCATGTTTATAAAATCATAGTTCGAGAACTTTCTATTTTTCTAAAGCCTGACCACAACTTAATTATCTGCAGGACATTCCAAGCTCACAATTGCAAGCTCCAGTTCCCAAGCAATTTTAAACAATATCTACTGTACAGGACACACGGTATTGCAAATACCACAACATGGTAGTGTTTCTAAAAGTCAGCATTAGAGCCTTTAGACGTGGGTTTTATTTTCAATAAATATTTGTTTCCCTACTAATCATTAAATGGTTTTCATCACCATTACATATTTGTCTTTCCCATGACAGTTTACTATCACCATTTATTTTTAATATAAGTGAACCAGTTATAAAAAAGAGATATAATGTATAATATGCCTTATGTTATACATGAAGTGTCATAGGAGTAAGCAGTACGTTACTGTGCAGCTCCCACAATGTTTTGCTTCTTTTCCAGGAAAGAGCACGAGTAAAACAAAGAAAAAAAAAAAAAAAAAACTTTGTTAAACTGGAGATAAGGTAGGGGGAAAAATGAGACCATTAGCTCAGCCAAAAACTCTCAAAGGAAAAGAAATTCCAGCTTAAGAAAGAGACATCTCAAGAAGCCTGGGAAATCAAAATTGTTTCTACTTTGTAAGAACATCCAAACCACTTGAAAATAGGCAAGAAAAAAAAAATCCATTATGCAATTACGCCTGTATTTTACACAATCTGAAACCCAGCAGATGATACACTCAGACCTCCAAAAGTATGTTTTCCTCCCCAAAATACCAATACTCTGTAGAACACCTTGGTTTCAACACGTTGCTGATGAAGTCCCCCGTCTTCCCACCCCTTTAATCAACTTTTCCCTTCTCTGGGGACTGTTTGAGGACCCCGGCTACTTTGCATTGCCCTGCACGCTGCCACCATGGAGCCGGCATGAGGAGTCCCCATCACACTCATGGTGGGCTGCTGTACAACCTAGTGCTTCCTTCTCAGCTCCTCTTTTACCTACCAGGCCTCAGGTGTGTATTTTATTCCAGAAACCCCCACAAGTCCTGCAGTATGATTACTTCTGGTCTTGTAAATGCAGTGATATTTTACTTTTGCCTGTACTAAGCATCTGAGGACTTACTTTTTTTCCCCATTAAAAATTAAAAATAAAATAAAATAAAAAACATTGAATGACCGTATTAGAATCCTAATTCAAATATTAGAATATTAGTCCATATTGGAGCTCTAATAAACTTGTGAGTCAAACCAAGACCCTTTCTCTTCTTTTCAGCCATAGACCAACAAAATATTTTAGAGCTTCTGGATATCCTCACAGGACCTCCACCAACATTTTCTTGAATCCCATTTCACACTTGCTATCCAACTGAGACGTGGAGAGGTGGGAAACACCAGTCAGTCGCATCTTGTACTACAGAAATGAAATATTCAATTTAGAATCGGTGAGAATCATCCAGATTCAAAACCATTTAGAAGTCAACCAAAAAAGGAAATATCCAGTGGGAAACAACAAGCAATCTATTAATAGTGGAAAAGCAAAGATTGAAAGGAAGTTGTATTACATTTAACTGTATCTGGTTTTTTGGTTTGTTTGTTTGTTTTTCAAATGCTGGACAATACCTACGGAAATGTAACATTTAAATTTGAGCAGATGCAGTACATCCGCTTTTATATTGCTCTCACCACCCTCCATTAAAAGGGAAGGCAGAGTCAGAATGAAAGGGTAAAAACAGATAATAAACACCTCAAGGCTGGTACCTGATCACTATAAAAAGTCAGGATTTGGCAGACAGAAAGCTTTGACACACCACCCTGAAGTCACGAAACTTACATTTTCAAGAAAGTATCCATGATTTAAAATTCTGTGCAATTATATCACACTGTAATATTTGCATCACTAAAGAACATTTTCCCGAAATTGCTGGAAACAATTCATACCTCCAATTTTCACCCTTTAATTGCTTTCACAGCTGAAGGTATTGTACCAGGTTTTAATATTTGCCAGTCTGAAAAATATTTTCAAGCATAGTGGTCTGAAGTTTCAAAGCCAGAGCATATAATTACATAATCTTTCACTGGAAAAATACATCCTTTTGTCTATGGTGAAACACACAGAAACTTAATCCACTCATAACCAAAAATCACAAGGAATCAGCTCAGCATTACAGTAATAACTAATCCAAGTGACCGAAATGAGCTCCAATTAGCAAAAACGCAAGTGTCAGTACTACTCATTGAAAGCAATGACTTGTAACTGATTTTTTGAGAAATTCCAAAATACTTATGCTTTCCCTGAGATTAAGAGAATTGAAACTTCTTTTTCCGATCACGTGTGAAGCATAGCTGGCATCCTAAATTACAGTATCTCCCCATTTTAATAATATTTCAATAAACTTCAGAGTTCAAAGCAATTAACGTGTGATGACTCAGCAATTCTGTTCACTAACTGTCACAGCGAAGAAAACTCCTTAGTCCAGGTCTAGATTTAGCAGAAACTAACAAAAGTAGTACTTTTCAAATTTCCAAGAACATCACTCTCTACCTAACTTAACAAGCGGGATACACCATACACACAGAAAATGAGAATTGCAGGATGCCAGGAAGAGCCATGGGTAAGTTCTTCTCTGGGCTACTATCCACCAAATTTGTCCTGTTTTCAAAAAAGAGGAGGAGAATCAGAACCTTAAAGTTACTAACTTCAGAGAAATTAGCTTTATTTTGGCCTCACTGCTAATACCTGGAAAAATAAATCCCAACAGCTAAATCTCTAACAAATCACACTGATACTCTTTTGAGTCTGCTTATTTTTAAGTGCATTTCTGTCCCAAACATGAGATTACATTTTAAAAAACATAAATACAGAACCCAAAGCTTCTAGGGTATCAAAGTACTCAAAATACTGAGCTGTTCTTGCTCCAAAATCTTTGACAAAGAACTCAGAGGAACAGTAAAAAGCATAAATGCATCAATTAAATTCACTAACCTGTAAGTATTAAGTTTCGTTCTTGCTCTTCCTTCTTCCATTTCCCTTCCTTTCTTTCCTATTTAGATGTATTCTGTCATAACCTCCACATCATTTCCTCATTTTTTTTTCAACCCGTATTTCTACCTCTCATGATAGACTGTCTATTCTCCAACCTACATTATTCTGTCTTCTTCTACCTAAGCCTGCTCACTTTCTGTTGTCTTTCTCCTCCATTGTATCTCTCAAGCTTTTCAGATGCCACAGGACCCACCACCCTGCCCCTAGCCCTCCTTTCTCCTTCCTCAGATGTCATGCTAATGTAACCTATGTCTGAGGAAAGAAGGAGGCTACATATGATAAACCTCAGCTGTCTTCCACTTCCATATGCACTACAAACTTCCATGAATTTTATCCTTATTTGTGGCAAGATGACTAGTCAAGAACTCACAGGAGGTGTCAGTTTCATGGACAGCCATAGTCAGGAAAGAATTTGTAGTGACCAGCTACATGATACAACAGTTCCTTCAAAAACTGTAAGTCAGGACAGAACCTCCCACAACCAGCCTGGAAGGAGGTGAGGACGAAGACAAGGTCCTCAAAATGGGAACTGCAGCCTTAGATACTTTCGGACACCTCAGCACCACATGAGATCCAGTTAGTCAAAACAAAACTAACAAGCAACTAAGGAAAGTTGTCTCCCAAGCCAACTTCCAATCCTGCTGTTCAGTTACATCCAGAAAACAATTCCCATGGAGTTAAGAATGTACTTAAAAACAAACAAACAAAGCAGGGGGGCACAACGACAGACATTTGCAGAGACATTTCCCAATGTAAAAGTTCACAACTCTTCCCCCAAGGCCAACCTATACCCTCACCACTGTTACTCGTGAGTTTTGCTAAAACCAGAAGCATCACATGGGGAACATTAGTGATTTGGCATTTAATCCTATTGCATTAAATAAGGTCAACATTTCATTCCTCTACAAAAATCTTTTTTAAAATAAAATAAAATCTTGTCCTGCTATTTCCTTAACCGGCTTTTTATGTGTTTCTCCTCTACTAATTAAAATTATCAACTTCTTTCCCTTCCACCTCTCAGGCTAAATTTCTTCTCTAACAAGGATGAAGGAAATGAGAAGTAAAAACAATAAATGCTCATAATAAAAAACTAACATTAACCATAATTTACAGAGAGGAAGAGAGAAATCTGAAATATTAGAAAGCAGTACACTGTAACTCCCCATTTGAAAAAGTATAATTCAGAATCATATTTTTTGCCTAGAAAATGGGGGAGCGAAACCCATATGCATGTAAACGAGTACTTTGTGAACAAGTACGTGAACTTTGAGGAAAAAAGTGACTGTTCATAACTGTATGTGGGAGAAGTCAGAATTAATTCTAATGACCTCAGCTATAGGCCCAATTTATTAGAACTTACGTCTCATTAAAAGTTAAGAAGTGAAATGAAATATCATTCGCTGTCCAAAATTTGGCACAGTCATTAATTTCTAATAAAGACCATAATTGGCTATACCACAAGCAGTATATATTTCCCTTGCATCCAAATATTCTCTCATGGGAGTTATCCTTATATGATCATTAGAGTCAAAACAGTCCTATAAACTAACTTTAGTAAATCAGGTTAGATTTTTTCAGATTGAGTATAAAACCAAAACCGTTAAAGCACACCGTTCAAACCATTTTTGGTCATTTCCCTTGTAGCACTGGGTAGTATCAGCTATTTAACTACAACAGAAGTAGTTCGCTATGTGATCATGCAGTCTTTGATGCACTGCCTGTGTTCTGCCATGGACTTTAATGGTACCACTCTCGGATATGGAAGTTTTCAGGATTAAGTCTCATTCGGGTCTATTCTAGACCTGGCAAATACATGTCCCATCCTATAAAGAGTTTATACAGCCAGCTGGCTATTTCATTATTTTGGATATTTCTTGGTCTTTTAAAAAGTTTAGATATAATTTGACACATTCTGGAGACATCAACCTGAACTTGACTCAGAACCAGCAGCATAATTATTATTATCATATTCCAATAAATCGTTTAATACTTGGAATTTTTATTTTATATACTTTTTACTTTTAGAAGAGGGATGGTGCTACTCCCTGCATCAGCAGATTGTTACCTGTCTACCACTGAAGCTATTACATATCCGAAAGTAGGCAGTGGAAGACGTGTGGACCTCCCAGTCTGCAAGCCAACCCTCTTCTTGTCATATTGAAATGGCATTAAGCATGAGGAATCCTTTGTTTGAAATCCAGATCTAATCATCTACTAATGTTTTTCAAACTTTTTTTGATTTGTAAACCTCTAGAAATTTTCCAGTGAGGGTGCAGACTTGTCTTTCTCTGTTAGCACCGTGTACTGGCTAGTGATTATACACTGTAACCAGACCCACTACACAGCTTTGGTGGCTGAATTGTATTCTTGGTACCTCTTCAAACAATTCTGAATAGTCTGAAAGGGATCAGAAAGTATGTATGTTTAAAAACACTCACTTTTAATTGTGCTGTGTCAATAATTATGTCATGTTATTCAAGGTGGTCCTACATGGTCAATTTGAGGGACCAGCTACTGTTTTGGGCATTCCCCATGCTTTTTTAGGTTTTATTAATGCAGTAACAGTGGCAAAGATTAAGCCTCTGCAAACACCATATGCAAACACCCCTACCCCTTTTTTCTCCTACGAGAATGCTCCAAACACCAAACTGTGCAACGATGCGTGGGAAGATCCCATGTTTGGAACCAAGGACAAAACATCAGCTCTCCATCTCTTCTAAGAGCAATGCTATTTTGAATTATCCCATGGGCTGCATCCAAACAATGAAATACATCAGACTTACGCAAGTATGCCTCAACAGCTGTTTTATTCAGAGTATGTAAAATTAAAAAACAAAAACAAACCAAACAAACAAAAAAGCCACCACTAACCTACGTGCAGCCAGAGCAGTATACTACGAAAGTCAGGTGGCCTTATAATTAAAGGTTTGCTCAAAGTTTATATTCAATGCCGTTTTTTCTGGCTTTCACAAGAACTAGTTTTGGAGACCAATGTTATGTGGGGATTTTTCCTCCTCATTACATATTTGTACAGAGCAGACAAACATATTTTTGATGTGAATATTGGCCTATCATACCAATTTTTTTTGAAGAATCAGTTAATCATCTTACAGAATCCATACACAGAAGTTATATGAATAACAGATGTTGTAGCCCCATGAATCTGGCATCCTTATGTGTTCAACAGCTTCAAACACAGACATTTGATCATTCTGAAATTTTGCATTAGAAACATTTAACCTTTCAAATTTTCCATTCTCAAGGATATGTTTTCAGATATGTCTGGTATTGCTTTTGAAGAATTCATGCTCCAGCACTTCATTTTTTAGCTTTTTACAAAACCTTAAAGAAGAAGAGACTCTCCCTAACAAAACACAAAGTTTCATTCATGGCTGCAATCAAGCCCACCATGAAATTCTGCCTGACCATTAATTTATCTTTATTTCTGTTAACAGGCTATACCAGCCCCGATTCCATTTCTCCAACACATATTAAACAGTCAGCAGTGATAAAAATATTTTCTCTCAATATTTTCAAATAACTAAGAAAGAAGCATATTTGACAGATTATAGTCCCAACAGCTCATACTTGCCATAAAAAAGTAACAGGAAAGGCTTAAACAGTTGGATTTCCTAAGACTGTCCTAAGACAGAAGTTCAAGTGCCAAACACCTTCCAAAACTGACAATCTTTTAAAATATCCAAAACTGCACATTTAAGACTATTGTAAAGCTGTGAACAAGTGTCACATAAACAGGGCCTATGCTATATCTGAAATGCTTACATTTGTCACTGAGCACTTACTTCAAGCCCAATTTTTCTTTATTTAAATACTTTTGCTCTAATTCTTAAAAATCTTCAATCACTTAGCACATTAACTTGGCTTAATCTCAAATCTGATACTATACCAAGGAACGAATGCATTGAGTTCGCATTGCAAAGTTTTGGTAGCGGGGGGCCTACAGGGGTGGTTTCTGCGAGAAGCTGCTAGAAGGTTCCCCATGTCCGACAGAGCCAGTGCCAGTTGGCTACAGGACGGACCTGCCGCTAGCCAAGGCTGAGCCCATCAGTGATGGTGGTAGCGCCTCTGGGATGACACATTTAAGAAGGGGAAAAAACAACAAAACCTACTGCACAACAGCAACTGCAGCCAGATAGACAAGTGAGAATATGTGAGAGAAACAACTCTGCAGACACCCAGGTCAGTGAAGAAGAAGGGGGAAGAGGTCCTCCAGATGCTGGAGCAGAGGTTCCCCTGCAGTCTGTGGTGAAGATCATGGTGAGGCAGGCTGTCCCCCTGCAGCCTGTGGAGGTCCATGGTAGAGCAGATATCCACCTGCAGCCCATGGAGGACCCCATGTTGGAGCAGGTGGATGCCTGAAGGAGGCTGTCACCCCATGGGAAGCCCGCGCTGCAGCAAGCTCCTGGCAAGGCCTGTGGCATCATGGACAGAGAAGCCAATGCTGGAGCAGATTTGCTGGCAGGACTTGTGACCTTGCGAGGGATCCACACTGGAGCAGCCTTTTCCTGAAGGACTGCATCCTGTGGTAGGGACCCATGCTGGAGCAGTTCGTGAAGAACTGTAGCCCATGGGAAGGACTCATGTTGGAGAAGTTCATGGAGGACTGTCTCCCATGGGAGGGACCCCACGCTGGAGCAGGGGAGGAATGTGAGGAGTCCTCCCCTTGAGGAAGAAGGAGCGGCAGAAACAATATGTGATGAACTTACCAAAACCCCCATTCCCTGTCTCCCTGAGCCACTCAGGGGGAGGAGGTAGAGAAAATCAGGAGTGAAGTTGAGTCTGGGAAGAAAGAAGGGGTGGGGGGGGAAGGTGTTTTTAAGATTTCATTTTATTTCTCATTATCCAACTCTGATTTGATTGGTAATAAATTAAACTAATTTCCCTAAGTTGAGTCTGTTTTGCCCGTGACTGTAATTAGTGAATTATCTCCTCCTGTCCTTATCACAAGCCATGAGCTTTTCGTTACATTTTCTCTCACGTGTCCAGCTGAGGAGGCGAGTGATAGAGCAGCTTTGGCAGGCACCTGGCATCCGGCCTGGGTCAACCCACCACAACTACATAAGCCTGTAAAAGTACGATGAAATGCAGACTTTAATATCGCCCTATATTACGTTTGAAATAGCCATGTCACTGTAAAAGTCTAAGGGGGGGAAAAAAAAAAATCTGCTTTTGTTTAATTGACCAAAAAGCACTAACATATACATAATGAATTCTAACAGTCTTTTATAAATTGCAAGCAATGGAAAGTCTGTCACTGTTATTGTAGCTTTCTTGTAGCGAATCCCTCAACAATCATTTGTTACCTAGTCCTAGTCAATATGTCACTGGTGAACAGGTAAAGAGATGCCAAAAACATTCACCATATGTACAGCACTGGTCATCTTTCGTTACATATCAGACAACCCAATGGTTGTACAATGCAGCTGACAGACCAAAAAAACCCAAACCAAATAAACAGTGATGGGTCAATGCTGGGGCAAAGAAAACACTCAAAAGTTCACGGCCATAACATTTGTCTTTGATTCACAAGAGGCAGAGAGATCAGTTTTGTCACAGTTTAACAGTACCACGAGCAACAGCAGTCTCTGCAAGGAACATTACAATGGTTTTAGATAACCTCGTAACATCCTTGTGTTACCAACTTAGTCTCAAATACAAAAACCTTCATCAGCTCCCCACAGACTGCAGCAATACAGTACACCTGAGCATCAAACTGACAGCTTTGAAAAAACACAAACTAATACAGAATGTTGAAGTATTTTTTCTGACTAATACAAAATACCAAGAGCACACCAAATGTATCCTCCCATCTCTAAACCTGTTTCCCAACACAATACTTATTCAAGTCAAAGCTCTTATATTCCACATTCTCCATGCCTACTTCAATCCACCTAAAAATCATGTTAAGTTTGAGAATGTAAACCAGGACTTTATAATGGTATCTCCCAGGTGCAATAAAACTTTACCATAAATACAAAAGCCCACTGTGCAGACACAGAGCTTTCTTAGGAAAGAAAAATTAAATTCAACAGAAAATAAGGAACTATTACAACTTTGATAGCTTCTTCTCCAAATGCTAAGCACCTTCAATCTTCCTTCTTAGACACCAGTTAGAGTCTGTCTAAGAGGAAGGGGAAAAAAAAAAAGGAAGTAAACATTTCTACAGTCCTCAGATCCTACAGAAAAAGTCATAGTCCTTCAGGGAGAAAAAGGAGGAAGAAAATATACTATATATGATAGAGTTACATTGCTTAATACAGTTCAGCCAAGTGCTCAAACACATTAACAATGTGATACAAAACCTCCGTGGGATGGGATAGAAAGGAGAACTCTGATCCTACAGCTGTACGGCTGCCCCAGGCAGGGCTGAGCACCTGCCCCGCCCCACACTCCAGCTGTGCTGCCACATGTTTGGACCTCGGCTCGCTGCTGCTCCTACAGCTTGGAGCGCAAGCAAAGTCAGCACAGCTCTATCTGCAAGAATCTAGGCAAACTCACCCAGAATATAACATTCAAAGGAGTAAGTCTGTGTGTAGACTCTGCATAAGTATTTCCATATTTCCATATTTGCATCTCAAATGGAAATCTTCAACTAAGGACTTTGGGTTTGTCTAGTTTGGAGAAAATGAGGCTGAGAGGCAACCTGATCGCTCTCTACAGCTTCCTGAGGAGGGGAAGTGGAGAGAGGTGCTGATCCATATTCTCCCTGCTATCCAGTGACAGGACACATGGGAATAGTTCCAAGCTGCACCAAGGGAGGTTCAGACTGGACTTCAGGAAGCATTTCTTTACTGAGAGGGTGACCAAACCCTGGAAGAGGCTTCCCAGAGAGATGGTCAATGCCCCAGGCTTGTCAGTGTTTAAGAGGCATTTGGAGAATGCCCTTAACAACATGCTTTAACTTTTGGTCAGCCTTGAAGTGATCAGGCAGTTAGACCCGATGACCACTGTAGGTCCCTTCCAACCAAAACTATTCTATTATATTCTGCAGCCAAATAAGGTATAATGAAAGCGGTGACTAGGTGTAGGCTATTCAGGGTCTCCACTGTTATCCTATATAGATCCTATCTAGAATCGAACTTAAAACCCTCAGATTTCCTCTTGCTTCCTCTGCCACCGCAAATAACTGTGAAACACTTTGGCAAAATATCAAAACACCGTCTAGTGCTAGATCTTTAGAGGGTAACAACCTGCCCTCAGCATCAGCCCAAGTGCTGAAGTTCTGAATGGCAGATTTAAAAGTTGCATCTGTGTTGATGATGCAGACAAATGTCAACATGATACCCTGTGATAAAATTTCAATCCTTTTTAGAATTCTAGGAATTTACACATACACAAAGTGTGTTAAAAATTAAAAAGGCCACCTTGTTCTGGGGTGAGACTGAAGGAACATGTTCTCTCTAACACTGTATAACGTGGAATATCTTTAGTTAAAATCAGCAGACGCAGTAGGGTGAAAAAAGCTAGATCTCATGGACAAAGATCTTGAATGTAGTTTTATGGACTGGTCTGATCACTGCAGATAGATCCCTACCATAGAATGCACAGTTGACAAGTCACTTAAATCAACTTTTTGTAACGGTTAATAATTATATGTTCATTTAACAGATACCCAACTCGATACCCTCTGCTTAGACCTCAAAGCAATCACTGAGTTACTGAACATCAAACATCAAGTGTTATAAAACTCATCAGTTTTTTAAGTACCCTCTCTCAGAATTAGAAAAAGTACAATGAGAACAGAAATGTGACGTTAATATCTGTGCTTGAAAACTTCATTAATCATAAGTTAGAAAATCACAGAACAAGGTTACTTGTGCATTCTTTGTTTAGTCCTAAACTTGCGTAAGCGTTCTGTAAGCCTGCCTCCTCAGAGAATGTACTGAGTAGTCTTTTTCTTTTAGTATTTCAAAATATGGTCCAGTACCTTATTAAACATACGTTATTCAAACCCTGCTTTGGTATCAGACTATTTTCCCTGCCTTTAACTCAGTATGAAGGAAAATAATCTGCAACAAATTTGTTTTTACAGCACGACTGTGGATTGAGGACTATTATTAATGCTGGGTAGCCTTCAGGTCTGTAATTCCTTAACTTCTCAGTGCTTGTCTTTCCAAGTCTTAAAAATGTTCTGATTACCTTTGTACATGTAATTTGTATAAATTGGCACTTTACAGCCGTATTGTGTGACAGGAAAAAAAAACAAAACAAAACAAAACTGAAGACAGCATACACATTGCAACATTACATCTGCTATGGAAGCGCTCTCTTACGTGGCAGCTGGCATGAGAAAATACTCGTGTGAACGCACGCAGGACCGCGCACAGACCGAAGGAAAGTCGGTTTTGCACGACTAGAAGCGTCAGCCCTGGCAGGAAGGGGAGGCAGCCAGCACAGCCCGCCGGGACAGGACGGCCCGGCCTGCCCCTGCCGCGGAGCGGGTCCCCGCCCGCCAGGAGCCCCGCCGCGGGGGGGGGGAACGCAGGCGACAGGCGGGCTCCGTGCCTTCCCCAGCCGCCACATCAGCCGCCGGGCTCCCGGCTCTCACGCTGCGCTCCCGCCCGACCAGCCCACATCCGTGTGGGAAAGAGCTGCCCCGGGGTTGTTTGTGGGCGACTCCGGGGCCCGCTCGCTCGCCCCTGGGAGAGCTGGACGTGGCGGTCCGCTGCGAGGCGGGGGTGAGGTGGGGGCGGGCTGCCCTCGGCGGCGCCCAAGGCGGAGCCGCTGACGGGGCGCCGTCAAGCGCAGGCCGCCGGCTGGCCCGGCTGCCGCTCGTCCTCCCCCCGGGCCTGGGTGTTCGCCGCCGCACTCACCACCTCCCGGGCCCGGCTGGTGAAGTCGCTCTTGGAGCGGGCGGCGCTCCGCTTCAGCAGCTCGTCCCTGGCGCTGTCCCCCACCGCCACCCCCAGCGCCTTGTTGCGGGTCTTCACCGTCTTCACGCTGGCCTTGAAGAGCAAGGTGATGTCCACCGCCATGGCGGCCCGCCCCCTCAGCCGCCGGCCGGTGCCGGTGCCGCTGCGCACTCTTCCCCGCGCAACGCGGCCCCGCGCGGCGCGTTCCGCCCCGCGTGGGAGGGGTAGCGGCGAAGCCGCGGCCCCGCACCGCCTGCTCTGCGCTCACGCTTTAACTCATCGCCGCCGTCCGGCGGCTGGGGCGGCCGAGCTCCTCGTCAGCCTCCGCGGAGCCCGGCGGGCCGCGGCGGGGTTTGGCTTCTGCCTGCCCAGCTCACCTCCTGTCAGCACCCAGGCGGGAGGGCCGGGGCAGGGCTGGACGCGGCTCCCCTGCGCCCGGCTGCTGCCTCCTCCCGCCGAACAGCAGCTCTGCGGAATAAAAGTTATATTCCGACAAAACTTTGACGTCTCGACCGCCCCGCTATGGCGTCCTGGCAGGTGTCGCCAGGTGGTGCTGTTATACGCCGTCTCCCAAGGTTTTAGCTTGACAACTTGGTCATGGAAAGACGGGTTAATTAGAGTTGATTAATAAGTTAGCAGATCGGCACTGCGATCTGGGATTGGGACTGGTGTGAGATTCCCCTAGGAAATGGTGACACGTGTTTAGCCTGGAGAAGAGAAGACTGAGAGGGGATCTCATCAATGCTTATAAATATCTAAAAGGGCAGGTGTAAAGAGGATGGGGCCAGACTCTTTTCAGCGGTGCCCAGTGACAGGACAAAGGGCAACGGGCACGAACTGGAACACAGGAAATTCCATCTCAACATGAGGAAAAAATTCTGTACTTGGAGGGTGGCAGAGCGCTGGAACAGGCTGCCCAGAGAGGTGGTGGAGTCTCCTTCTCTGGAGATAGTCAAAACCCGCCTGGATGCGTTCCTGTCCAACCTGCTGTAGGTGAACCTGCTTTAGCAGGGGGGTTGGACTAGATGATCTCTAGAGGTCCCTTACAACCCCTACCATTCTGTGATCCTCCGATTCAGTGTGTATGTCCCCTGAGCTGTACAGGTGGAGCAACCTTCTTATACCTGGAATGTGCAGCAATGATTTCTTCTCCACCAGGAAGCTGACCTCTGAGGTTCTCCAATCTGCTGCCATCCAGCACTGGGCCAGTATCACACCAGTACCTAGAAGATGTTTCACAGTCAGTTACAATACAGCGCTGTTTGTAATCTAACTGATTCTGAAGAAGTCTTTGTTATTGAGCCAACTTTATTACTGTGTTCTGTGTGGCAGACTAGCTACGTGAAATTGCCCAGCACAGAGGTGAAAACTTTGACCAAATAAACAAGTAGTGGTGTTATGTGTGTGTGTGTGTGTGTGTGTGTGTGTGTGTATAAAAATATGCCATCTAATGCTCTGGGATCCAGCAGATACCATGTAGTTTTTAACTGTGCTGTCACTGACCAGAAGCGCGGTTCCCTGAGGAAGTCTCCAAAGAGCACAGTTTCAAAGTTCTGCCTCTCCCTAACAGACTGGAACTTAATCAACCACAACTATGTTTCCCATCTGCTCCAGAGTATCAGGCTTTCTTCCAGGGGTGATTACTACTCTGCTTTCAGTCCAATTCCCATCAATTCAGCCTTAGCTA
Organism: Burhinus oedicnemus; assembly: GCA_008921705.1. Taxonomy (NCBI): domain Eukaryota; kingdom Metazoa; phylum Chordata; class Aves; order Charadriiformes; family Burhinidae; genus Burhinus; species Burhinus oedicnemus. The sequence continues at coordinate 1,711,190 of VFFE01007634.1, read as the reverse complement.
TAGATTAGTGGTTCCCTCATAGTTATGTTGGGATTAGTATTCATTCATACTTTGTTATTAATGTTCTATTTTAAATTGTGTTTTTATTGTGGTACGGATATGTATATTCCTAATTAAAGGAATACAGTTTTAAGTCCCTGTCCTCGGTGCTGGATTTACCATGAAAACATATTTTAAGGTACTAAAAAAGTGGACAATGAAGGAGACTAAACTTTTCATTCCAGGAATGCCAGCAGTATTTGATTGAACCTCGAGCCAAATGGCTTCGCTCTTTCAAGATTAAGAAATTTAGTATAAAGGTACTTTAGCAAAGGATGTATTTAATAAATCTGTGTGAAATTTACACAGAGTAAATCAGATACTTACAGGTATGTTTCCTAAAATTGGTTGTTTTCCTTTTTTTTGCATTGCCAAAATGAAAGTAAGCGCACTTAATAAAATTCCAGGAATGGCTTATTGATCCCACTGACACCCTCAGTCTGAAATTCTGAAGAGACTTCTGAGACATATTCACCAATGCTACGCGTTAGGATCGTTTTCATATGCTGTGGTTCTGCCATCCTCACAATAACTAATGCCTCACTCCACAAACACGTTATTTCACAGGCACTTGCACAAGTAGCTTCTTGCGAATAGAAATAAGGAATTCACAGCTTGGCCTACAGTAGTATGCTCCTGAAAATGTAGGTGATAGAATTAACCTCTGGTTTTGTGCATATTCAGCCATATAGCTTGGTCCAATATTTAATGAAGCTAACATTTACAGTCCCTTGCAGCATTCCCATTTACATGGGCATTGGATATGAATCTATAGATGTTTGCTATTAAAGTGCTGCTTTTTTACATTTAAACTGTAAGAATAGGAAAGTTACTTTGAAATTTTGAATTTCACCTTCCCTTCCTGGTTTTAGAAAAAACAACTTATTGGTGTCTATGTCATGTTATAGTTTACTAATTTTCTAATGAAATGTGCTTTAAAATAACTGGAATACCCTATACATTTTTGGATGAAAAAATAAACTACAATTTAAAGCAAAGTAAATTTTAACAGACATACTATAGTTTACCTCCTAACTTTGCAAAGATTTATACACATACTAAACCACTGTGAATACTCCCACTGAGGTCAATGGAACCCCACATGGCGCATACAGTTATCCTAGTTTGAGGTAAAACAGGACCAATTTTGTTCAGCAACTTTACTTTTTAGCTAGGCCTCTTCTAACTGCTGAAATTAACAGCATGTTGTGCAGAAAACTGTTCGCTCTCAGAGTGGTAAGACCCATGGTTATAGTTGATGCCAAGGGATGGGATGCAGAGAGGCTCTTGCTTATCCTTACCGCTATAACAGCCAAGGCCAGCCAACTTTGTTGTTTGCCCCGTTGGAGGGTCGGAAGCGGAAAAGCGTCGAGGGGTCACACCTGCGGGGAAGAGAGGACAGGACAGGTGACCCAAAACTGACCCACAGGGTATTCCATCCCATCTGCCTCATGCTCAGTATAAAAGCTGAGGGATCAAAGGGTCAGTTCTTTTTCTTCAGTGGCCAGCGTCCCAGGAGGACTCTGTCTGTTCGTCTGCCTTTAATCCTGATCCTGAATCCAGATCTGGAATCCAGTTCCCATCCATCACTGAGTCCAGTCTGGGACTTCCCCAGTGCCTGCTGGTGACGTGATTGTCATCCTGGGAGCTTGATACGGTTTTGTATATATTTCATTATTTTCTTTTTATTATTTTATTATTAATATTTCGTTAATTTAGTTCCTTCTAAACTCTTAATTCTCTCTTTTTTTCTCTCTCTCCTGCCTCCCTTCAGGAGTGGAGCAAGAGAGAGAGAGAGCATCTGTCATTCCACCGGATGGGGCCCATCTGGCCCAAACCACGACAACAGTCAAGCACATAACCCTCTTACCGGATCAGAACCGTAGCTGGAAATTCTTTGGGAACACGATTGTGTCTTTATTTCTACTTTTACTTATTCATTTGTGCTTTACGTTTGTGACAAGTAGTTACTGAAAAACACCTCAAAACAGTAATAGTAATACGACACAACCAATTTTGAACCTCAACAGTCTTAAAACTTCCATTTGGGCACAAGGAAATAAAGAGACACATTTTAAAAGAAACACAGTGTTAAAATTCCATGTAGCTGATCTCATCGGTCAGAAATGGACTGAAGGGTTAATCTGGCAAAGGAAAAAGTTGAAGTACCTTTTTAATGTGAAAGAAGGTTGCTCAAATGGTCTAATTCATTAGGTATATAATACCCAGGGCCTCTGCTGTAGAGATAAATAGATAGCTTTGAAGATTACAACTGCTTTAAAATCAGTTGCTAAGAACTGGTGCCCAGAGCTTTTATTTGAACTTGATCCTAGCTTCCTGTATACAGTAACTGCATCTACTCAGTAGTTCTTTGCACTTCCAGAACCACCTTGTTTTGAAAGTTGAAAGCTTACTTTGGAGCAGATAGGTTTCAATAGTACATGCTGGAGCTTCCTGTAATTGCTAAAAAGACTAACCTTGAAATTTAAGATTTTAAGGTTGGAGTAAAATTCCAAAACACACACAAAGGACTACAGTCCCACCACAAGCAGTGCAGATAAATCTGTAAGAATGCATGCACTGTGCACTCAGTCGTGCCTCAGCAGGAGCATGTCTGGAAGAGGAGGAATTAGGAGTTTGCAAACCACAACAGTTTTGTGTGCAGTGTGAGGACAGCAGGCTGATCATCTAGGTCTTGGTGTATCTGCTTAACAGGCACGTCCAGTAAAATGTCCTGGCCAAACCTGCCAGTGAAAAGGAGTCAATGTTTCCCTGTGGTTATCAATCAATATACCCATTAAAGAGGGGCCGGTGGGGTTCATCTCCACTCAGAGACAGGTAACTCCTCATGTTTTAAGTTCCTCTTGTGTAAGAGGTAAACGAAAGAGATAAAGCTTCTGAACTTCTTCCTTTCCAATGCACTTCAGCTAAAAAGGTTCAAATTTGGCCTGGATAATAGAAAACTGTCTACAGTCCATTTTATACAGTTTGTATTTTTTCTGGCATAAAACCAGTAACTTTCTTTATGTGATGGCAGTGTTGCAAACTGAACAAAATATCAAAAGGAACGCAGTTTGCCTACAGTGCACATTTGTAATCAAGACAAATCAAAATGGGAGAAGCTATATTTGATGACTGTTTAAATTTTAAAGCCAATAACATGCATGCTTATTGGCTTAAAGTAAACAGAACAGCTTTGTGCATGTGTAAAAAAATCTTCTCTGTTGTTTAAAAGCAGGACTGGAAGACAGTACAACCTGTGCGGAGGAAGTATGGTCACTGTGTACAATGAAACAAAGTTTTGTGGAAAGACTGGACATGAACTGCATAGATATAAGCAACTTGTATTGTCTGTGGCAACAAATATTGACCACTAGAAACCAGTTCAATTGGCAGTAACATCAAGGTTCTGTTATTCCTCTTGAAACAAGACCATCACACCAAAATTTACACCAAAAAGAATTAAAAAAAATAGAAACCCCTCATGTAAAATGTATTTTTGCCTTAAAATATATCTGTATATATGATGTCTAAGAATAGAAGTTCAGGGGAAAAAATGATAACTTGATTTTCCAATTGTTCAGAGGCATAATAAATTCTTAGAGATGTTATGTATAAAACCATTCTTTAGTTGTAATGTAATCCTAACATGATATATGCTACCCAAAGTACATCTTCAAAGAAATGAGTGTGTGTGTGTGTGTGTGTGTGTGTGTGTGTGTGTGTGTTCAATGCAATTAAGCTTGCACTACGGAAATGTTAAAGAGCATGCAAGTGTAATTCTCAGGAGTGCTGATTCTTCCTCATGTAAATGGAACGCTGTCCCTGCCTTTGGAGATTGTATGTAAAAAACATGTGAAATTCCAAGTGCGGAAGAAAATGGTAGGTCTTTGTGAGAAAAAAATTACCTTTTAGACAAGGTTTTACAAAAAAGAATGACTTTGAGTTCTATACTTAACCTACACATTGAAGTAAATGTTATTTTCCAAAGCAGCAGACTTCAGAGGGTAAAATCTTCAGTTCTTTGCTCACAACTCAAACTGTAAACCTATAGATCTGTGCTTATCCTACAAAGCTTTGAATCTTATAGTACAGTGTATATTAGGGGTTTTTGGCCTTATTATCACTACTGCTTCTTGACTGATCCAACAGCAGCAGTAGTTACAGCACGTGTATTTGTGCAACTAATAACTCTGCTGCTAGTGTTTTAAGCAGATTATTGTCTAACCTGGATAGCACCTGACTAGCGGATCCAAAGCAACGGTAGCTAAGAGAAAGCCTGGAATCAAAGCCTTAGGTCAGATTCCCCAAAGGTAGTTAAGTGCCTAACTCCTAAGGAGATCTGAATCTCATTCAAAGTATTTATATATCATTTGATTTCAGTGAGTTTTGGGTGTCAGGGCTCACCAACTGCCTTGACTGTCCCTGACCAGCCTCCTCTGACCTCCCTGTGGGCTGATGTCAGGGAGGTGCCCGATGCCCTGGGCGGGGGATGCCCTTGGCTGCCCAGCTCCCTTCACTCTGGGGCAGCAGGACAGGTTCCAGCTGGTGAGGCCCTGCTCTGCTGGCTGTGGTGTTGCAACCAGCTCCCCATCCCTGAAGGAGCAGCTGGTCCTTACTCTGCCCTGACATTGGACACCTAAATATCATCATTGTGACTGTCATAATTAGAACAAATAAGGCCAGTAATACCTACGGCAGTAATTTCCCACAACCAGCATATACGCCTGGAAAAAGTCAATAGAGACAGTGTTCTTTGTCTTAAATTTCACTGAAGAGCTTTTAGCTCATTCAAAGTCTCTCTCCTTTGAGAACTTCCCATATCCTCCTAGACTCTTGCAGACTGGATTGTTTCTTCTATGAAGCTCTGAAGGAAAAGAATACAGCTGGCACTTACACAAAGAAGTTCAGTCTACTGAATTCTGTAGCGACACTACCACAGAGACTCACAAAGTCAAACTCTGTTCTTTCTCAGTTCTTCAACAACATCAGTCAACATTTGTGTAAGAAGTTCAAAAAGAAGTTTGGCCTCTATATATATGAACAAGGCCATGCATTGTCTACCAGGCAAAAAGAAAGAGCAAAAGAAATTGAGATTTTTTTCAACAACAAAAAATATACACACAATAACAACAAGAATTGTTTTCCATGTATTTGGATAATCTTAGTAGATAGCTGATGAAACAGCTGGATTACCTTCTAATTTTCATCAGTGAAGCCATTTTTGAGAGCAGCCACTAAAATATTAGCAAGATAGTACAGGAAAGCTTGTGCTGTCGCTACCCCAACATTTCATATGCCTTGAAAATGTTGTATGTTGGTCTCCAGGGGTATCATGCACATTACACGTATTTTTAAGGAAAACATTTAATGAATGAAAAATGTATTCAGACCTTCCAACACCACTGAAAAAAATAGTTGAGCATATACTCAGACCAATTCTATGTTGCGTATACAAGAATCCCACGTGTCTCTTTGCTACTAGACCTGCAACATTTGCAGACTTGCGTATTCTATTGTTTAACATACTGCTGTTTGAAGAGCTTCTTCTTTGGACAAATGATGTCAGTTAGAAGAATGGAAATTTAAGAATGAGAAAAAAATTAATATGAGCTTAGAGGAAAGACAAAAAGTGGAAGAAGTGATGCAGATAAGGTCTATACCAATTAAAATCTTATAATAAATTCAAGCTGGGAGCAAAACATAATACAAAAAAAAAAAAGAACTTGTAAAACAAATGTGGGACTGGAAGGTCCTGGGGCAAGGCATAGACAACTCCATGCAGCTGAATTTTAAGAACTGTGAAAATATACCTGACAATAACCCACTCAAGACAAAGTGAGCCCTTTGAACACTCTCTAAATGACACTAATGAATGTTAAGAGGCAGCACAGGAATGGTCAATCTTGGTCAAGTACAGGAATGTCCAGATGTTTTAGGTAGAGCTTGTTTTAGTGCCTATTACATTCACAACCTAGTTTGCTGCTTGCAAGCTTCGCTGAGTAGATGAACCCTTAGAAATTGAGCAGCAGCCAACACAAAGGAATCCCAATGCAGATTTCTTACAAGTATAATTTAATATAGGTAGTGAAGAGAATGAATATCCCTAACAACTACATATGTGGCTGTCAGCCTATGGGGCCTTACAAATGGGCTACAATAAGCACAAACCAGACAGGCATGGATTTTGCCCACCATATTGGATGCAAGAAGATTTGGCTTGAAAATATATATGCAATAAATATTGTATATGTGGGATATTCACATTGTCCCACAGGCTCTGAGTTACTGGCAGTGAGCAAAGCTAAAAGTAAATGTGTAAGAGATCCTTTAGAAATTCCCCAAGAAAAATAATGTTGATATGCCCACTGTGAAAAAAGTAGGAGAGAGGTTGAAAAGAAACGCTTTTCAGGAGCCATCCTACTATGAAGACTGAAAAGCAGTGCAGACACAGCAGTTCCCCATAACATAGTCCAGATTCAATTTATTTCTCAAGATTCATGGGATTAGGAGTGAAACCACCCTAGCTACTCTCTAAAATTCCAACCTCTTAATAAAAATGGAGAAGAAAAAAATCTTATAAAAAAATATTAAGATGAACTTCAGTCATCTGTATTTAACTGTATTTAAACATGGTCTTCCATTGATTCCATGTTAAAAACATGCAGAAGTGATGGTGGAGTGGCCCTTACAAGAGGATGGGTAGAACAAAAATGCAAAAAGGGTAGAAAAATTAAAATGTAAAAAGACCCTATTTAAAGAATTATTTTAAAGTTGAAGAGGAGAGTAAAAGGAAAGAGCCTCTCTGAAGTTATTTACAGACAATGGTATAAAAAGGGGATTGTGAAATATGGAGCATTTTTGTTCAATTTTCTCATAAGAAACTCAAATCATGGTGTGTACATAACAAACCATGATAGTTGGATGGGCATTGAATTTATGTTATTATGAGACCTTTAAAAGTAAAAGGGGAAAAATCAAATGGCAATTTTCATTCTGTTTCATTTGATGTTAACTGCAATGACCAACTGATATGTCAGAGAAACAATATCTTCCTTAATGCCTAAGTGCTCCCCGCATTTATAGGGTCAGAAATAACAATAAGCCAAATCAAAGACATTTCCGTTGTTGGGATTTGAATCAGGCCCAGCATACGTCACCAGGGATCCTGCAAAGTCTTTGCCAAACCCACAAAGGACTGGAGTAATTCCATAGCTCCATTCTGACATTTCTGAGGTTAAGCAATGGCTCACTATCTGCTGAATATCATGCAGATTAGCAGTACAGTGGCTTGTCATAGTGGCTTTCACAATAAATAAAGCACTAGCAGAGACACCAAATTAATTGACATTGCAGTACTCAAAATTAAGTTCTCTTTAGTTCTATTGCTTATGACTTTAAGCTTATGTATGTTCTCACAATATTTGCCTAGTTTTATTACAGCTAAGCTCCCTGAACTTTTTCATGGCCCAGTTGCACAAAGTGCTAGTGTGGGTACAGGGGAAGGGATGGGAACAAACAGCTTGGGAAAGAAAGAGTAGAAAGGGACTGCAACAGCTCCAGCTTATATTGGTTTATTCTGTCAGTGAACAGATCCAAAAAACAAACTAGCAGAAACAAATCAGGCAGACTAGCCTTATAGAGAATAATTTTATTCTCATTTGTATCAGTTCAATGTGGTAACTTGACAAAGCCAGCGGAAGAGGCATAAAAAATATAGTGTCTGATGCTACTGTTGCTTATCTTATCAGAAGCAGGAGTTAAACTTGATGTAAATAGGTGTCAGAGCACTTATGGCATGCTTATAGCCTGCATAGCAGCACTGTATAGAGATCCCTGAGCTGGCTCCAAGCAGGCTAGCATGTCCACAGCGTACGGGATTCAGTGTCCTGAATGTTTCTGCCAGGATGTAATCATATCCCCTTAGCCTTTCAGCTTAGACTTGTACAAAGGCATGATTATTGCTATACAGAATGTACCTTACCTGATAGGGTCTTTGAGCCAACTTGTTCTTTTCTTGTTGGTGACTGAGAGTCAGTGTCCGGGCTTTCCTGGTCATCTGTCTTATGCAACTGATGAACCTCCAGTTTAGAGCAGAAATTCTTCTTGTTAGCCCCTAAGGGGAAAAGAAGGAAAGAATTGATACACCTGAACTCTAAATAATCTCAAAGTTGGTACACAGTCTCAACTCATTTTCTAGCCACCTCTACAGCCAGTAGTTCTTTTGGCAAAGTGTGCCATTCATTCTAAGGGACATCTGTGATAGGTGAGATGCATCTTCTTCTTGCAGTGCCTATTTTCACAATCTAGTTTAGACTAGACTTTCAGCTTAGACTGGGCATCTAGTTTTGAGGCAGATGATTTTAGGTTAGATGAATGCAATCTTTCTTATCATGGTACTTTATGTGATAAAAATGGAATATACCAAAATGAAATGATTCAATACTTCCTTGAGAACACTGGAGGGAGCTCACAGAAAGAAACAGGAAGAGAAAAGGTGACAAGAAAGAGAAGTTATTCCATTTATGTGAAAATTTACATGAATATTTACACCTATAGATTGCCTCTCATTTCAGTCCATGTACAAATGTAATAAAGAGGTGTTTTTGCTTATGTTAAATGCTAGTAATTTGTATTTGTATTTCTGTCCTGGCATCATTTGTAACTTTCTATTTTGAATGTATATTTAGAAAACACACATAACAGGCCTTTTCTTTTACATTTAATTTGATGTTTATTTGAGTTCTCTTATTTCTGTTCACTTGGCTTCATGCTCTGCAGTCTGATATTTAATCTAAAATGAGAGAGAGGGACTTTGGCAAACTGTAGTCATGCATCCCCCAGGAAAATACCATCATCTTCAATGAACACAATATAATGAGGCGGTGTCCTATTACATAATTGAGGAGGCATTGTCTTTTATATGCATTCTGGTTCACTTTTCACACTAAATTAATCTTAATAAGCATCTGCTTTGAGTAAAGAGAGTTTTGTGATATTTCAACCATGACCTCTCTGGAAGTCCAAATGATTTCACTTTACGTTTCAGACTGGAGTATTCTTTTGAAACATTTCCCTTTACTATATGATAATCAGTGTGTTAACATGAGCTGATTAATCCCATCAGTCTAACACTGATACCATGGCTCTTGTGCCCTTTCCCCAGTAACCTCATGGCTCCAAAATCACTCGCTTCTTAAATGAATTCAGGGCAATCCTACAGATTATGTTATACAGGAGGTCAAACTTGACGATCACAGTGGTCCCCTCTGGCGTATAATCTATGAATCTGTAACTCAAACTAGAAGAAATACAAATAGCTGCACAATAGCAGTAACTGAAGAAATAAAACTAGTTGCTTTGAAGACAGAGCTTGATATATTTATGAGAAAGATTATATGAGCTGGTTGCCTGCAATAGCTGGAGCATGAACTTGGTGGCCCTGCAGTCAGTTCCAGATCTATTTTACTGTGTTTCAATTGCTCATCAGTCTGCTCTCATTTTTAATATTTATTTTAAAAGTTTTTGATACAGTTACTAGGATAACAAATTAAAGATGGATTTTAGCTTTTTAAAGAAAGGCTCTCTTTCATTTCAGATGACAGACTGAATTGAGGCCTATGAATAATGCTAGTGTTGACCTGCCAGAATATGTCTCAGCAGCAATGAATTCTCAAATACCCAGGCTGAGCTTATTCATTTTGAAGTCAATGGGAGGGAAGGCAATACAGCCCAGTGCTGAATCAGGCTGCATTTTAACATATCAGTCATCGTATACTACACTTTCTTTAAAAAAATGAAAAGACTTTGCAAAAGCCACATTGAATTTTGTGAGTGTGACTTTTGCTATGTAGTTTATCTGCTTAAAATTATACTACCATACGACATGTGTTAAAGACAATGTTCAAAATTTGCTGCAGAGTTCCACAGTTACAGTTCTCTCCTGCCCTAGTAGTTTGTAAGACTTGACAGCATTGCAGCTCAGAGATGATCTGGACTGGATGAATGTGGGAAATGGAGATATTTCCAAGAAAAGTAGGAAGTGGATTTGGTAATTTATTCAGTAACATACCAAGGACCTAGTCCAATTAAAATCATGGTAAAATTTACACTGGCTCAATGGGAATAAATACAGGGCTAACCATTTAAAAAGCAAGCTTCTTACTCTGGAGATACATCTCACATGAGAGAAAAGGAGATTCCAGTTCTGGTTTGTCATTAGCAGTTTCATGGCACTTTTAAATAGGGTTGAGACTGGGAAAAGGATTTTCTGGCATCATTGGCCAAATTTCATCTAGAGTAACTATTTTTAACCACTTTAATTTCTTCCTGTGGTTTCCATTATTTATCGTGTTGCTAGGTTTTACCACCCCTGCTGTGTTTTCCTCGAGATACAGTTGCCTTCCACTGGCAGGTGACTAGCTCCTGGTATACTTTTGCTACCTCATGGAAAGTTTTATGGAATTCTATAGGTATTTGTGGAACACTTGGAGCTACTTATTTGTAAAAGAGCTTGGAGATGCTGGTTTAAACTCATTATTGCTGTAAATCTCAATATGTAAATCAAAAGCTTAAAGCAAGGGCATACTTTTGTAAGCTTCCCAGCCTTTTTCTCTTCTGCTCTTCTCTCAGTCTAACATGAAGTTAAAGTATTTCTTTTATTAAAGGCTAATATTTATTATATTGTCTGTTTTTCTTTACTCATTGGCAAAGCACCAGCAGACTGCTTACACAGTTCAAGAAGGAAATGCACACAAACTCAGGGTGCAGATACATCATCTCTCAAGGCAATGTGAGTTCAGGCTGGTGCTGAGCGACACATCCTGCCTGTTGCCGGCCCTGGCAGCCTATGCCCATGTGCTGTCATTACCACTTGTGTGGCTGCCCAGTCAACCAGGCTACCTTTCATTTTCTGTAGGCTTGTATTCCCATCAGATTGGCTTGCATTTCCATCAGATTGGCTTGCATTTCCATCAGATTGGCTTGCTCATGACCATGACTACCAGCACATTTAATGCAGTGAGAGTGCATAACCAGAGGCAACTGGGAGGTTAGGATTTCCTTTTTCAGCAATGACCCAGTGTAAGAGCGGTATAAACGGATGGAGAAACCACACCTGTGATTTTTAAAGATCAGTAGTGATTATGGCTGCCTCTGTTTCTGCATATCCAATTTAAGATATTTTTAGAATGTGTGAAATTCAAAATCCTTTAAACCAGGTGCCCAGATTGAGCTCATCCAAAAATTAAGTAATTTCTGAAAATCATAGTTTTAATTTCCTTTATTAGGGTCTTATATTTAGGGAAGTCTTTCAGACATAGATTATTTGGTTGGTATTTTGGAGCTAAGCATCAGAAAACACTTCTTTATGACTATGAGGTACACTAATACAAATAGGAGCTATCAAAATAATAGTAAACTCATATCCTAAGGTTAGTATTAACTGTGTAGATTTCAAAGGTACATTGTCCTGTTTGTTTTGCTTTAAAAAAAGTAAATTCCTTGCAATGTATCATGTCACATGGATTTCAACATCTCTGCCTACAATCCAAATTTTGAATCAAGATTACTTGTGTGGCTATCAGCTACCATGCATCATCAAACCCATTTATTCAATTCATTGACCTCTTTCCTTTCCTACCCGTAGTTGGCTGCAACATACATGCTTATACTTGCAACCTTAATTCATATGTCAACACATTTCCATTAACTAATCACAAATTATCAACTTCAGTTCTATAGGCCTGACCACAGGTAAGTTTTCCTTTTGTCCAACACACTTTAGAGCTCAGGTGGAGATTTTGGATGTGATTATAAGTGATAAGAAATGTAACGATACCAATATTTTGTGCTTGAAAGGGCATTTTTAGACTTGCATCTTGTGAGTATATTTGTATCTAACTAAATGAGTGTGAAGCTATCGTGTTCATACAGTCCAATGCATATGCATATGGCGTTATTCAGTGATTTAAAAAAATTGTTTATTAACTTTATTACTTAAAAATTAACTTGAATCATATGAGCTATAAATGTGTAAGTTAAGAGGATTTTAAAGGGATATTATCTGTAGGAGAAATATAGCTGTGGATTAGAAATTGCCTTGGAGAAGAATATTACTTTAGTATGGCCAGAGTGGTCTTTCCCCACTGATTCCCCAGGTAAGAAGGACAGTGAAGTGCCTCCACAGCTCAAAACCACTTCCCAAAAGTTCTGTGGTAGCGTTGTTAGAGAAGTCCGGTTCTCTGCAGTGCTTTGTGGGCAGAGGCGAAGGGGCAGTCGGTCTGTAAGGAGGAAGCCCACAGCTTCAACACATGGAAAACTCTTGTGTCATTCACTGCTGCCACTGAGGGAACTCAGTAGGGCTGAGTTAGCTTGCCTACCACAAGACTGAGAGCACAGGGCTGGCAGAGAGTCATATATATTTTCAGCTTTGTGAATTCAGGAACGTTAGCTATCCTGTGTGATTGCTGGCAGCCTACGACCACTGGTGGGCATGTGTCTCTGGAGCCCACTTATGAATTCAGTAAAATATCTTCTTTTTCATGTTCTTTACCAAAAGAACTAAACTAACTCCTTATTGTGAATTCAGTTTCAGGTAGTGTAGGTTGGGCTAATTACTGGTGTTAATTATAGCAGAGAGCTTGAAGACATAGGTTTCCATATGAACATACAGCAAGTATTAGTAGACATCACTTATTAGAGGACACTGCCTCAAAAGGAAAACAATCAGACAGCTCTAAAACATTTCCACTGGCACTTCTGTTGTATTCATACATGAACTCCAAAAAATAAAAGGCTGTCTTTTCTGTCCATTCATATCCTAAAGATTGCACTTTTCTCACTGACTTGAAGATAGGAAGCAAGGCAGATGTAAAGCTGGTAAAAAAATGTAAATGTGACTGGTTTTATCTGGAAGAAGCCTCATTCTGTAGTTTTTTAAAAGGCAGCAATAATGTTGCTTTTCATTTCAAAGGATTAGTTTGCTTTTATGATAATTTCTGTTTCTCATTTGGTTTATCACAATAATTCCTTATTTGCATGACAGGATTTACGAGCAAAATAGTTGACTACAAAATATTTAAACCTCTGACAGCTTCTTATTAAAACACTGTCAAATCCTAAACCTACTTGTTCAGCTTTTTCACCACCCTGATTCACAGGGAATCACTGAAAACTAGTGCTAAGAAAGTGAATACAGATTTTAGCATTTGTCCCAAAAATAGTTTAAAATTGTTACAACCAGATTGCTAAACATGTTTACCAGTCCATTTATACACATTCATATATTTCGTTTATACTTTGACATCAAATTGGTGTAATCCTACAGATTCTCAGTCTTTGTATGAGATGATTTTGAAGCCATGTCCACAGTCAGCTCTTGTCAAAATTTAACAAAATTGGTAAAGGATTGTTAAATCAAAACAACCCTTTTATATCGAGACAGTCATATTAGCACAAATATGGTCATAGCCTATTTGTTCACACTTGAGTGAATTTATGACAGCTTAACTATTTTGAAAAGAAAATGTCTTTATGATAATATAACTGCATCCAGACTATGGGATTATAACAATTCAATTTGTCTTTTTGTTTGGTTGTTTGTTGCTGTTTTTTTCAAATTATTGATTTGGTCAAGTTGTTGGGTGCAAAAATTGAGTGTAGATCAGGCCTCAGATCATGCTCTTATTAGCAAACCAAACACTGGTTTTGTTTTTGTTGCTGACGTTGTTTGTTTTCATTGCTGTCTGAATGAGCCTTTTATGGTCTCTGCCTTTGCCTGGCTGACTGCACCCGATTGTATTTAATTACATTTACTCAGTAGTTTTAGCCGGGATCCCCGGCCATTACCTATCAAGTCCAATCACTATTATTTAAATCCAACGACTCAGAATCAGAGAATTTATCTTTTACACAGTTATTGCCTAAACATCCAGCATAAACATGCAGAGATCTGGAGGACTTGTTCTGACTGTGCTGATTAAAGGCAAAGAGCAAGATGGATGGAGTCAGTTGTGATCAGCAGGCTACAGCGTCCTGCTGTGCTCCAGTCTCTGCCATTGTGCTGGGCTCTGGGTACCAGACTTGCCATGGTCCTCTCAGCTCTAAAAGGAAAGCTGGCTTTGTTTGCCTGTAAGCATCTGCAAACTGTTCTGACACATGATCTACCCTCTCAGCAAGGCCACTCATTAGGCTGATTATCACTTCAAAGTTTGTATTATCATCCATCTCTAAAGGCAATTAGGAATGGGTGGCTTTGAGTATCAGACACTGGGTGACACTAAGTGACTCATCTTTATTGATTCTTTTGTGAGCAGAGACAGTGATTGAGATGATAGGATTGCAGCCTACCTGCCCCTTTGACTGGTAAATACTGAAGAAAAACGGTGTGTAATTAACTGACAGTTAATATAGGTTCTGTTTAGTGTTCAGAAAGCACAATAGTGGAAGCTGCCCAAAAGGAACAAAGTAATGAAACTCCTTTGACAAGTTAAACTCTAAAGCCAACTGTGTAATTATCTGACAGTTACAGGGGGGAGGGGAGGACTTGGTTTAGCATTTATGAGACCAAAGGAATTCCTGCGCCAGAACAATAGGGACAGTTACTGACAATAATCATAACAGCTACACAAAATATTTGTTTGTGCAAGGCTGGCTTTCAAGTGAATAATGGTTGGTTTCAGGGTCAGAGGAAGCCTTGCAGTCTAGCACCGCCGTGCCGGGGCTGCAGCTTCCTCCGGCCTGCCCGTCCCAGGGGAGCGCAGCCGTCCGCGGGGGCTGCGCCGGCACCGGTGGCTCCGGGCCCGCAAAGGAGGTGAACTGAGCTGCCGTCGGAAACCCAGACTTGCGTAACAGAGCTACAGCCTGCTCTGCACGAAGAAACGTATCGGCAAAACTTGATCCGTCCCGGCTAGCGTTCGCATGTAATGTTGTCCTAATAACAAACCCTTCACTTTTCCAGCTCAGTTATAAATATTCCTTTGAATGTAGTGACACAAGCCTTCTGCCAGAACGAGTCCGTCAACACCGAGGCAATTCAGAGGCACACTTACTGGTCCTCCACCACCACACCATAAGCTATTCTCCACGTACACACTCTCCCACGATGCAATATTCAGTGTAGGAATCGCCCGCCTGGCAGCATTCTGAAATCCTCTGCATGGGGGTCGCAGTAAACAAGGAAGAAAACGCCAAATTCATATTCCAATGTGAAGAATACTATTTTGGAAAAGGACATACTCTGTCGTCTTCTGAAATGCATGAAGGAGAGAGCTACTGACTTTAAAAGTTCACAAAGAAGGACTGTTATTACAGGAATGAGCCTTCTGGTAGGTACTGGAGTCTGAAAGAGACGATCAGGGTGTGCTGTCAGAAATGTCAGTCTACTAACGATCATGGAGTTTCAGAGGAGGTCCTTTCAGAGTCTTTAGGGTGGCATTTTGTGGACTGTTGAGGGCTGTTTAATATTACTTGTGATTTCATCACCCTGGGAGTGTGGGGACTTTTTTTAATTTTGTATGAATTGTCAATGAGTAAGTAATGCTTCAGTACAAGTAAGTAATGTCAATGAGTAAGTTTCTTTGTGAACTGAGGATCTCAAAGTGCATGACAGACTAAATAAGCCTAGGAATGTCTCCACAGATGGGCAAAGAAAGGGAAGCATATCAGCCCTGCAAATTTTAAAAAGTATATGCATATACAGCGTATAAATGTATACTAGGTAGCTTGTTGAAAGAATACTGCTACGTTTCCCTTTCTTCTTCTGTTGACTTCCCATTCACCTTTTCCATACAACAGAGAAAGGTCTTGGGGACACATAGAAACGATAGCTAGGACTTTTCATTTTGAGCTGTCTCTGATGTCAGTCATTTCCCTACTGCTAGCACTGATCTCATCTTGTTGAACATGCTCACAACAGGGATGAAAAATGATCTGTGGAGTTTGTGGGGTTCAGTGAAGGCCCAAGCAAGGAAAGAGTGAGGAGAACTTACAGAGCTGTGAGGTTAGGCATTGGAAGGCAAAGTAGCTCAGTGGAGGAGGGGATTCAGTTAAATGGGCTGGTTGAACCATCAAGCAATATCAGTATCTTGTGGCAGTGGGAGACCAGCAGGACTGTGTGGACAGAGGTCTGAGGCACATACAGGTTATCTATTTCTAGTCATCATGGTTAATAATGAACTGAATGTGATACAGCTGGAAGATCTCATGGTCTTTCTGAAACTGCTGCAGAAGCAGAATATTGTACCAAGTTTGGATACTCATTCTCCAGAAAGAAAATACTGACAAGTAGAACAAGTGTAGAAAAGAGCTAAAAAGATCCATGTGAAAAACTAAATATCCTCATCTATGTAATTTATCTATAAGAAGCTTAAGAACATCCATTTAGTTGGGAGATACTAATCTATCAGATAAATAACAAGGCTCAACATCTGGAAACTGAAACCTGACAAAATAAAAATAAATCATACATTTTAGAAAATAGGAGGCATTAACAATTGGAAAAAGTTATTCAAGGATGCGAGGTTATATAGGGGTGTTGTGGCTTTCTTTCTTGTTTTAAATCAACAAATCTGTCTTAATTAAAAAATAGGCCAGAAAGAATGGAAGAAGGACACCATAACAAAATTATCCAGCTTGTAGAATGAGGGGCATTGACTAAACTATATTTTTTCCTCTGGATTTACATCTGTGAGAAGGTGAAGTAAAAAGGAGCTGGGGAGAGTGAGAAGTGGGAAAGATGCCTATACTAGCAGCTTGTGGATGCTGCTGAAGCACAACAGATCTCCAGAATCCTAGCCCTGCTGCTGCCAGCCTGCTGTGCCTTTGGCAAGTCATGATGTCTTGCAAGTTTTTGAATTCCCGAGGCATCCTTTGATTACCTTATCTACTTGAAATGAAGTCATAAGACAGTGCTGCTTCTGAACAAAACAGGGCCCAAATGTCAGATACAAGTATTATTGCAATAAAAAAACCCAGAACAACAAAGGACTTTAACATGGTTAGGTTCTCCCTTCCAAATCACATCCCAGTCAGGACTCTGAGTCTTCTTGAGAGAAATGTAGGATCAATTTCAAAGACTTGCACTGATACAACAGTTAAAATGAATCAGTATGAGAAATGCGTAGTAGAGCGGAAAGTAATAGCAGCCACTGGAAAAACTGTCAGCAGGCAACAGGGTGACAAAGGGAGCTAACCATGTTAACTTCAATGGTGTTAGATTCTTTCATTCTTCCCAAGACATTTTCTTACATTACAATAATAAGAGACATTTCAAATTCACATGATCTAAAGAATTTCCTTTGGACATGCTGTTACAGCTACACTCTTCCAGGAAGTACACAGAGAAATCAGGCAGGAGGAAGGAAAACCAGCAAGCATAATGTTTGCTAATTCATTTTGACCTCCACTACTCATTTGTAAGGTCCATTCTACTTTCTCTGTCTCTCACTTTTACCTTCTTTCTAATTTAATCTGATCCAAACAAATTATACATGAACAGTCATTTTCGTTGAGGTCTTGTTCACTGAGATAGTTAGCAAACAATCAACTGACGAACAAGATAAGGACAGCAAGCAAAAGAAAGATAAGCTTTTGTTTATATAGTGGAATCACAGATAAAGACCTAAGCAGGCCTGCGCAAACTCAAGAACCAGTGATATTATCTTTTAAGCTATGGCACTGTGATTGCTTCCATTGTATTTATTTGCTATACATAATCATAAAGCCTAATTTACAAATAATTTTAAATGTATACATCCAAACTGTTTGGATTGTTGTTGTTTGTTGGTTTTTTTTTTTGTTCTCCTTTTGGTTGAAATTGAGGGAGAAAGTCTGAAAAATAGATTATTTGCTTTTGAACCTTTGTGGTTTCAGTCTAGAAAATGCAATGCAAAAAAATAAAACAAAATAAAAAATCACCTGAACTGACAGAAAAATAGGAAACAGAAAAGGAGAAAGAATGAGAGAGTTACAGTATAAGAACTACTCTTCTCATTAGGACTTAATTTTTTTACTGGTGTTGGAGAGCTGGTACCACAACTATAAATGTAGTACCAGTTCTATGCATTATAAACACCACCACAAGAGATACGCTTTGCTTTCAAGTCAAATATTTCAAAGTACTTTAGCAAAATAAGGCTCATAGCTTTCCTGCAGAGTAGGTAGGAAAGATTAAGCCCTCCTCATGGATGGGCAAACTGAGTTACAAAGCGATCAGGTGACTGGCCTGAGGTGAAGCAGCAGGTCCAGCAGGGAATGGAAACCTGACCTCTTGACACATGCCTCTATTCCCTAATCACAGGACTTGTACTTCTTCTTTAATAGTCCATGTAAAGTAATAGTCTCTAGGTGAAACCCGTAGAAAATTGCTGTCTCTAAAGATATTTATTTGGCACCTTTCATTAGCACTGCAGCCACACCATTATTTTTTAAAAGCATGCTCCCATTTAAAATACACTGGAAACTATAGTAATTCATTTATTCTGTGAGGAAATACATCTGTGCAATTAGAATATAACCAAATATTTAACTTGGTGAATGAACCATATATTTAATTTGATGAATGTGAACTTTACTAGCAAGTTTTGCTGAGAAGATATTTAAGTGTTGTTCTGCTGAACATATATACAATATATATTTGCATAAAATGTTGCTGGAATATCTGTATTGTTATAAATATGGTCTCAAATGATATTTAAATATCGACCTAATGATTTTTTTAAATATAAGGAACTTAGAACTTGAGCGTACAATTTCTCCATGTCAGAGAAGTAGGCTTTCTGTGAATTTACTGGGATGGCTTTGTGTATCTGAAGAGACATTTCTTTCCTTTAGTTTGTGTCATACAGAAGCTTTAAACGACCACTTATAGAATCATCACTGTGCAATGAGAAAACTGAAATTTCCTACAGACAATCTAAAGTGGATATACATGCCAAGAACTGTTCTGATTGAAGTCTTACGCTGACTGGAAACACTTCACAATTATTGGGATGTTCCCAGCCAAGGCACTGTCCATGGACACAGGTGTTCACACGCTTTTTAAAGAACTATGAAAAGAGATGTTGTGCTTGTCTGCTCTTATACCTGTTCAGAAGATCAAAGCAGAAGCAGAAGCAGCATAAAAAATGTCCAGTGCAACAAAACTCAAGGATGGTGTCCTGGTTTGAGTGGCACAGGACTAATTTCTCTTCTAACGCTTGGGAAAACTGCACTTTTGGAAGACTCCAGTGCCTGAATTTGTAAAAATATTTACCTTATAGCCAGCTATGGTGTGTGGGTTTCAAGGTCTCAGTGTTTTTGACCGTGCCAGGTGCAGGGATGAGGAGGAGCGAGACCCGGGCACTTGACCCAAGCTGGCCAACAGCATTATTTCATACCATGAACATCACATTCAAGATAAATTAGAAAGTTTGCTGTGAAGTGCTCTCTCCCTTGATGG
This sequence comes from Burhinus oedicnemus, assembly GCA_008921705.1. Taxonomy (NCBI): domain Eukaryota; kingdom Metazoa; phylum Chordata; class Aves; order Charadriiformes; family Burhinidae; genus Burhinus; species Burhinus oedicnemus. The sequence continues at coordinate 1,691,713 of VFFE01007634.1, read as the reverse complement.
TGGTGATCCAGAGAACTCCTTTGCCTGGTGCTGGACCCCTGAGGCCTTCCCTTCCTCCCGAAGCCATAGCGCTCACAGTGTCCGACATTTGCTGCCCACTGCTGGGAGTGCACAGCTTCCTACTGATAGAATTGGCTGAGTATAATCCTTGTATATTTTATACTGGCATTGGGATCAATGTTGGTTCTTCAGTGTTATTCCTGTTAATTATCTAGTCTTATTCTATTAAATCTGTTTATATTTCAATCCCCGGGTTTCCTTGTTTTTCCAGATTCCCCCTTCCTGGGTGGGGAAGGGGCCATTGGGTGATAGAATAATTGTCTAAATGACAATAAATTGTTGTGGGTTTCTCAAACCATAACAGATGGTAATGTAAAATTTGGCTGCTAGGGAGATCGTTGTAACTGATCAGTATAACATAAAAACAGAGAAGCAAGGGAAAAGAGAAGTTCAAGGCATCCTGACGGGAATAATGAGTGAATTTGATGCAGTGGAATGAGAGTAACTAATAAAGGATTCAAGGTGCCTGTGATGGATACCATGGTCAATACGGTGGATAATGACCATAGCAGCCATGTTTTGAATGGGCAGATGGTATGTAGAACAGACTGGCACAGCTGGGGTCAGGAAAGGAGGAGAAGGAGAAGAAACTGGGTGAATGTTAGAAAAGCCAAACATCAAGCAAGGAGGTGAAGGAAAATGTGAGCCACCAGAAAAAGTCATGCTGTGGAAATGTTAGGGAGACTACAGTAATACAGTTTAGCTGTAGTTTGGATGTTTGGAGTGAAGGACAGGGATGAGCTGAAGAAGAAATGAAATTTCAAAGGAAAGCAAATAATTCTTAAATCAGATCTAGATCTGGATCCAGGTTTCAAACATCCTCTAGTCTGGAGTTTTGGTTCAGCTCACAAAGGGAGGAGCCATTCAAGACTGGGTTCAGATTTCAGTCACACTAAAGATGCAAGGTTTTAGTTTGACACCATCTTAAAAGAAAACCCCATATAAAACAGCTTGGAATTAGGTCTATATAGAGGCCAAAATATAGAGTATTATGGTGATTGATATTTGTTTGGGAGTCAAATTTGTTCTGCATGAAAAAGCCAGGGAAAGGGTTCCTCTTCTCTGATTCACTGAACAGAAGGTAATTGAAAGATCTCTTTATGGCAGGATTTACGACCCCTGAGACTCAGTCGTTTTGAGCTAAATAATAATGCATTTGCATCGTAAGTGTATCTAATTTGAATTTCGCTTCCTGCCTAAACACTTTGAAAAGATGCATGCCTTGAGGTGTCTGCCTGAATAAAATTCCTGTGGAATTGAGGCTAACAAATAAAGTATGTCGTGGTGTGTTAGAATCTGCTCTGCCCTGGAGAATAGCTCCCCTGATAAACTGTCTGATTTATAATGACAACTGCTCCCACTGTTGTATACAAGTATACCTTACAGTAATGGGGAATTAAAGAGGCTTTCATGTGAACCAAATTTTTAGCTTTGAAGTCAGTGGGAGCTGAGAGAGCCCAGCACCTCACAGGATTAGTCCCTTGGGAATTAACCTTTTCACCTTACTATAGAAGAAGGATGAAATTTTAAGAAGGGATTTTAATGGTGCAAGTGTAGTGAGTAATAGGAACGATGAGAATTCATAACAGTGAGTTACCTTCTACTTCAACAAACACTGGGATCATTCTATAAGACTACATGACTTTCTGAGCACCTTGTCCTCCCTGAGACTTACACAGAATTAGTTCTCATTGAGAATGTAGCCTGTGGTCCTTTGTCATAAGCTTGATCATAGAATACAAGAGCCTCAGGAAGGGACTTCATGTTTTAAGTTGCTGTGTTAACTAACCCATCAGCACCACATCAGTTGTGCAAAAGCAGTATCAGTTTTTATATTTTCCTGTGAGAGACTTTCCATCTGCATTTTGCCTTCTGTTCACTGTTTGAATTAACAAAAGTGACCATGGAAATCCAACCCATTCTGCCGTTTCTCAGTCAAAAGTGAGTGCATTATTTCCAGGTATTCTTTTGTTGATGATGATATTAAAAGTGACTTTTAAATTGACTGTTGTGAAACAAACAGAATCTGCCATTGAAGGAAAAGACAAACTGCTTATAATTAGTTCTGGCAGCTGGAGGATGGCACTCCTGCTGTTTCTGCTGCTGGCACTGTAAAGTACATCGTGTCACAATGCATGAATTATCCGAGGTCAGCTCTTGAACACACCCAAATTGCTACCAATTATTAATTAATTAGTATCATTATGGGACTGTCTTAAGGGCTCTATCAGTCCCCTTGAAACAAATAAAGTGACTAAGAAAGAAAAGGAGGTAGAAGTGATTAGTGAAGAGTAAAAAGGTAATTCTAAGGACAACCTCATATGGGTCTAATCTTGCAAGATAGATACCTAGTGCTTCCCAACTGATCTCAAAGGCTCTCCTCATAATCTCCAAATGCATCCGAGTTGCATGGGAATATAAAAATCACCTGTTGCATGTTAATGTATTTTTCATGGCTAAAATTTTGCTATTTAAACATTACTGTCCAATTTTATTGTTTTTATTATATCTGCCTTCACCTGCTCTTCCTCTGAAGGCTTGGCTTTACTACTTTAGCAGCTGTATCTCAGAAGACATGTTGTTATAATGCTAAATAGTGCTATAGCTAACATTTTGTCATCTGTCCTCTGAAGTGAACAGAAGAACTTAATACTGCAAAGCTTCCCATGCAATTCAAAAGTTAAATTACTTAGAATGGGGTTTAAAAGAACAAATGTAATGAGAGGGAAAGATGCAGTTTATTAACTGGTGATTACAGATTAAGAGTGAGTGAGACGGCAAGTCTCTAATTCTACCTAAGTGCCACCATCAGCATATACTGCACTCATTGTAAATGTGCACAAATAAATACATATCTAATGCACATGGCTACAGCAGTGACATCTGGTTGTGCAGAATAAGGGATGTGCAAAGTTTGTCAGATTGTGACATCTTAGTATCATCCAAGTTTTCCAGAAGTCTCCAGTCATTGTAAAATAAAATGCTAATTATAAAATGTCTAAAAATATGAGATGATGATGTCTAAAAATATTGTGAGTCGGGTGATACAGGACCAGAGAAAAAGCAGAGACTCTGTGGCTGTATGCTGATTGTATGCTTCCTCTCTACTTTCTGCAGTATGTCCCTCTCTACTTTCTGCAGTATGTCTGATAAAATTGTCCATCAATTGATGTAGAATGAAGAAAAGGAAAACAGCCTTGATTGATAGACATTTATAAGGAGTCAGCAGATAGTTCTTTAGCTCAAGTAAGAGGCAAATGTATTTTTAGGGGATACACACCTGGATTTTGTCCTGAAAGTATTTTGCAGTCTAAGCCACAAGAAACAGACGTTTGTAACTCTTAGATTTTTCTAGATCATTCATCACTGGAGTATCAGAGGACCAGAGTTTCAGAAAAGCTCAGCACTCATCTAGACAGGTAAGTGAGATTTACATTTCAGAAGTGCTTGGCACACAGCAGATCCCAAGGTAGAGCTTATGGGGAGGGATTTTCTTCTGTCAAGAGGTGCTGAAGTCTTGAAGATCAACCACTTATTTTGGCACAAAAGAGTTCATGTCTTCCTAAAACACTTCCTAAGGACCTCAATTCTACATGTGGGAACAAGTAATTACAAAATTAGAGCAATTCAGAAGGTGACTGTAATCTGTTTTTAAGTCTGCTTCTTGCATGTTTTGCCACAAAACTTCAGTGGCAAGTCTATGCTATTCTGCCTTAAATATTTTCCAGAAATGTTTCTCAGAAATAGGGGAACATAAATAAGGCAAAAGAGCTAATCTCAGTCTTAAGTGATTTAACCATGAATGTTCGTTATTGTTTCAAAACAGCTGTCTCAGGGAGGCTTTTTAAAATATGTTGCCACTATTATATGTAATTGCTGTAATTGTATTTTAGGTTTGTAACCAAGTGAGGAGGTTTATCAACACATTCTTTCCCCAAATGCATCGCAATCATGATGGGTATAGTCATAAGCAAAGGCGGCCAAAACAAAAAAGAAGGAGGGAATTCGGGAGAGAATAAGGAAAAAAAGGAATTTTTCAAGTGTGAAAAGAACATTCGATGTGTGGATTCCACTTCCCTGAAAACTGGATTCCTTTGTTAGGTACTTACAAAATGTGGCTAGTCTGATGCATCCAATAGTTAGCATAATTTATCCCCCCCATCCCTAATCCGCCTCTTATGTTGATTTATCATTGAATTATTATTTAACTTTAATGATATTTTTGCTTAGAAAGGGTAGTAAGAATTGAGTAAGGACTCCAGGATATGGTCTGCTGAAGACAGCAAATGGAAGGGCCTAATATATAATTTTGCCATTCTTCTATCCAGTATGCTGGTTTTGCTTTTCCAGTTTTCAGTTTAATTGCTATTTGGTCATGGTTGTGCTCTAGAATGCCCTTTCAGAGAGCAGTTAGACTTGCAAATATGTAGTTTGACCTGACTATTAAGAACAGTATCACTTGAGACATTTCATTACAAAGAAATATCCCAATGGTTGTAGCTACAGTCTTAAGAAACAACAACTTTTTAAACAAATTCATTAATTACTGTAAAGAGCATATATTTTCTGTGCTGGATTTTGACTTCTTCTGAAATATACTCGTGAGCAGTTCGGAAGTAGTATCTTCTATCAGCAAAATTGCACCAGCATTGCTTCATATGCACGTATTAGACAAAAAAGAGTAGATGTCTGATGAACAGTGACATCAGGCCTGAAACTGAAATGTTGGCACAGTTTTCCCAAACAACCTCCACAAAAAGGCAAGATTTTCCACCCATGAACTATATCTGATCTCCAGTATGCTGATGTGAATCCAAAGCTACTTTTTCCAATACTTGCTAAATTAAATGGAAGAATACATTCTCCTGTGAGGTTACACACAATACAAGATGGTTCTCTACAAGCATCTGTTGTCCAAAATAGTCTGAAAGAGAGCTTCATTTTGTAACGAACACCGCTAGGGAATGGTGGATTTTTTGTGATTTTTGTAGAATTTAGATGTTCATAATAAACTGTTCTGAACCGGATTATCATCTGTGCCTGATGTTCTAATGACTTGTACTTAGAGTGTAAAAAACTCCATTAGTCATTCCTGTAGATTATGGTTACTTTACCTGAGGTCTCTGTTGTCCAGCTCTCTGAAGAAACCATCTAATCTTTATGCCCACTTTTGGGATATGTTTCCAGAACAGCCTTTGGAGACCACTGTGATGCAATATCTGCCACACTGCACCTCAGAGTGATCGTGATTGGATAGGCACACTCAAGGCACTGGGATTTATGTTCAATTCCTTCACATAAATGTAGACTAAGGAAAAAACCTTATAACATTCCTGTGGTTTTGATGTGGCATGTCAGGCATGCTTTGTCTTCTCAAGTGCTGTGTACATTGTACCACAAGTAACAGATCCAGACATGAGAGGTAACCTGCTACTGATAAGACCAATATTGGATTACTTTCAGAGGAGACAAAGGAAGAGCCACAGAAGGAAACATACTGCAAGTCCTGACTTTTTTTCTTCATTGGATGCAGTGAAGTTAATGCGTTAGCTCTTAGCAGAACTAATATAAGGTCTGCCTTTTTCCTCAAGAAACTTTCACCACAACCACCCTCAACTGAGTGGAAATTAAAAATATGTGACACCTTTCAGAAATAGTAACTAAGTAGGTAAAAGAACATTTTGTTTCAGATGGGTTTTTTACCATTACAAGGGCTGTGCTATGTGGCTTAGGGCCTCAATTTAGGTTTCATGAAGTTGGTTTTTGGAAGACAGTAGGAATGGAAATATTGCCATGATCTGTGCTCATTATAAAGGGAAATGGTTTGCATTTGAACATTCATTTCCAGTGTTGTGAGACCAGCTGACACTTTAGGAGTGCCTGAGAGCCAGACTACGGACCTGGCCAGAAAACAGCTGTAAAACATGGACTACTCTGTTTTCCATTTGCGTTTAACTCAAGTGGAAGGTAATAATAAGAAAATTGGATTAAAAAATGTTTTGGACCCAATTCTGCCTGGTATTTGTGCCTTGTTGTACAGGAGTATACTAAATTGCACCTCCCACAAAATCTTCAGAGAGACCACAATCACTCCACAGAAGCTCATGAAACAATTTTCATGCTGCAGACTAGGGGCCAGAAATACGCACTTTAGGGTGTGTATGGTCTTGTTTGTCACAGCTCTATGTAGCCTTTTTTATATTGGAGTGACTTGTGCTCCTGGAGAAGGAGATTGTGCATGGCTATACTAGGTAGACAGTTATCCCTATCTTGTCCGCTGTGCCTGATGAGCTCAGTGCTCTGATCGAGATGGGCTAAAATGGCACCACCACATTGAAAGCTGTAGCCTCACTTCCTCAAAGCCTTTTGTACTCTTATTTGGGTGTCTAGGGACCAAGAGATTAATAAAAAGGGTCTGCAACTGTGCCCCAACTACTGCACAGAGACTGAAACATCTGTGTTCTTTTCTCCTCCTCACATTAACAAGATTAATTTGGAAGGAAAACCATGGAGTCCAGAAATATCTCCCAAGTAGTTATGAAGATCCAAGGAGTTATTAATAGAACTGCCTCATTTTCTTACCACAAAGTTTCTTCCTATCAGAAAGTGTAATCTTGTTGATCAGAGTCTGTTTTTTCATGAGAAAATGGTTGATTGAAAGTTTTTTGCAAGAAAAATATGAGGAAAATATATTTAATTCCAACATAAAATCAATTTTTTACATTTCAATTAGAAATGTTTTACATTTTCTGTTAGAAAAAAATTAAAATGTAATGTTGTTCACTGAAGAAAAAAATTTCTAGTTAGTAGAGATGTAGAGATTTTTTCCCCACTCTAAATACATGAATGCTATGTTGACAGCCTCCCTATAAATATATATCCTTTTCTTATTTACACTGTCACACAGAAGTATTGGGACTGGCAGTTTTTAAATTTGAAAAGGGCTCAACAATACAGTCTCAGATACATTTCTGAAACGCCAAGAAGACAAAATGTAACCACATCCTGTTGAGTATCTCTGGCTAGTAATGACACTGTGCAAAACTTTGAGAAGATGTGTCCCAATTAATTAACCTCTTTGACCAGCTTCCTTTTGTTTGGTGCCAGTTGCCATATGGAACCTCTAAACTGTTCCCTGACCCTGGGTGGAGAATTTGCTAAGTATGCTGCCATTATTTAACTCAAAGGTAACTCTGAATGTGTTTCAAACAGATTCTTTCAGGTCCTACTCATTAACAAAATGCATCTTTCAGACATCAAGTTCAAAATAATTATCTATTGACAATGAAATATAATGCATTTTACTGATGCAGGTGAACCAGAATGGTCAAAATAAGAATAAATCTGATTTTTTTCCACAAAGCTCAAACTGAATCAACTATTTTCTTAAGAAAATAAATACATAATAATGGTGTGCCACCAGAGGTTTTCTTAGAGGATTTTTGAAGTCCTTGGTATTTTCACTTGTCCCATTTGTCCCTGACTGGAGATTTATCTTTAGACTAGTGTTCTGTCAGTCTTGTCCCCATCTCAGCCAAAATGCAAAAAAAATCTGGAAGTCACACAAGAGCAAACCTGTTTGAGCCCTAGGGCCTGATCTCCTCCCTGCTGAAGTCAGTGAGGGTCTGTTAATTGATTTCAAAGGGAGCTGGATGAAGTCCCAGTGTCAGATATAACTGTTTGGAGAGTTTTGGGGGGTAGGGTCTGCATAAGGAGCTAAACATTTGATTCATTATCTGAACCCCAATTGAATTGCCAATGCAGAAGGTTCATCCATCATTTTTTTCTGCTTTCCAAGTTCAGAGTTCAGGGATTTATCTCCTCCTCTTTCATCAGTGAATCACATTACTAGCATTATTTAAAGCAATGCAGAAGCAGAGCACTCCCCAGTGCTTTCAGTGAAGTTGCTTGCAATACAGTAGATAGAGGATACTGTTGAAGGAATACTGAGCACATCTGACATAAAAGGATTCACTGACTCTTTTTCTCTGGTTTAGCTGAACAGAGTCTGTGCTGTCTAATATCACCTCGGCCGTCTTGGCTGAGTATTTAAGCAAGGGATTTCAGACAATCCCTAGCCTGAATCCCTTGGAGTCTGGAAAAGTTCAGACCAGTAACTCGTAAGTTTTTACTCCGGGTTTCAGCATTTATACACAAGAGCTTTTCTAACAGGAAATCTTGAACTCTTGCCCCATTTTTGGTAGTTAGATGAAGGAAGGACTGTGTTTAAAAGACACACCTTAAATTGCATTTTCAGTGAAGTATTTGTAATTTCTGACTGTACATGTATGTTCTGCTAGTGATCCAACATTTTAAGGAGCTTTATGTGTTTAAAGCACTTTAGGTCACCTTTAACCACAACTGTATAACACACGAGGATGCTGTTTCAACTTCAGTGCTAAAGGGTCTTCAGGGACTGGGGACCCTGGAGTCTTCTGAGTTGGACAGAACAACAATCAAGTGAGGCCACAGTCCCCAGCCCCTGCCACCCTACCTTCAAAGCATCTGTGGGTGCTCTCACACTGCAGTTTCCTCCTCCATATCTGACAATGACAGTGTAGCCATGGGACTTTTCTTTTTCTCTCTTTTCTTTCCCTGTTCTTGATGCCTCTTTCAGCTTTAAGGCTGCTACACAGTTGTCAGAAGTCTGGCTTCAATGGTCTGAAGGGAGACAGATACTGATAAATTTCCTTTTGATCTCCACTCTGCAAAACCACTCAGTCAGAAAAAAATAGAGGGGTCTGTGTGCGTAGGGGTTGGAGGATGTGAAAGGCAAAAAGCACCCTCTCATGCCAGAGCGAGTATAACTCCCACTTCACATTAGATCTGAAAGAGGAATATAAAGAGTTTTGTATACATTTTGCAAATCAAGACAATGCACTGTAAGAAAATGAAGCCAATGAGTAAAATGGGGGTAATGATACTGATCTCCTTTCTAAAGTGCTCTGAGATCAGTTGATGAAAAGGACTGTACAAGAGCTAGGTATTATTATAGTTAGATCATTGCAATTGCTTTTCTCAAAAACCTTATCTTTTTGTTGCATATTCATCAGGATCAGTGTTGAAAGGTTACAGTTTATAACAACTACTTTGTTATACTATAAATGAGACTGAAAAAGAACTTTTGTTTTCATGGGGCTCCATAAATTTGCACGTATCATTTGAGGATGCATATATACAGCTGTAGCAGGTGTCTTCCACTCAGTTTTCTTTACCTCCCTGATCTAAGGCTGAATGAAGACAATGCGCCAGTGATCTGAAGACTGTCAAGTGAAGAACACAATATTTAAAATACAAAATGTCAACCTTGATTATGCATAGACACACAGTCTCGAGCTTGGTAGGCACAAGTCATGAACAATCCAGGAGCCATACAACTGCGTTAGGGAGCACTGTTCCCAGAACACTATACCTGCCTCTCAGCAAATTTGACCAGCTGCACTAACACAGCTAACCAGCTTTCTGACTAGAGCAGGCTCGTAAGCAGCCATCTCAAAAGCAGGGCAAGGAACATTCATGTCTGTTGTGTCTATGAAGACATATTCATATGTTCCTTTACTCAATGAATCTCAGCATTGGTAGAACTGACTCTAATTTGTCAGAAATAGCAAAGGTGGAAAATTTATGGGGGAATAAAGAAACCGAAATTATAATGGTCCAATAGGATTACTAAAGCAGCAAAGGGCATCTCAACATGAACTAAGATCCAAGGAAAATTTGGAGCCAGACTCTTTTCAGTGGTTCCCAGTGACAGGACGAGGGGCAATGGGCACAAGTTGGAACATAGGAAGTTCCATTCAAACCTAAGAAAAAACTTCTTTATGGTTCAGGTGACAGAGCACTGGAACAGGCTGCCCAGGGAGGTTGTGGGGTCCCCTTCTCTGGAGATTTTCAAGACCCACCTGGATGCAGTCCTGAGTAATGTGCTCTAGGCAATCCTGCATCAGCAGGGGAGTTGGACTAGATGATCTCTAGAGGTCCCTTCCAACTCTGAAAATTCCGTGATTCTGTGAAAATGACCCAAAGTATTCATATAAAATCCCAAATTAGCTTTTACCCTCATAGTAGCAAGACTGGCACTCAGAGACAGGTTATTGCATACAGAGTATGTACAACAGAATATACAGACTCTTTGTTTATAATAGTTGTAAGAGGTCATTCAACCCCTCCATGTAGGCAAGCAGCAGTCTCCAGACTCAAAACACAAATTCAAATAAAAATAGTGAAGCAGTTTTGCTTAGCTTGCACATGCATGGATATATGTGTGTGTAGGAGAGACTTCAAATTGAGAAGTGGAGCAAAGCTCAGAAATAGATTGAAGACATAAAAAGAACCAATGCTAGTTCATGCCCTAGGAGAAGTCTACAGAGTGTATTTTTGGTTGGGTACTGACTGGAGGGTGTATTATTTCTGGTAGCTTGAATCCTGATGGTTTCAAAAAAGCAGGAATTTCTTTCTTGGAAATAAACCTTCTCAGAAATAACCAGAAACAAACATCAAAGAAAAATTACCCCATCAGTTTCTCCATCCAATGGGAATAACCTACAAGATCTCAAAATATGGCTCTTTGCTCAGATCAAAAGGGGTAACCATATGTTTCTCACTATCGTTAATTACAAAGAAGAGTAAATTATGAAAAAGACCTTAAATTCAAACAATTCCAATAAAAATAGGAGTCTGGTTTATTAACAATTATGTGCGTTTAGATACAGCTGTAATTCAGTTAAGCCTTTAAGGTATGGCTGTTATTACTGAAATGAAGTTGTGCCTTAGTCATGGACTGAGACCCCACTGTAGGAAGAGTTCTATGAAGAATGGATAAAAAACATAGTCTTGCCTCAAAAATCACCTAAAGATAAGACAAAGGAACAGATTCAGACAAATGACTACAAGGAAACCAGGCAATATCAGATTAATTTAGTAAAAGTAGCAACAAGCAAAGGTCTCTGCAGGCCAATAATCTAGCAATTGTCTGATTATCCACAGACAGCAAGGAAAGAGAAGACTGAAGAAGCCATGTCCTCTCAACGTTTGTGGATAGTTCCTCCCAAGCATAATGGACAAAGCAGGCAAAGGAATGAAGGTACGTGTTTTAAAATTTATTATGTGAATATAAACTGCTGAGAGTGTCATTACGTTCCTGTTAATATTTGTGAGCCAATATTTCAAAATGAATGAGAGATACTAAGCCAGATAAGGATATGTGTTCTAAGGGTTTGAAAAGACTTTGTCAATCATCGCTTTGGTAGAATACAAAAAGTGTTGGCTGGAAGATGTTCTATGATGGAACCAGAGGAGAGAAACTCATTTTTTCTTTCAGTGAACTTAAGAAGTAAATATGGCAATTGCTGGAGAGACAAGGGTGGGGATGTGACTGTGGGATAGACTGAAGCAGGATTGTACTGAAAGGAGGAAGTGAAAAAAGCTATAGAAAGAGTAATGTATAACATGGAAGAGGGTGATCAATTGATGGGATGGGGCTGCTGGAGAAAGCAGAACTCTGAGAGGAAGAGAGCCACCCTAGCATCTCTGCCTCAAGGGAAAAGGAGAGAAAGCTGGGGAGGAGAAGAGAAAGCAAGACAAAGCAGAAGTCTTTGCTGATTTCCTCTCCGAAGATGTCAGTGAGATGCCATCTGAGGAGAGAGAGAAGTGGATACAGGAGGATGGAAAGCTTAAGGAGTGAGTCAGAGATGTGGAAAAAGTTACTGGGATTAAGTAGATTTACTCTGAAGGACATTACTTAGGGAAATGGGAAAACTGGAGGAGAAAACACATCTATGGTGCAGGAAGGCATTTAGGCCACTAAGTCATACTGTGCTGTGCAAGATCAGGAAAAGAGGAAAGGAGTAATGGGAGTGAGTTAGAGTTCTGCTGTCAGAGAAGGGATAAAAACAAAATGAAGAGTGGAGGACAGTGAATCACAGAGGCAGGAATTATCGGATCAGTGAGAGAAGGGAACAGAGTGTGAGGCAGAGAGCTGGTTTCCTGCGAGTTTGCTAGTAAGGCTTACAGATTGTTCTGGCCTCAGCTCAAGAAGCAGTTCATTTTTGTGCAGCTAACCACATAGTCCTATCATGCAATCAGTTGGACCTTTAGTTATTTTTCCCTGAACACCAGCTCTCAGGCATGATTTCTGTAGCACCTTTAAGAGGTCAAACTTAAAGAACAACAGTTTGGTAAATGGCCATTTGTCGCTGTTTGCCTGGTCCAAAAATGTCTCAAGTAATACAGTTAAGCTTAAATTTGGAAGCAAAATTCTTTCTTACATCAAAACTCTAGAAACACAACAAAGAAAACATGCTTTAATAATAAACAGAAAATGAAAACCACTTGAAACACATGTATGTGTTTTATTAGTGACTAAAATCAATGGTATGTTGCAATTTAGTTATGCGGGCTGATTTAGTATCATGTTATGTACCAGTTACATAGACATGTGCTACAGGCTTAGTCATAAAAGTGTGGAATGCACCACTAACAAATTCAATTTTTTGCCCTTAACTACTCACAAAACTCCTCTTCTTCTAAAGGGAAACCACACATCATCTCTTATAAAGAGCTCAGTCAAAAGGAAAGCCAAAATAAAGACAGTCCTTAACGGCCCACTGGACCCTCACTAAAACTATCTATTTTGAGGGAAAAACAAAGAAAAGGAGAAACAGGGAAGTTCCCCCCCACCCACCCTCCATTCTTAGAAGAAACTGCTGTTCTTAACTGAGTTCAAATATTGCAATGAGATATCCATGTCACTTGGAAAAGCTGAATGTGTTAAGTGTCTAAGAAAATGCTGACATACTTTTTCTGTCATTCTGGTTAAAGAAGCAAAGCATGTGGCTGGCTCAATAGTACATTAAGGATTTCCTTCTTTAGCTTTGTATTGGAAATTATATTTTCAAGAAACTCACTTATTAGGACAGACATCTGGAGAAATAGGCCTTACTTTGGAAAGCAGTGTCACTAATGCCAAGAAAATTAAAGCACAGACATTTTCACAGATATGTGCCCAAATGCCTAGTCTTGGCCTGCAGCCATGTCTATCTTTCAACTGCCATGCTGCTTCATGGGAATTGTAGCTTGAGTGACTCGAGCTTGATTCTCCTTCACTGGCTGAACTTGAAATATAAATGGCCTTGAATGCTCTGTGTTAGACAGTTCCTATGATACCTTGTCCAGTGGTCCAGAAGGGACATCTGACCTTGCTACATCAGGGAACCCTGACTTTAGAGGAGAATAAGACCTCTGAATTAGAAGCATTATAGCAAACGTATGCTCACATCAAATTGATCCCCCCGAAAAATGTATGGCTAGAAGAGACCTCCTAGGTGTCTGAATGCTGTCGCAGCAGCATTTCATATAAAGGCACTGCATAGCTTATGATCAAATACTTAGATTAAAACAGACTCTTAATTCTACAGTGACTGCACACTGATCACAGGCCCTGTCTTTCCCCACAGACTACCTTTCTCCATGGGAGAAACCAAGCTGTAAGTTTATGAGCAGTGTGTGAAAGAAGAATGACTTTTATTTTGCTTTAAAATGTATTTGTAAATTAGAAATCTAATGGCCCTGAACAATAAATTGCATAGGAAGGGATCACCATGGAAACTAGTCATCTAACTGCTGTTGACTTGTGGTGGAATCTAAGTGTTGTGGTTTGAGAAACCCACAACAATTTATTGTCGTTTAGACAATTGTTCTATCACCCAATGGCCCCTCCCCACCCAGGAAGGGGAATCGGGAAAAACAAGGAAGCCCAGGTGTTGAAATATAGATAGGTTTAATAGAATAAGACTAGATAATTAACAGGAATAACACTGAAGAACCAACATTGATCCCAATGCCAGTATAAAATATACAAGGATAATACTCAGCCAATTCTATCAGTAGGAAGCTTTGCACTCCCAGCAGTGGGCAGCAAGCGTCGGACACTGTGAGCGCTATGGCTTCGGGAGGAAGGGAAGGCCTCAGGGGTCCGGCACCGGGCAAAGGAGTTCTCTGGATCACCGCCATCAAGGGAGAGAGAGCACTTCACAGCAAACTTTCTAATTTATCTTGAATGTGATGTTCATGGCATGAAATAATGCTGTTGGCCAGCTTGGGTCAAGTGCCCGGGTCTCGCTCCTCCTCATCCCTGCACCTGGCACGGTCAAAAACACTGAGACCTTGAAACCCACACACCATAGCTGGCTATAAAGTAAATATTTTTACAAATTCAGGCACTGGAGTCTTCCAAAAGTGCAGTTTTCCCAAGCATTAGAAGAGAAATTAGTCGTGTGTCACTCAAACCAGGACACTCTGCTTTCCTGGAGATGGCTGAACACCTTCCTGCCAATGGGAAGTAGTGAATTAATTCCTTGTTTTGCTTTGCTTGCACACAGGGCTTTTGCTCTACCTATTAAACTATCTTTATGTCAACCCACAAGGTTTTCTCATGTTTATTCTCTCCCCCATCCCAACTGGGGGGACTGAGCAAGCGGCTGCATGCTCCTAGTGCCTAGGGTTAAACTATGACACTGCCTAAGCAAAACTTATGAGTGGATTCCATGATTTCAGCATCCAAACACCAAATTAAATGAGAAGACTGACTTGACTAGTCCCCTAAACTCAATAAGCTTCTGGAGTCCATGAAACAAAAGCAGTTCTGAGGAGAAGGATCTGGGGGTCCTGGTAGATAGTAAATTATCCATAAGCCAGCAATGTGCCTTTGTCACAAGGAAGGCCAATGGAATCCTGGGCTGCGTAGGGAAGAGTGTGGCCAGTAGGTCGAGGGAGGTCATTCTCCCCCTCTACTCGGCACTGGGGAGGCCACAACTGGAATACTGTGTCCAGTTCTGGGCTCCCTAGCTCAAGCAGACAGGGAACTTCTGGAGAGAGTCCAGTGTAGGGCTACAAAGATGATTGGAGGATTGGAGCACCTCCCTTATGAGGAAAGGCCGAGAGAGCTGGGACTCTTGAGCCTGGAGAAGAGAAGGCTGAGGGGAGACCTTAGTCTTGCTTAGAAGTATCTAAAGGGTGGGTTGAAGGAGGATGGAGCAGACTCTTTCCAGTGGTTCCCAGTGACAGGACGAGGGGCAACGGGCACAAGTTGGAACATAGGAAGTTCCATTCAAACCTAAGAAAAAACTTCTTTATGGTTCAGGTGACAGAGCACTGGAACAGGCTGCCCAGGGAGGTTGTGGGGTCCCCTTCTCTGGAGATTTTCAAGACCCGCCTGGATGCAGTCCTAAGTAATGTGCTCTAGGCATTCCTGCGTCAGCAGGGGTGTTGGACTAGATGATCTCTAGAGGTCCCTTCCAACTCTGAAAAGTCCATGATTCCGTGATTCCGTGAAACTAGCTTTCACTGTAATACATTTATTTAAGCCTTTAAAAAAAGACTGACCAGGATTTTTTGGTTTTGTTATATTACTGCTGGCATTCCCTGAAACATGATTATTTCAAGGACAAAACCCAAAAGAAAACCTAACTCATCAAAAAGAGTAATAATACTGGCATTTTTAAAGGAGCCAATGCTGCACAGGTTACACTCCAACTTCTTCACAAGGGATTGCCAAATCTTTGTAGTGTTTAGGGGGATTCCTTCCTTCATCTAAGTAAGCAACAGATCAGCAATACCAAGTTTATAGTGGAATTTTAACAATCTGTGTTATTCCTTTTCCCCATGGATGCTGCATGTTGTGAGCTTCCTCACAACCTTCCTGTGAGATTAAGTTCATATATTTTGCCTAGGGAAAAGCTAAATATGGTTTAGTTACACACTGTCCTGTTAGCACATCTCACACACTAGTATTCATTGAGTCTAAATATTTTAAGTTTTGTGCACTCCCAACCTACTCAATGGCAGGATGGTATGAGGAGCAGAAGAGGCCTTGATTGCTTAAGCAACTACTCAAAACATCAGTGTTTTACCAACACTATTTTCATCCCAAATGCAAAACATAGCACTATACCAGCTGTTAGTAAGAAAGTCAACTCTATCCCAGCTCAAACCATGACAACAGCTTTTAGCCAAATGTTGACTAACGAACATTTTGCATGGCGGCAGCAGAGTTGAATATAAAATATAAAATATCTCACCTATCTGCTCTTTAGTGCTTTCACTGTCCATTTCTGTGACATAGTAGTTACCAGTAACAGTGATAAGGAAAGACGTTTCCTATCTCACAGCAGAAAAAGATGAGAGAACCAGTAGTTAGGATCTAAACCTGTGTTATGAGAAAACCCATGGCATGTTCTGCTTGAGATACAAAGGACTTGAATCTAAAGCAGTGGAGAACATGTCATCCAGCTCAGGGAACACCTACTGTGTACAATCTCCCATCTCTCTGCCAGCGGGAAGGCAGAGGAAGAATTACAAAAGCACTCTCTAGCTTGTATCAGACAATATCAAAACACCTACACCAACAATTTCATTTAACTTAACTGGCTTTTTCTGAGGCAGCATGAACACGATTCTTTCCTCCAGCAGAGCTCTGGGGCAACAGTCTGCAGCCAAAATGGAGCACTAGCATTTTCAGCTTGTCCTACTATATCTGTGCCCTGCCTCAGGCTTCAAAATCCCCTGTGAATGACTCCACCATCTGCTTCTTTTGAGGTGGATCTTCTCAATCTTTTTTATAGGACCTGCTTAAATCTATTTAAATAAATAAAATAAAAAAATTACTAGATCTAAATCCTGAACCTTATTTTCTGATATTCAAGATACTGACTAGTCTAATGTGGGTTACCCTCCTTGTCTTATTTTAGGCAAGAATTGCACCTTCATTAGAACTGGTGCAAATATCCCACTGAGAAGTTTTGATTTTGACTAAAACAGACGCTGATTCAAAATGACATGACGGGAAATCCCTGATGAACTCTAGGTGTCATGTTTGCTTCACAGGCACTGAAGATTCATAGCGATTCAAAAGCAGATGAGCTCACAGGCTGCTTCCAGGAATTGCTAGATGATAATTTTTCAAATTACTTTTCTAACAACAAAAGGAACTGAACCCCACACTCAGTGCACCTTTTGCTAAATGAACCCAGTGGTAAACAAGTTACAATGAATTAATAAGATATAAAACTCCCAAATTATCTTAAATGGAATTTTTACTGCCAAAATGAGGTGCACTATTGATCCTATAAAATCCACACAATAATTAGGGCTTACTTTTATGTAAACAACCTTATGAACCTAAGGCGATGAACAGCAATATGAACTAGAGAGTGAGTTTAGGAATTACAACACTGAAGCTGGAAGAGTTTTATGCTAGCAATGCAAGAGAATAATCAAGCACTGCAAAGCTTTCTAAAGCTAAAATGATCTTTTCTGGACCTTGCACTAATTTATATTGTTAGTGGATTACATATAGCAAAGGAATATTAAAAGCAGTTTTCACTGTGCAGAATGGAGTAATATGCTCCCAAATCAGGGTGTTAATGCACCTGTGCAAGACAGGAGGCTAATATATCACACAATCTGTCACATATATGAATTATTTTGCCAAAAATGAGGCAGCTAGATTCCGTCCCTACTCTTTTCTATGAGCTTGCTCTTTTAGTTTTATTTTATCAGCTGTTTAGTATGGCTTGGAAAGAAATTTGTAGGGTTAACTCAAGTGTTAAAAGTTGGGTTGATTTGAAAAAGACTCTTTATAATTATGATCTCTACTAGTAGTTTTTGGAAAAGCAGTAATTCCCCCAATACTTGTGGCACAGAAATGAAAATACAGAAAATCCCTTCAATGGAAAAAATAATAGACAGTATCAAATTAAACTAAAATTAACTTTGTAACTTATGATTACTATTCTGAGAGATTGAACACATGGGTATCTAACTCTCAAAGATTCAACATACTAGTTACACTAACATCTTCTAATATTTGAATCAAAGTACATTTTAGTACTAATGTACGTGTATATAACCATCATAGTAATATAAGGTTTTATTTTAAAACACTGATTAACAGTTTGACATCTGAAGTGCTACAGTGGTCGATACGGTTTTGTTTATGTTTCATGCCAAAGAAAATTTGTTGGCAAAGTTGCCATGTTTTTTGCATTTGGATTTTATGATGTTTGGCTTTGTAATGGCTGTATATAGAACTGATTCCACTACTTGAGATTCTGGCTAAATGTAATTTGCTTTATACTGGAATAAAGTGTAAGTAGCAAAGGTAGCATGAACAGACTATGTAAGTTACCTCCAGCTATTCAAGTTCCAAAGATCTACATACAAGTAAAGGACAGTGGTAGCCAGGAAGTCTGGCGATGTTTGAATTTATTAAATTTACTGTAAGAAAACATCAAATATGTTCATGGACTAAAAAGGTTAAGTGAAACCACAACTTGCATAATGATTTTTCTGATCGTATTTCTTCTCAGAAATTTTATCATATATGCATATCATACACCAGTGCTTGCAGCTTGAACAAAATTATAGGTACATAACCATGCTGCCAGGTTTTTCTCACCTTCTGCACTGAAGAAGACAGCAGTTAATTCTCACCATCATAAGTGCTAAAGGATTAGAGGAGGGAAATGTACAGGTGATTATTAGCATTAAATTCCACTGTCTCAGAAATGGTTTATTTGAACCGTTAGTGCGGAAAAGCAGGTATCACAAAACTGATTATTAAGACCCAGACCCTGGCAACCTGATTTTGCTTTTTATGAATCATATGTTAAAGTGCAATTGTAGGTAACTAAAAATAAGATTCAAATGAAGTCAGAATGCCAAAGCAGTTCCATATGGGAAAGATCACTGTTGATTACTCAATGTGGAAAATATACAATAAGATAAAAACCCAGTCTTGCAGGCAGAGGCTACTGGCCTCTGGAACACTTATCTTTTCACTTTTCAAAGTGTTCCACATGGAACGCTTATCTTTTCAAAAGAGATAAGCATGCATGCTTGGATGTTATTCTTTATTTACAAAAGCAATTTAAATCAGTTTTAACACTCCTGTATCCATGTAAAACGCATGTTATCTTGTAATTTCTTTGAATTCTGTTTAGTGCTATTAAATATTGGCTTATTTATATCTTTTGGGTTTTTTCTCCCCACTTTGATATCGGAATAACCTGGAACTTTTGCGCTGTACCAAATGATAAGTGATGCGACTGCCAGAACTCCCTGGTTTGATCTCTTTCTAAATCTCTATGGAGACTTCTTTTTTCCATTGAGGTAGGCAGCTGACATTGTTCAAGAGCAGGACTTTGCTTCTTTTGACTCAGTTCTGCTGGTTTTTTTCCTGAAATTGAAGGCATGTAAAAATGCATAGGGACATATACAGACACTGTTTTAACGTCCAGCTTTCCTGATGGCAAACATTTTTACAAACTCCACATTTCAATTTTGGAGGAATGTGATTGAAAAAAACCTAGATTATATTTATGATGCAAGTGAAAAGATAAAATTTTTAGCTTTTAAACCAGAATAAATTACTAGAACATATTTTTACCAAAAACACATCAAAGAAAATAATCCAAACAAAAATGTAAACATTACATTAAGATACATTAAAGTGTATTTTTAAACACCTTAATTTTAATGGAATCTGTGTGTGTGTCTAATTGTAGGTGTCATGCTTAAGAATGTGAAAGCATCAGTCCTTTTGTCTTCTTATGTTGCATTGGAAAATTTCCTCTGCTTTGACACACTTAGAGTATATCTATACTGGTAAATAAAATGGGCGACAAACTGTTTTCTGGCGGTATGGTTAAATGGTATGACACAGCTCACATCTTTATGGTTGAATCTCCCTGTTAGAATCAGGCGGCCAAATCCAAACTATCTCTTAATAATGGTCATTGCCCCAGATACAGTTTGGGAGACTGTTTTTTTGGCACAGGTCAGAATTGTCTTAGGGATTATGGTAATAATTTGACGTCATGGTTGATCATATATCTGCAGTCTGGGCCTGTGTTTGATTTATGAACACAGACATAGTTCTGCAATTTTCATCGTAAAAAGAATGGATACTCATATATTTGTCAATCCTCTGTACTCTGTAGATTCAGCAGTCAGTTGACAGTAGCTTATTTAACTATTTAAAAATTAAGAAATATAACGTTAGGCCTCTGGGAGTTACATTGCATTACAGATCAAGAGGTATGGATACCTGACTTGCTCCTAATTTTTCTCCACTATTCATATTTTAGAGGTATTTTGGGGTGTGTTTTCATGAGTTGAAAGAGGCTGGGTAGTGTCTTGCATCCTTTCTGTGGTTACTGTTTCTGTGGGTAGTCATTTTCTGTGCTTCTCCATTAAATTAACGGCAGCATGGCAGCCTCATTAACCACTTTCAAGTTGCAGGTTTCCCCAGAACTGTTTTGCAATGAACACCATGAAAGCTCATAAAGATGAAAGGCCCCACATTATTGTTTCATATGGAAAAAGTTGGAAGGAGCTCAGATGCTTGGAGCTAAAAGTAGCTCATTGCACCAAATGCCTTTATGGGGCTTGTGCAACAGAGAATCTGCAGGTAAACTCCAAGTGTCATATTTTAACCATCCCTGCTGTTGCCACAGAGAATATAAGGAACTACTTGGGATCAAGCATTTATCAAAATGTGACCACATCACTTCGAAGATGCTGACCTCCGGCTTGGAGGCTATTGAAATCTATAGGAGTGAATACTGTGCATGCCCAAATTTCTCTAAGAAGAAAAAGAGAAAATGAAGGTTTACTGTCTCATGGTGAGGATGAAGGAGTTAATAGTAAGTGTAATTAGTATAAATGCCAGAGATAAAATCTGGGCCTCATAGGAATCAATGGGAAATTGACTCTTAAATAACCAGGATTTCATCATAGACATTTTTTTCCTCAAGACATTTCTATGCCTTAGTTTTTTGTTCACAACAGTTACTGATTTCCTACTTTAGTTTCTGAAAAATTGTATAATGATAGAGCTACTGTATTTAGTATCTTCACCCTTTGAAAGCATTATTTATACTTTTTTTAAAATGCAGTTATTTTTTTCAATACTGGCATATGCCTATTTTCCACAATATATTGTCACAGGAAGCAAAAGGTAAGAAGTATTAAAAGAACTGCACACAAGGATCACCCTTTAAAATGCCTGAGGATGATCATTATATTCAGTGGGTGGACTCAATCTGCAGGTTTTGCAAAGCAGAAGTTTTGCTGGAAATTAAAGACCTGTTTTAGCTGCAAGAAACCACCAGAAGCAAAGACAGTGCAGCACAGTGGAAGATGAAGCCTCTCTGTCCCCTGAAGAGGTTGAAGTTGCAAGGAATATCAAAGATGACTAGGAGGAAGGTCCTGAGAAGGTGTGAAATAAGAGAAATAGAACTTTTACACTAAAGGGATCACATACATGTCCTTCACGTTTAATGGAAGTAAGGAAGAAATGCATGGTGTAAAAATTGGTTACACATCAGAAAAATATATCATGAAACTGTTGGCCTCTAATCCACATTTTGTGTACAGCAAAGTCCCTTGATTATTTATGTTATACTCTGGATTTATGCGCAGCCTCCCCTTTTAGCAGAACAGCATCTCTCTAGGCTTAAAAAAATAGCACTTTTTTACACAGCACATATAATACTTCCTTTCAGAAGCTAATTAGAGACACATTTGATTTGAATCAACAGATCAAAACCAGAAATTATCTTCAGAATGGTGTGTATTATTTATAGATATTCAGAATAATGACTATAGCAGATAGAAAGAGAAAACACTTGCTGAAAATGAGCTTAGCAGAATAACTGCTGTAGTTATTTCTGCACAGAATATGAACCTTAAAAGCATAAAACAGGTAATGTGCATAAAAAGATGAAACAAAATTACAACACAGATGGAATTTTGTCCTTCTTCTCTATATTTTAGATCTAAACCTGATATCCACTGTAGCCTGTGTGTGGTTTCACATCTCACATTTGCTTTAAGGTGATATAGGAATGAACTACCAAAGGGGCTGCACCGAGCCTTTCTTAGTCCCTGCCCATACCTTGACGTTTCTTCCTGTGCCAGCTCTAACAATTAGATAACTACCCAATGATCTAGATCAGGGAATTGACATAGCTGAATTTTAATTTACTACAAAGAACTCAGAAAATGCTGCTTTTTTTAAAATTCAGTGGTTGGTCTTGCTGATACTGCAAAGCAGTTTTGTTGTACCTAGGGTACCTGGTGCAGCTACAATTAGATGCGATGCCAGCATAAGGGACAATGTGAAAACATATTCCCCGCAGCATGGAGGTTGCTATAGGGCTTTTTGGCAGCAGTCTGGTTTTACATCAAATTAAACCACTTGTAGGACCAGGGTCTGAGGTTCATTGTACTCAAATCTCTGCAGACTTCCTCCAGAATAATTGGTCATGTTCTCTTCTCTGACCGTTAGCTTTTTTCCTTCTTTGTGCCAGCTCTAGCAGAGGATGACATGGTCCAGTGAACTGATGCAACAGAAAATTATTCTTTTCCCTTTTTTCTTTTGGTGGATTACTTTTCCATGGGAACAGCAAACTGTACTAACTCACCCTTAGGTCACTTGGTTGTTAGGTCCAAGGAAAGTGACATGGCAGGGAGCATATGAAAGAAGCAATGCAAGAGCAGGACAACCCCCTTTGAGGGTTACAAGTGCAATTTCATGAGATTAGATGTAACATCAAACTACATTAGAGTCATCAAACTCTCTTTCAACTTGCAGTGAGCAAGTATATGACATTTAAATTCAGCCTTATGCCTTGCTGCTTCCTGGCAAGTTAGACAAACATCTTACTTAGATTATTTCTTCTTCATAATTTCAAAATACTAGAACACATTCAAATAAATCCCTGATGATTTTACCACCCATTCTTAGGTTTATATGGCAGTGATTGCTCTTAACTTTGAAAGCTGTTAACAGTAAGGATTTCTAATTTTCTCCTTCACAGCAGCAACTAGAAGCTCCAATCAAGGAAACAGGTTAGATGGTGTATGGATAGGCAGTTACTCTCCCATGGTGTTAACAATGAAGATAAGCTTGAATAAACCCTTAAGACTACAGTCTTTCAAGTCTTTCCTTCTCAAAAAGCATTTGCAAAAGCTGTAAATCTTCATTACAGAAGGTATGGAGACTATAAAACCATTTAGTGATCTATGACGAACAGAAGATGAAAATAGCATGCTTTGGCAAAAAAGTTTTCTGTAGAAGAATTCTTCTGCAAAAGAATTTCAGTCTCTCAGGGGGAGTGTCTTTATCAAGAGAATGACTGAAAATTTTATCTAGTATTAAAAAGCAACTATATTCTAATCCCCAAACTGGATCATGCTAAGATGTCATATTGGTTTTTCCATTTGATGTTAGCTAAATAAGATCTCATATACATATGTATTGAGTACCCAATCTGAGCTGAGAAGTGGTAATTAGCTACAGAAAGCAGGAAGGAACAGCTTCTTAAACTGCTTCCTTAACCTGACATTTAAGGTCTAAAAGTAATTCAAGCTTACAGGCTTGACTTGGTTTTGAAAATGCAAGGTTGAGAAATGGTTTAAGGAGGTGCTGATTTTCAGAAAGTAGCTGCTTAGCTGAGAAGTTTAGCAGTCTCTGTGATGGCTCCAAAGCTGTTTAAGGCAAAATCAAATCAACAGGCTGCTGAAATCACTACTGAGGAGGAAGCATTAAACTTATCTGTTTGTCTGTTATTTGAAATAGAATATAATTATTCATACAGTCAGAGCTACAGCGGAGAGATGGATTAGGAAACTATTGCATATGGCTGAGAGGCTGTCTCTCACCTCAGAAAATGCAGCTCCCAAATGCCTGAACTGTGGCTCTGCTCCACCACCATTGCAATTGCTACAGTCTTATATGCTCAGTCTTCTGACTGCACCTCTTCCTTGCCCCCCTTAGCAATTTGTGCTTGACTCTAGCTTACTCATCTCATAGACTGTATCTGGTAACAAAGAAAATCAACAGGGATTCTTTGAAGTTAGAGCATTTGTTGAAAATAAAAGCTAGGTAGAAAAGGCCATACAGAGCTAACTTCACAAACACAGCAGTGTAGGAAGCATCCTGGAGTGAAGTGTTCTGCAGGCATAGAGGAAATTGGAAGAAACAATGCATCCTCCATGACATTTTAGGGAAGCATAGCTATAGATTCATAGCTATGTAGCTGTAGCTGTAATAAAGCATCTGAAGTAGACAGAAGTTATTGCATAAGAAGATGTTTTTCACTGGCTATACAGGAAGTCTGGGTGAGTGGTGCAGACTAGACTCCTAACCTTTAAGCAGCTATATGTAGGTAAGATAAATCCCATCTGCAGTTTCTCACATTCTCCAGGGAACTGAGTGAGGTAGCTAAGCTGGGGGTAAACTCCTAGCCCTTTTCAGGTGACAAGAAAAGCTTCTGCGTATATGAGCTTCAACTAAATAAAACAAATACAATTATTCAATGACTACTCCAGTCTTCAGTGCATAGTAACTGCATGCTAGTTATATATGTAGAATAGCTACTATTTAGCTAGTAACTAAAACAAGCTCAGCTACCATTTAAGGATAATTATCATATTACTATTCTCTTCTTAGGTTTATTTCTATTTTCATATTCTTGTACTCTAGGGATACATTTGATGCTTTACAATCACCCTGAGAGCTTTCCCAGTGTCTAGAAATAAGTGTGAGCTTCATGGAAAATATGTATTTATAAACAAAGTATTAATTTTAATGCCCTTTTATGAATGCCTGAATAATTTTCCTGAATGGACTAGAAAGTGCCTGAAGGCAGGGACAATCTTGGTCTCAGACAGGGCTTTGTCTTAGCATGGAGTATTGGATAGGCTCAGGTTTTAGGTATAATCACGTGCTCAGCCATACTATGTGTCTGTTCCAGCATATTCAACACAAAATGTCCCAGAAACTGATTCCTACTGTCCAATCAAATGAAGCAATATACACATCATGGAAGACTCCTGCAGAAACTTTAGGAGCAGAGTCATATCCTAGCTTAAAGTATACTTTGTTTCTTTTATATAATCAAAAAAGAATGGCCTCAAACTTTTTTAAGTTAACTCTAAAAGTGCTAAAGCGAATGGAGAATGAGCAGCATGAACACAGCAAATTGTTATTCACATGGTCATCGCTCTTCTTACTACCCAATCACATATAAAGTAGTTCTGCCAAAATTAGATACTTCCTATATAGTTTAGTGAATTATGTTTCTTTATTTAGAGCTTGACTTTTCTGGTCTAGTCCTGATTCAGCAAAACATTAAAGCAAGCATTACAACCAGCTTCACATCAGGATTGTAGATGGTACCATTTGTCTCAATTTCACTAGACTGAGGTTGAATTTCCCCTTTCGAAGTAATGGGCCAACATGAAAGTAAGGTACTATTGTCATGGAGTAGCACAGGCTGGTTCATACTGAATTAGCAATTGTTTTGAAAATGGTTATGGCAAAAAGGAACTCTACATAGGGTTATTTCTAAAAGACTCTTGCTAATGGCTGTCATTGTCACCATCATTTTCTCAACTGGGAGGCACCATTCTGTTATATCCACTATTACCACAGCCCCCAGAGAGCTTGTCAGTGGTTGCCCTCCCTTTTCACCTCGCATATCTGGCTGCATGACTGCAAGCTCCCTCTCTTGACTGCAGCAGGACCTGAGAGCGAAGCCTTACGTTTTCCTACAGTCTCTGTTGACTGTGACTCCACAAATGTAGGTATTGCTACTGCATATCAGGTCTAGACTGCAAGGTTTTGATAAAAGAAAAGTATATCTAGGACAGTGTTACATGTAAATCTTTCAATGACTTGTCCTGAAAGTCCCACCTTTAATTTACTGCCTTTGCAAAATGGAGTGCTTGGTCATTAGTCATCCAACATTGATAACAAGCAAGGATAGCCCTCATAACCTTAACATGCAAAACACGCACTCTTAGTGTTTCTTGTGCATGATGCCATGTTTTTACGCTTTAAACAGCACCCCACTGATTTGTAGCTTTCAATTACATTCCAAGTCTCGGGCTGTTGGTAACCTTTTATCTCTGTTCTTATCAACCTTTACTATTGAGTGGCTTCAAGAAATAGATATAGTAATCAAAGGGTGGTGCTCCTCCCCAGATTTTGATCAAAGGCATTTATTAACAGAGCAATTTGTAGCAACATATGGAAAACTAACCTATTTAGACCATAGACAAGGTAATTCTAAGATAAAGACATATATAAACTGCAATTTTGCAGTCGCTTACTTTTTGTGTTCTGCTTTCAGAACTGTTTTTAATGAAATATGCCATGTGATTAAATTCCAATATCACTGTAATAATGGGAGATTTGTAAAAAAAATGAAATAATGTGAAAAACTGTGTTAAAAGATTTTTATGTAAAAGCAGATATTCATATTCACGTTATACATGAAGATATATCTACAGAGCTTCAAAGCTCAGTAATTTCCCTGTATGTCCTACTGGTAGGGTATTTAATTCAACTGAAGTGAAGTATTTTCTAACATGCTGTATGAATTTCTTGAAAAACGAGCTTTTCCATTGATTTAGGCGCATAGCTACTCATTTTAGAAATCAATTACTTGGTATGACCTGATAAAAAACTAAATTAAGACAGTGTTAAAACCAAGAAAACAATTAATTCAAGGAAAAATATTGTACAGATTTGTTTCCATTACATCAAAGTCAAAGCTGGAAAACATGATTAAACTTAAGAGAGATCCACTTATTAAGGTAATCACTGAAGATTAAGGCTCTGAAACATCTTTAACTGTGTGGTAATTATATGATTATAATTAAAGCATTTTGTATTTGTGGTCCTGGATTAGATTATATTTCATTTTTAAAAGCATGAGATTCTCCAATCCTGTGTTTTCTCTACTTGTGGTATCACTGAAGGGCAGAGTTGAAGTTATTTAGGTGCCAGACTGCCCTAATCTTAATGTGTTTGGATTACCATTATGTGTAACCAAACTCAAAGAAAACACTGGCACAGATGCTAAATTTATTGAAGGACAGATCCAGTTTTAAACAAATTATGGGCTAAATTAAGAGAATGTATTTACCTGGAGACTTAAAAAGACTCATCCTGCACTCCAAAATTATGTTGTAAATACGGGGTGGATTTGCTGCCCGAATAATACATTCTCTGCTTTGGGTACACGCTAACTGAGCCTTCACGGCAGAGTTACAGCTAGCTTCTCTACAATTGCAATGGCATCGACATGCCCTGACCTAGATGGGCTACTGTACATGCACGCACTGGGAATCAAGTGCTGTTGAAGACCATGAAAGTCTTTCTGTTTACTTCAGGGACTCTAGACTAGGTCTGTAAGCAGAGACAGACAGATGTTTGTCGAAAGGTCTTACATTCTACATAGGACAGACAAAATGCAGGGTAAAGGGAGGATTTCCATGAACCTTTTATACAGGGAAGCTGCCTCCAGGGTTTCTCCATCACTTCTTCTCCCTGCTTAAATTTGCTTGAAGGCCTATATGAAGACAAACAGGCCTGTTGGCATGAAGTGCAGGTTAGCAACATCAAGCTTGTGCAAAATGGCATGGGAAACACCTTCTGCAAGGCAAAAAAAGCTTTTGCCTGATGGCAAACCCCTGGTTACCTATGTAAAGAAAAAAAATTAAACAGTCCAATTGATAGCTTTCTAGCAAGCTGCAACATGAGAGGTTTGCAGCCAACAAAACACCTGCAAGCAAAAGCAGTTTCTTTATACTAGTATTTATACATCATTTTAAGTGAGTCTATTGGCATTATTGCGTGCTGTTGTCCATCTCCCAAATGCCAGGGATTCTTTATTCCTTTGGCAAAATGTTCAGCAGAGAGCCTAACTTCTTCCACAGTCAGCTTCCACATAACCCTGTTAAAGTGATGTCCAATCTTCCCGTGCTCTCATTCCATTATACTCCCACTCTTGTTATGTTTCTTTCTTGGTTATGCTTATATTTTGCACTTTCATTTACAATGCAGTGCACTTCCAAACAGGAATTTCTTACAGCCCGCCTAATTTTAAGACTTCTCAGAAATTGCGATCATACTGAGTTCTGCCGAAGAATAAAAGAAGTATAAGAATGAAATTAAAGCTAGGGATAAAGACTGAGCTTAGAAGGCAATATCAAATGGGAAGAATATAGACAGATGAACAGGAGATAAATTATCTTTCTAACTCGTTATCAAGTTGGCGGTTTTTACAGCAATTCCTGATTAAATCTTTTCACCGAAGATTAAACCCCCAGTTTGCACTGACTTATGAAAATACTTTCAATTGTTATTAACAGACTTTAATTGCACCAATATGCTTTTCACTGCTTAAAAAGGCCTTTGTTCTTCACAAATAGTGATACAAAGGTAACAGCAATACTTTAGCGGCTTTTACTGCTTGGATGCAAAATAGGAGTCCTTAAGCTTTAAAAATCTTTTCTCTCAGAGATACCATCTTTTGCCTGGAGCTAAAGGAATTAGGGGATATTTACATGATTTAAGGCTAATTTTATAGCATATTATGTTCCCTCTCTGCCATGGAATCAAATACTAGAGGATTTGATTTTTTAAAAATGTAAATATGGGTAAAATGTAATAAAACTATTGTTTGTATGGGAAACCTCCATGTTAATCTGGAAACAATATGCAATATTGGAATTGTGTAACTTGGTGGTCAGCAACAGGAAAAATAACAATAGCTCTGGGAAGATAAGTACATCTGATAATGCATACATAACTCATACTAGAAACTTGGAATAAAGTCAGAAATTACATTTTAACTTTGAAACTTTATTGTTTAGGTGACAGGGAAAAAGAAAACAGTCATAAAAACATGATAGATATGAATGAAATATTACTAAAATCTGATAAATAGTTTAATACAAACTGTTAAACTCATAATTTCTAAAGATAATTTCCAAATCATATATTCCAGCTATGAATTCCAGAAAACTTCAGCAAAATTTTGGTGATGGAAACTATGCAATTGGTACAGAGGAGGAACAGTTGTTGCTTTTCTCTGAAGATAATGTTTAGCTCAAGGCAACTGCAGAATAAGACCAGGCTGCCAATATATAGAACCACTGGGAGATCTGTTGTTTTATGTGGATGGGAAACAAGAGTATTTACTAAAAAAGAACAAAAGACAGTTAAAGATCTTTGAGAATAAAGTTCTGTGATAGATGTTTGGGCCAGTTAGAAAGAGCAATGTGTGGAGAGAACTATTGAACAAGGGACTGTGGGAGGTCTATGAAGAGCCAAATGCAGTGAATGGAGTGAAATCCCAGTGACCTGAGTGGGCAGAGTATGTGGTTAGGATGATGGAAGACAGACCAGCAAGGCTTATTTTGGACAGCCATCGTTAAGAGTTTCAATCCTCAGTCCCATGAAGAAGAACATGGAGCGATAATAGTGAGCAAGATCTAACTGTTTGTAATATGAATCACCATCAAAGGGAAAAATATGCATTTGGCTAAAAGAGGTACAAGAAAATCCGCCAAAGACATTTTGGGGCTACAGAGCTGAGGGATAATAGCACACAGAGGAAATTTCATGTGATTTCTCCCATCTTTAGTTTTGGAAAGAATTCACAGAGAAATGACTGCCTTCACTCTTGCTAGAACTTCTTAAAGAACATTTTGAGGAAGACAGTAATGAAATAGCTAGCAGTTGTCTATTCAGAGCAGTTAGGAATGAAGCAGGAAGGGGATTGCTTTACAGCTGCATGTACAGATGCAGGGCTTGATTTGTGCCAAATGAAACGTGAAACATTCTGCACCAGGAAAAATAGCAAAAGGATGCCCAAGCTTTCAAATTGCATTACAACTTTTCCCAACTTTTTGGATAAGAAGAATCATGGAAGTGACCATATGCCACAACAGTGGGCACTGAGGTCCAAGTCCTGTAAAACTCCACTAGTAAGAGTAGGGTTTTTCTATTTCCTTTTTTAACACCGTGGGATAGACCACGTTTGCAGAGGTATTCACATGAGTAACGATTTGTAAGAGCTAAGGCCAGTGTGAGAATCTTGACAAAAGACTGAGATATAACTCTTATTTGTCCTTAGTCAAAGCACTCATTGAAATGAATGGAGGATCAATAAAAAAATTGCCAAGGCTTACTGGAATTGTCTGAAAAGTATCTGTGTATGTATTTTCTCAGCATTTCAGCACAAGCAGACATTCTTCAAATAGTTAGAAACTAAAAAATGAAATAACATCTTGCAACTGATAACGTGGCGCAGTTTCTTCTCTTTTAACTCCGGATTTGTCTGTTTAGTTACAAGTCTCCCAACATGTGTCTATGTCCTCTAATCATTCCAACCAACCTCCTATCCCTCTCATTTACTTATATGATGAAGTAAAGGATTTTTTAACTTCTGTGACAGAAAATGTTGCAGAAGTAATATATTACTGCAAAAATGGTTGCAAGTACTTACTTTGTCAAATGAGACTAGTATATTACCAACAATGCCACCAGCACCTCAATGGGCAAGTTTGCAGATCAGATTTTAAATAAACC
Organism: Burhinus oedicnemus; assembly: GCA_008921705.1. Lineage (NCBI taxonomy): Eukaryota > Metazoa > Chordata > Aves > Charadriiformes > Burhinidae > Burhinus > Burhinus oedicnemus. The sequence continues at coordinate 1,661,205 of VFFE01007634.1, read as the reverse complement.
TCAAGTATGCAAGCTATAAAAACAGGTGCCAAAGCAGCTCTTACTTTTGCTTTAAAATTCTTGTACTTAATATTAGTGCTTTCAAGCACAGGCAGTAAACCTTCAACAAAATATACTGCACTTTTTGAGTGGTCAGATTTCCAGGCAAAATGTGAAGTTGACACTTATTCATGTGCAATTTCTCAGTTTAGGTTTGAACAGCAACAGAACCTGTTATATATACTCCTTTAGTGAAACTTCACTCACACGTTTGACTTTTCTTTGAGTACCACCCTTAAAGCCTTGTAATCTATGCTTGTCTTTCAACAAAATATCTTTTCACATTTGTCATTTGTCTACTTTGCACTTCTACAATGGTTTTATTATAAAGTATAGAATACACCTGAAGATGCAAGTATCTTACATCTCCAAAGCACAGCTGAGATTTCTCTGTAAGGAATAGCTTTGTCAGAATTTCAGGATTCCTCCTACTGAGATGATTTTATATTGGCAAAATATTTTTGCACATTTGAAGTTCATTTTTACAAAAATCTTTACATGATACTTGACGTTGTCTTTACATTCAGAGTTAGTGTATGCAGTATAGTCTTTAAAATGTCATTAAGCATTGCTCTGAAGGGTTTACCAACTGAAAAGCACATTTCTCCTGTCCCACTACTGAGCACAGACCTGCCGTTTTCAGAACAAACACAAGAGGGGGCGTTTAGATGATGTTGCATCCGTTCTCTAAATGCTGCTCTATAAGCTCTCAGTAAAACACTGGGCAGGAGTAATATATTTATAGCTTTTGGCTCTCATTCTGTCTCATTCAATTTCTACTAGTGTCATCTCATAACTTCTCAATTAAATGACACCATTTTTACTTTGATGCACGAGCAAGAACCAGACTCTAATTTACTTCCTCTCCAAGAAAATTTGATGTACTGCAATGTATATTTAATTTTACTTTACACCCACACACACTACAGACACATACTCATGCACCAGATCTTCATGAACTTTGAGACAAGGCTCCTAAATTTCACAGCCCACAAATGAAAACAAACAAGCAGTTAAATCATTCCACACCCCATTTACAGCCTACTGATCAATTTTTCTTCTCAACCCCAACTACTTCCTTTCCATCACCCGCAACCCACATACTCTCACCTCAATCCAGAGCCACCAGCATACAGCCTTGTACTTTAAACAATGTTTATTGGTTATAAGTTCCTATGTTACAATGATTACTCCAGGGCTGGTGTGGCTTTCATGAATTACACTTTAAGTAATTCTGCATGTGGTTTTCTGTTGGGATGTTTAAGAAAGTGAGATACAGTGAAAAATGGTAGCTGTAAGCTGTGTTTCTCTAATATTCAAGGAAATGTCTGAATGGCTGATCTATGTTTAAGTGATTTTTTTCTACATTTGGTATTAATTTTTATGGGGAAATTGCAGGATTGAAACCTGCAGAAGTGTTTGCTTTGGTGTGTTACACTTATGGATGGAGTTATGGCTGCTGTTTGGTTGTCCAGGATGTGAGTGGAGATACATGGGCTGTAGAAGAGGTAACAGAAACCAAGAAGAGGGACCTATTCATACAATATAGGTGGAGAGACAGAGAAGTACTTCTTGTCTTTTTATGGAGTACACACTCCAGCTACTACAGCTGAATTTTACTTGAGGGGTTTTGCTGTCCCTGGATTTTCTTGAGTGGGACAATTTGACTATTTTTAAAATGATGTAGCTCTGCTGACAGCTATTCACCTCACAACTACTGTCGCTGATGAGCTGTTCTCTATATTACCCCAGCAAAAGACATGTGCCTTTTGAGTCCTCTCTTTCCATTACCAGGCATTCTTGAAAATCTCCCCGGATGTGCTCTCTTCCATCCTCCCTATAATTTTGAACTTATAGGGAGTATCTGCATTTCCAAACTATGAGATACTGCTATTGCTTGTTACAAGCCAGACTATGAATCTGGTCCACTGTGAGATACAGGACAAGAAAGGATCATGCTCTGACCTGCAGCTGGGCAGTTTGCTATTTTGTGGAGCTCCTTACTTTTATATGACCTCACTTAACAAATGTATTTGGTTACTGGGTAGCAGAAAGCACTGCACCTATGGATGTGGAAGGCTATACGTATGTACTGGATGTACAAGAAATTAATGTTCCTGACTGATTTGGTTTTGCTTTTCTGTATTTGTTTCTTGCAAACCTTGACCGGTCACAGTGCTGTGAAGTATAGAGTCACTCTTAGCAACAATGCAGTGGCTCTTTTTTGAAGGTTTATATACCCTTCAGATGCAGGTATGGGTGAACAGGATTGTTCAAGAGCAGCAATAGGTAACAAGATAAGACCGGTAATGAAATTGGCAGTATGAGTGCTTGTAAGGAACTGGTCAGGCATGAAAATGGACAGTGAGTAATGAACAGGTGAACAGACTACACTGAGGAACATCACTTCAGAATTAGTCAAGTTATTGCAATGGAATGTGGAAATTAATCATGCGTGCACTAGGTTTCTACCTCACTAGAGCAAAAGCAGGTAAGGGAAACGTTCTCAGGATGAAAGATTTTTGCTCTAAAATCTACAGTGATACGTGATCATAAATAGTATAGCTTTTCCTTTGAAACATTTAGCATCTATTGCTGTTAGAATCAAGATTCTGGACTTGATTCACTACAGTTACTATTCTGCAACATCAATTTTTCTGAAAGCATCCAACAAATTCAAAATGTTCTATTTCCTCTCATAATGGGTAAACTGTGATGCAGTAAGATACAGATATCTCTGTACATGTTACTTCAGACCAAAAAAACAGGCTAAAATCTCTCCACTGCATAAAATAAGTTTATAAAGTAATGCTTCTTAGCCCCAAAGAAATTATAACACACAAATTATCCAGAAAATGCTTCTGAAACTCTTTATCTCTCCATGTATACTTTTATACTTTGACTTGGATGGAAGCATCTCAAGTTGGCAACTGTCTTCTATTCCCCTCATCAAATACAATCTTTGACTGATAAATGAAGGTTGGAACATTCTCACAGAGTCAAATATTTCCCCCAAATAAAGACTCTTTAAAATGAAAAGCTGAGGTCACATAGTAGGCCAGAATACATCAGTTTTCAGGTAAATTGATGGTTTCTTACAGTAATCTAGCCACTGTTGCACAATTTTCTTGAAAGCTCAGGTTTTCAACTGATAGCTGTACTTAGAAAGTCTATCAAATCCATCACCTGCTTAACAAATTGATGAATTTTGACAGCAACTTCTCTGTGTACTTGGTAGCTATTTCTACCTCTGAATTAATTCCCCTGATCTCACGGTAGCTCATGGTGTAAACATGAGCCTCTGCCTTGAACTTTTTGGGTGAAAAGGCGTGATTAGATTGCTGTCCAACACCTTTCCAAAGTCACCAAATTTTCTCTTTTGATGTATTTTATGAGCTACAGGAGTGTCACATTTGGCAAGGATGATTCACCAGTTGTGAGAGTGGGAATAATCTACAACACCCAAACAACATTTTCAATACAATAGCGAAATTTTAACAAAGGTCGCCCAAGATCCTCTTTTTGCTCATTTTTCTAAGTTGTATATGTTAAGCATATTGCCTAAAACTGTGTTGTTGTTCTGGGGAAATGCACAGCTTCATATAAAGGTTAAAGGCACTGATAAAACATGTTTTCCCCTGATATGACCTGAAATGATTATATGATGCTTGCAGAGCATTCAAAGCTAGACAGTTCCTAACAAAGCAGACATTCGGGGAATCAGCATGCGCTGTGAATCTTTGGGCTGGTAAGTATAATAACAAACACTGCAGGCAAAGTTGGTAGAAAAGGAAAATAAATTAATCTGTCCTCAGTCTAGTCTGAAGGTGGCTCAACTGTGGAGCTGTGCAGTCACAGCCTCTCTGTGGCAGTTGATGGTGAAGTTGTCACACTGAAGGGACTGCAGCTGTGCTGAGACAGTTACCAGACCGCATGCTCCCAACAGGAGTTGTTCTAGTGTGCAAAATGTCTCTAGTTATATTTCATATGGTCAGATTCTGAGTGGGGGATATTTCTTAATCATGATTTTTTTTTTTCCTCAGGTTCATAGGCAGCGAATTCCTCATTCACATCAACATGAAACATTCCTTCCAACTGCTGATATTCATTCAGATCAGCCTACAGGAACAAGGTCTTCAGCTGGACAAAACATACTTAAATTTCTTTGAAGTACTGCAGTCTGAAAAATTCTTTTCCTTTGATTATATAAAGTTGCTGTCTCCTCTAACAGCACAATAGCAGAGGAAGCTTTGGTCTATGGAGGTCCTGTTGGATCAAAGTCTAATGTTTAGACAATTTCTTCTGCTTATTTAATAATAGACACAGTTGAATCAATTCTTTGTCTCATTAACTTTTCTTTGACAAAATTTACTTGACATACTCTGCTTAGTGTTGTGCTTTGGCTCTGTTATAAACTTTTATTTCAGACTCATCAGGGGTTTTATGAGTGTGGGACATTAAAGCAAGCACATTTACAGTTGCATTCTCCTGTTGAGAGACTGCTGGCCTCAGTTTTTATACCTCCAGTTCTAATTTCCTTTGAATATCTCATATGGCTGGATACTAGATTCTACTGAAACACTCCTTTATGAAGGAGAAGCAGATTAGATGATCTACAAATCCTGTCTCATTTCAAAATGCACACACTTGAAAGCATGTGCACTTAAGGACATTATCTTGAGAATGTTCTTGATTTATTCATGAGTATTGTGCATTACCAACAAGTAATTCAATGTCAGTAAGCAGTTTTTCCAATGAAGTTCATGGAATTGTTTGGTGTCTAGTAAATCATGACCAAATTTTTATTAGGTTGCATGCCAGGGTCAACATGGTGAAGATGGACACTTTTCTCCTGCAAGCTATATCTATGTCATCCTGAGTTCTATCAGCTATGACAGAATGGTATTGTGAACCACAATTAATTTCCTTTACAATAGTGTGGATAACTTCACGGCTCATTAGACTGATGATTTCATTCTGAATTGTTGGACTTGTGTAATCTTGTTTTCTCTTCAGCTAGCTTCCCAGGGTCTCATTGTCATTGCTGTGAAGCTTCAGTAATTCAATAAAATTCTCCTCATCAATCTGATGGTCATGAATTACCAAGCCTTGTCTGCTCTAGTAATGTACGGTGAGTATTATTTTATACAGTGAAGAAAACTGATCTCCCATCTAACATTTCAGCTTGCTTTATCCTTCAGACATGCTGGAAAATGTGAGATTCTGATATTCCAATCAAACAAAGGCAATTTAGAGGCAATTTAAACAACTTATTGGCTAGGGAACATCAACAAATGGTGGAACTTTGGCACTGAAGTGAATTTATCTTCCTCTTCACCACTACTGACTTGATTCCTTCTGATGCTGCTTTATGTAACGCTTAGTGTCAAGTGGCACAGCTGTGGCATCAGAAGTAAGGCACTCACTCATAAGCTGACACCTTATGGATGGTGAATCTGTGATATCACACCAAATGATTTAAGAAATAGCCATGGAGAAGTAGAAATCACCAAGACACAAACATGAAAATATTTTATGAATATTTTCATAAGATAACGGTAAGAGCTATTTCTGGTAATCAGAAGTTTGAAGAGCATTTGCTTGCCTAAGTCTGCCAAAATACGATGTCATGACATTATTCTTGGAGCTATACCAGAATATGGTACTTCCAACCTAAACCATTCTATGAATGACATTAAGGTGGCTTGTATTCAGATTTTTCTATCTCCAAAAAACCAGCATGATAGATAAAGGGAAGAGTGAGAAAAAGTGAGGACAGAACAGACAATTTTCAGTAAAAAATGAAGTATGGAAAACCAAATTCATACCATGGTTAACTGCTGTTAAACTAAAACTCAGATAAGGGGATGCATGAATTTTTATTCCACACATCTCATCAGAAACATTGAACCGCAGTTGGTACGTGGGGCAACAAGCCTGTCATGCATAATTTGCTTAGAAATATTAGGTCTGTTAGTACATGTAGAATTTAAGTTAGAAGTTGAGAATAAGACTGTCTCATGTTTTCATTATTCATCTATTTGTGTCTCAGTTCTCACCTATGAACGAGAACTAATTTATCATTACCACAGAAACTTTTAACAAAGATAAATAAATCAAAGATTAAAAATATTCAGATATTAAAGTTAAGGGATGCTTATACATGCCTAGGGACAAGTCTAAAGCCAAGAGCTCATTTCACTGTCATTTGTGAAGAGCATAATAAAATACATGTTTAATGACAAAATGGTTCATTTGGTAACATTTTGTCCTGGTTTCAGCTGGGATAGACTTAATTTTCTTCCTAGTAGCTGCTGTGTTTTGGATTTAGTATGAGAATAATGTTGATAACAAATGTTGCTTTAGTTGTTGCTAAGTAATGCTTATACTAAGTCAAGGACTTGTTCATCTTCCCATGGAAGCTGTGAGGGAGCACAGCCAAAGGAATATTCCATACCATAGATGTCATGCTCAGTATATAAATGGGGGTTGGTCAGCAGGCAGGAATCCGCAGTCGCTGCTCAGGCTGGGCAATCAACGATCGGGTGGTGAGCAATTGTGTTGCATCACAATTTTTTATATTCTTTTACTATTATTATTATTATCTTATCTTCCATTACTGTCCTATTAAACTGTTTTTATCTCAACCAATGAGGTTTTTTTCCTTTTTCTTCCTCTTCCCCTTATCCTACTGGTGTGTGTGGGGAGTGAATGAGTGAACGGCTGCGTGGTTCTAGTTGCTGGCTGGGGTTAAACCACGACACATTTCAAGTAGAGCACCTTCTTATATGATATGAATTGTGCAGCATGGATTATAAAGATAATCTCAATCTGGTACATTCTGTGTTCTGACAACTTCATATCATAACATCACTGTCTTTCACTGTCATAGTTAAATACTGGAGAGTTTCCAAGAATTGGACAAAAGGAATTAATAAGTAAGAAGTGAGAAGGGTTTGGGTTACACATTTTAAACTTTTATGTCACAGAACAGACTATGAGAAAATATTGTTTAGAATACATAAATAAACAACACTATAGTTACACTATATTTAGAATCTAACTACATTGTGCTGTTTTCTGAGTAAGTGTGGCTAATTCTCAAATTTATGTACTAAACATGTAAATACATAACTGCACTTTCACTTTCATATTTAACATGTATTTTAAAATCTGACTGCATTTATTATAACATTTATTTCAGGGTAAACATTCTAATTATAACATTTATTATTGGTACTTAAACTATAAATATAACAAAGAATAACCATACAGTGTAGTTAGTGTATTAAAGACTAATTATGGCACTTTTTGGCATGTATCAGCTAAACTGCCATTGTTTAAATTTTCTTTTGAATTCTATCCAGTGCATACACAGTGGTAATTGCAATGTAGCACCAGCAAGTTTATTAGAGCACCTGAATTCTGCCAAACTCGTAGGGCTCAATCTTGACCTTAGCTAGGACATCTTTATAGTATAGTGTTTACACAAACTATTTCTATCGATAAATTTGTTGCCAGCTGGAAATTTCAGTTTGTAAAGAATCTTCTGATAGCTAAAGATGGTGTCACAGCCACTGCATCAGTTTCATGCGCTGGGACATGCTGGGAGGAAATACAGAAACCTCAGATAAGTCTTAAGTAGCAGCATGAGACTGAGAAGGCTCTTGCTATCAAATTACAAGTTGAAGCAGCATTGCTCTTAGCCCTGCCTCAAAAACTATGAATACACAGCTGATGACTTTATATCTTCACCAAGATACCGATGGACAACACACAACTAAATGAAGGCTGGTTAGTAAGTTGTAAGATGTCTACATAATAACAGTATCTTCACAGTGCTGGTGTAAGGAGCTCTATAACCATTAATTGTGATATTCTGCCCCAAGATGTGTACAAAGTGGTCCCATGGAAGCTAGTGGGAGCTTGGGAGCTGCAGCACATTCTGAGGATGGCTGGCCAGAAGAATGTAAAAGGACTCCATTTTTCTTTATTTAAATCTTACAGCAATTCCTTCAGTTCTGCTGGTGCTTCTGCTCATAAATGAGAATGGGCTTGATAAAACAACTGGTGTATTTTCAAGGCTTATTGGAAAACCCATTCAGATCAGTTTCACTATTCTCTATTTGGTGCGGAGTGCTATGATGATCAATGTGGTATGTGAATCTACCAGCTTTGATATGAGAAGACATTTTATTTCATTCATGCAAGGCTGGTGCATTTTTTTTTTCATTCATACAACACTGGGAAGTTTTGTAAAGGATTTTTTGTTTTACTTCTGTATAATTTTGATTTTTAGAAAAAATAAGAGATGGAGGATTTGATTCTTTTGGGGCTTCTTCAATGGTTTCTCAACTACCTTCTCAACTATCTTAGTAATTTCAGACATTTTAACACAAATTGCATGTTTTATTGTGATCTTAGTATCTCAAATTACACTCTCCATGGGGCACAGTTTTTTAATACTGTAGCTAAATTGTTGTTCGCATCAGGAGAAAGGGGCCTGCCTGTTTTGTTTGATCTAAGTGGAAGACTGGCCATGGCTTGCATTTTGACATTTGGAAATACTGGGTAGAATTACCAAGTTCTGCACCAAAAGGAGATTTATTTATTTATTTATTTATTTATTTATTTATGTCTAGTAAATTACAGGTATTTAAAATGTATTTTCTTAAAGCAATTCTTCACTTTATGCTTCAGTTCCATGACAAATCCATTACAGGCTTTTTCTGTTTCATAACAGGGAAGAGACTGAGATTTACTACAGATTTCTAAAGCAAGTATATATGCTAAAATGTCCATTTCTATTTGCATTAGATCATTTTTGTAATTATTGAAGTTAGGTCTTACAGTCATCTTGCTCCAAAATCTTGCTGGAGATCAAAGTTTTTGTGGGCACAAGACTTCTCAAAGAGTAATACAGGTCACTTATGTTTCCCCTACAGCAAACTGTATTTAAGGCAGCACTCAACCCTAATTTCTGGGTGAAGTTTAAATATGTTTTTGACTTAAAAAGCTTACAGTGCTTAATTTGTGATTGCTTGAGATGCTGCCTCTACACCCTTATTGTCCAGCTACTTCTCCATGGATAGTCTTACTGAATTGTCTGCATTCTCATAGCTACAGTGCCCCCTTCCACAGGGAAGGAAAGAGTACACACTTTCTGAGCAACTTGAGTTACCATACAGCAATCAATTAATTTGCTACAGATTTTTTTTTTAAATCCTTTTGGTTGTTGTCTGTTCCACTCTCAACACAGACATGATAGTCATAAACAATGAATTGTGCACCAAAGGGAAAAAATGCAGGCTGTAGATGAGCAACCTCTTGATATTAGATCTTAATTCCTGCTAACTATGGTAAGCAATGGTCTGGGGCATGATGGGAAGCTTAGCAGGATGACTTTCAGGTCAGACTTGAAAGAAGATAGAGAAAATTTCGAATATGTTTACAGAAAATTTCTCCCCAGCAAGGGAGAAAGCGTTAAAGTGCTTATTTGGGACATGTGCAAAGGCAACTTACATGGTGAGAAGAGGTAAGTGACCTCTTGGTACTGCATATGAATGATATGAATTATGCAGTATGTCATGAAGGCCTTTGTGACTGAGATAAGGAACCTATCTTCTATCTGTTAGAGAAATGGGAGCCAACTGAGAGATGCCATCGGAGATGTAACATGATCAAAGTGATGGATAGAAACTTTTTGTGTTGAAATGTATGGGACAAATGTCTTGCTTGTTACAGTAAAAATGATACAGATGTTACATAAGAACGTGGATGAGGAATTACCAGTGTAGATAGACAGTTGTGTCTAAGAGGTTATGGAAGTAAAGAAACCCTATGGCAATTAGGCTTGCAGGTGATCTGGAGGTATGAAAATATCTTGGAGAGCTAGGAGGAGATATCAGAAAGGCAGTTCAGATTTGGAAGATGGAGCATTACTGACTTTGTAAGCACATCAAGATGTTTTCTACAGAGAATAGAATGATGACTGTTTTGTGGTACAGAATCCATTTTAACTCCCTTTACTGGATACATAATTTCAAAAACTTTTGCCTGCTAATGGAATAGTCACATACCAGATTTCTTTTAACAAGAGAAGAAACCATTTTCATTTTACTAGTTTAATCCAAGAAGCAAAATCTTCTTTTCCATGTAACTTTTCATACAATGCCTTTGTTTAATTTTATGTTCCATGTGATGGGCTACAGGAAAAGAATTTGGCACCCATTCTAGTCAACCAACCAACCGTAAACCCATCCAGGACTTAAAATCTGTGTTTTCCAACTTTGGACACGTTGTTCTCTCCTTTTTCTGACTCTGCGTTTTTTTTCCAGCTTGAATTTCAAGCCCTCTTGCTAAGTGACCTACTAAAAGTCCTTGTTGCTGTGTACCCGTTTTGTTCAATACAAACTGAACTGAGATCACCTCTGTTCACCTTAAGCCAGCCTTACAACTATAAGAAAGGCAATTTTTCAGGGCACAGACTGCATGATATTCCTGTTACTAAGAGCATTTTCTCTAAGTTGTAGCTAAGATACGTAAGAGTGGGTAGTTCACAGTGGGGTGGTCTGAGCTACATTTGCTCTTGACCCAAACTCAAGCAAAACCAACCAACTCATTGCTGTTTTTAAGAGCGCTACTAGAATATAGACTGCAGGTTTGAGGCTACATATGCACAAGCATTGACATAGTAGGTCTTATTTAACTAGTGAAACAAAATGTGATTCAGTGAAGTATTTCAGCAGAGAGATCATTGCCTGTAGCCATGACCTGTAAGTCCTATAGCCAGAACTGTGGCATGCATACTTGCTTTAGGGAAATTTACATCCAACAGGGAACATGTAAGCAGTACAAGTCAGCCTGAGCAGTAAGAGATAAAATTCCAAGTTTTGGATGATTAAAAAGTCTTTGATGTTCTACATGAATAGAGTAGACGTGGAGACCAAATACATACTCTCCAAATTTGATTCAATAAAGCTGAAACTCTCTGCCTTGCCCTTGGCCTCACAGTGCACCCCACATTAAAACCATTCAATAAAATTTGATACATTGCCAACTGTTGCCTGCCTGAAGATTAAACTACTTAAGTTTTCAATTACCTATGATATAATACAACAAAGACACAAGAGTAATGTCCTTAACCCTCCAGCTGAGCAATCAAAAATAAAAAAAAGGCTATTTACAGTGGAGGAAAGCCTGAACAAAGAGATGGGCTTTGCACTGTGCCCTCAAGGTCAATAGAGGGGGACTTGCTCTACCCATATAGCTTTCTAGTATAACTATGTCAGTTTGGGGCCTGATTTTAAACATATATAACCCTTGACACTGATGAACTTCTACCAGTATGAAGATGCTTGATCTAAGTAGAGCTGATACAGCTATTTCAATGCAAGTGTAACTCACTGATGAGTGAGGCATCTCTGATGAGGGGCATGTCTGCACTGTATCCTGTTGCAGAGATATGTGAGATAACTCTAGCTGATGGAAGTCAAAAAAGTGTATCTGTGCTAAGATAGCACTGAGCCTTCTGAGAGATAGTTATAGTAAGTCAACCACAGAATTGTGATAATGTGGTTCTGCTGTTTCTGGGCTTTAATATCTGCTTTAAATTAATGCTGCTCTGTGGACAAACCTGCACACTCAGAATTAATTGGTTGGTCTCTACTGTGGTTCTGACTTACACATTATAGACTTAATCACTGTTTCCCACTGTTTGATCCCTGTAGATCTGATCCTTAAACTAACATGAATAATTTTCTTTCTATTTTTCCTCACTGACTCTAAAGGAAGGTTAGATAATTTGTTCAGCTAGAGGTTCACATTGTAAATACATTACTTGAGATGAATCCTATTTTTAATGTGTTGAGCAGAAGAGTAATATAATAAGAGTAGGATCTTAATTCCAGTACAGCTACATACCCATCACTACGATAGCATCATAAAAGTAAGCAGATCTAATTAATCAAAGTGGTACAATTTCTGCACGCAGAAGATGCAGCCCCAGCCGCTCTTGGAATATGGGGAAGAAAACTCCAGAATTGAGAAGTCTGGTGAGAATTTCATGTTCTTATGTGCAGCTAAAATGCTTGATCTCAGCTATTCTCGAGAGACTTGCAGCAGTGCACAAGGAGAGAACGTGTACCTCAGGTAGTTAAATCTCAGATCATGTAAGGCTCTCAAAGTGAAAAAAGCATGCTAATTTGCACTCTGAAGGGAAGCAGTAACTAAGTACTGGTGTAGTGTGATTCTTCTGACCAGTTTGACTAAAGAAGCGGGTCACTGCATCTGCACCAGCTGGAGCTTCTGAGTGACTTTCAGGAGCATAATATGTTTAGCAAGCAGCATGGTAATCTAATCAGTGAATGGAAAAGCATGACTGTAGGCAAAATGTGGCAGGATGGGAAGAACTTACTAGTTAAAAAAGGAAAACAAAATGAACTTCCCTCAGCATTCCTGAACCTGCATTTGTTTATATATTTCCAGGGGTTATAATTAATATGATTTCTATGTTATATATCTCATTGCCAAACATTTTAATATCATATCAACAGCAATCTCAAGTAACATTTTATCTTACCAGTTGTAAACTGCTGCACTGTAAATTGCTGGTTCAATGTGAGTTAAGAAACGTGCAAAAGCATCGGGTCTTATTTGCAGTTAACTCCAATTTGCAGACTCCTTACTTTGCTAAGAGACCTAAAGCAGCTCCTGGTGCAGTCATGCACTGGGACTGAATTTTGTACATTTTCAAAGTCATAACAAGTTTCTATTTAAGATGTCTGGAGTAGCAAACTAACATTCCAACAAAAAGACCGAGTCTTTTATTCAGTGGAGAAGCAACTAAATACTGCAGAGCATGACAATTTTGTTGAACAGTACTTTCAAAATGCTTTGATATGGGAACATTTGAATACTTTAACGTAGAGCATGACACTATAACATGTTACGAAATTACAACAGATGTAAAATTAATATATTAGTTATATTAATATATCTTCTCTTTTGGGGAGCTATGAAATATCTTACGTAAAGATAGTAGGCTCTGCCCTTAAGGGCTCTTATTTAGCTTGTATCTTATTAGGTCTAATAGAAAGAACAACATTGACAAAAATGTAATGCATGTCTCATAAACAAAATCAAATTATCCATCCATACTGCTACATAGTGAAAAAAGTCCTTCTGCTGAGTTTCCATACCTTAAAATTAATTAATTTTTATTTTGTAGGAATTTGTAGAAAATCAATAGAACCTCTGCTGAAAGTGTTGGACCAACCTCCACACCTGATTACACTGATGAAAATTTGGAATTACTGCCTTGAAATCAGAGCAGTTTCAATGAAAGGAACTTGACACATACAAAGTATATTTTGGCCCATTATATTTTTGAAGTAAAAGGAAACGTCAAATAGTTTCCCTGTTCTACACTGTAAATTCCTAAATCATTTTATTGATTGCAAAGGAAGACAGCATTTGGCATATTGGATCAAACTGATGGTATAAACTGCTTATGTCAAAGGCAACAATATCAGTTGCTTTAAAGAAAGGTAAAAGAAACTGTGCAAAGAAGAGGCATGGAATAACCTGCTACAAGGGCAGAAATATGAGGAAATACAGGAAAAATGTGTATAAATATATATAAAAAGAAAGGGAATAATACAGCAAATGCACGCAAGGAGATTAACTTTCTCTTTTCTAAAGATATCTGAAAATGCATATATACTTTATAAAGTATCAACAGTTATCCCTTTTATTAAATATCTAGAGTAAATTCTCTATCTAAAAAAATGCTGGGTACTTCTTTTGCATCCAATGAATATTCATTGGGAAGTTCATTGGTGGGTGCCTATTCAAAACTGAAAGATCAAAAGGGAACTGTGTCAATTTTGTCCTTTTCTGGGTTGACTGCTATTTTTTGATGTAATAAATTGCCAATTTTAGAAGGGTAAAGAACAGAAATGGAAACGAGTATGCCTTTCAGGAGACTTTTGACTGTGCCATTATGAATAGTCTCCAAACAAACAGCTTGTTGCAAGCCATTCACATAGTAGATAGACATCCAATTGTTAGCCATGCAAATAGCCATATCCAATGGTCAGACAGCTGTTAGCTGGCTCTTAGAATGATTGGTAACCAGACTGTTGTAGAACTTACTCATGCCTACAGGCTGCTGGGTCTCATCTTTTTCTAAAATCTTATTAATAAATTGAACACGTTTTATGGGATCACTGATGTCTATCACCTCCCTTTTCACCGTCTCAGTAACAAGTAGAAGACAAAACCAAAAAAAGAACAAGTAGGAAAAACATGTTCACAGGTTATCTCTGTAGACCAGAGTTTTATCCCCATAGCAATAACACAGGTAAAATTAAAGCCTGTTTTCTGCAACCATTGCAACACCTTTGTATTGCTAAGTGTAAGTATGTTATACAGGCACACACGTACACACAGAGACACACTCACACATGCTGCTTATACACTTATACACATATTTCTGAGTCTCAAAGCCATATTCTGAAAATGCATACACCAGGAGCAAGTTTAGACTTTTAAAGGTTCATGAAAACTGCCACTGATATCTAGGACAGTCTTTTACAGGTACTTTTCCAGAACACTGGGCAATTGTGCACTCTTTTGATTGTGGATGGCTTTTCATGTCTTGGTGAAGTTTTACATCTTGCAACAACAATTTGTCTAATGTAAATTAACTAAAAATACTTCAGATAAATTGGAAAAAAAAAAAGGAAATTGAAAGCTCACTAGACATCATGCTCTTGGTAGTGCCCAGGACTGTCCAAGTATGGCAGAATTCTTTAGCTGGACTGTCCATCCTGTTTGCAGGACTTGATCCATAAGCCAAATAGTAACTGGTAGTGGGAGAAGGTGGGTTTCTCTCACTTTTAGCTAATGCAGCAGTTTCTGACATTTTGGTAGCTGATACCCATTTAATAACATTGATGGTGTCTGGGCTTAGGTAATCTTGCCCCTAGCTTCCTCCCCATGTTCTCTTTGACTCTCATGACCTTATATTCCTCTTCCCTGGATCAGGCCTTTATGCGCTGCATCTTCACTCTTGTTTCTGTTGCACCAGGCTGCTGAGTCCTCATGTTGCCACCTCCCCTTCCAGCTCTGGCAAAACCCAAGCATGTGAGTGGAACTCCACTAATTCTCCAAAGACACTAACATGTCTCTGCACTGTGTTGCTTCCTCAGATCTCTCACGCCTGGAGGAGCAATGCATATTGTCCTGAACAGGCTCTCTATGGAGCCAACACAGCTTCTGGAAACAGGTCCTTGATTCTGTACTGAATCTTGTAATTATACCATCACTGAAACCTACAGCACTCAGCAGGAACCACAACTCAAAGGTTAGTGGTGACACAGGTGTGTTAAACTTGGTTTCCTTTTCTTTATGAAACAATCTGAGCCCTTGCTTTCTGCTACCTGAGTACTTGAATTGCAAAGTTTTAGACTGAGGTGGATGCTGTGCACCTTTTAAAATTGCTGATTGATATGAATAACAGACAGCAGAAAGTTAGAGTATAATTAAAAAACATTCTGAGTTAGGGTACTCAGTTGAGGAGACAGAAACCAAAGTCTCAGTCCTGCAAATGACTACTGAAGATGTTTTTTGGATTCAGAATTAATCGTAAGATTATGTGTGTGCACGCCTTCCCCATCACAGTATGTTTCTTACCTACAAGGCTATGTTGTCTTTTTCTTTATATGTGCTTTCTCTGTTTTTTCTCATCTCTTTCTGGCTCAATGACATTTTAATTATGCCAAACAAGAAGGAATAATATCAGTAACAGAAACGGACAAACAGAAGACACACATATGCAGCCATCTCACCCCCTTCTCAAGGCTCTGTGTAACCACCTAAGGAGGTCATTCACTGGGAGAATAGAGTTTCTTTCTGGAAGGCAGGCAACTCAGCACAGGTTTCCTGTCTCTGAATGAATACTCAAACAAGACCATGTTCTTGGCCTTCCAAATCTCCCAATGGAATGTAAACAGGATTAAAACACTTACGTCTATAGGTTGCAGTAGGTTAGCAAAGGTTAGGTACAGCATTACATGGCAACATGATGTTCAAGTCTATCTAGAGGTGACTCTGTGTAGCTATTTTCCATATCTATAGTTAGGACAATTACTGGGCTATACCTCACAGAGATGTTAGAGGTTAAAGATCACAACACTAACAGAATGATTGAAATGAGATCTAGAACTACATAACATTCCCCCCAAAATATGAACAGTTAAAACAGAATTTGGAGGGACTGGAATAATTAATATTCCTCTTGACATTTGCCACTGAACTACTTCTTTCTGAACATCATGCATTTAGGAGCTTCTTGGAATGTTGCTGCTAAAACTGTGCCTTGTCCTATGAGAGTTCCAAATGGGCTTATGGACTAATAGGTTTTTCCTTCTCATCTAGTACATGAACTGATTGGAAGTGTTCATCTTTTATTTTCCATACCTATTTGGAATCTAGCAAATGCTTCCTCAGTTTTCAATTACTTAAATACGTCCATTAATTACTCCTAGCTGGTATTTTCCAGGCCCTCCAGATTTCTTAAGAGTGTATCTTTTATTAATTACCTCAAAACCTGCTTTAATACTCCTTGCAAGGTATCTGATTTTCCTGTTGCCGGATGTGAGTTCACTAGGTGAAAGTTACCATGAAACAATTTAATGGGAGCTTCGATCTCATTGTTTTTTACTAATTATTATTTATGTATCCAGTGCCCCAGGTGTCTATGGACCTTAACAGGCATTTTAAAAAAAGGCCATAGCCCAATTAACTAAAACAGTAACTATTAAAAAAAGGTGCAAGTGTTTGGGAAAAGGGCACGATTACAAGAATTATTGCAAGATTGAAAGGTCACAAATATACTTACTGTTACAGATGAACTTGCTCATTTACAGCAAACTAAAATGGAAAGACTGGAACAAAGACTGCAGTGCTTAGCACTGGATGCCTAACTGGAAGTTGAGGGCTTTGGAGAGAGATCTGAAAAAAGGATAATCATTGTGCAGGGATAAGAAGCATGAAGCAAACAAAAGCATGTGTCCTTTGTGAAACAAGAGGCTAATGGAAGTAGAATCTGTCGGGCTGCTGGGGGGAAACAGGGTAAGTCAATAGGGAGGTTAAGGCAATCGTTTCCCTGGATAGTGAGGATGAGAAACTATTTTCGAACATCCCGTGCTGTGCTTGGAGCTGCACACTACACAGAGGACATTGTCCGGGCCACAAAAGAATTCACTATCTGAGAGACTGATAGTTTAGTTTTATCCACCATGGTTCTTGCAGCTACCTTTGCCAAACTGCAGCTGTGCCAAAGCTTAAGAATAGGCTGACTTCCAGCATCAGAAACTGTTGGACCATCGAGGCAAGATCTGGACCACAATTCACTAATTTCTCCACTGTAATGAATATGCATAACAATTAAAAATGTTGCATAGAATTTGTTACCCTTCTGCTTGACTTCCTTATGGGTTCCATGAAGAACTTTTTCACCTGAGTGACGATGCAAGGATTCAGTGCTGTTTTCCTGAACAAACTAGCACTTTGACTTTTGTAGTTGCAGCTTGTCCAAATATTTCTCTCATGTTTAAAGTGCAGATTCTCTTTTTATGCAGATTGCATCTTTGATGATATGGGGAACTTACACAATTCTATCCTATTTCAAAATTCTTAGTACCAACAGCAGAGATGGTGTCAAATCTTCAGCTAGTGGAAGTTAAAAGTACCTCTTGTAACTTTACCATAACTAACTTGCTTATGAAAATGTGACTTTTGCCTTCATTTACTGCAATATGGCATTTTAATAATTTCATTTATGTTTTTTATAATGATCTCTTGGTTCTGACTTAAGTATGTTAACTGAAGTTCAATTACCACACCAGCTAACCTAAAACAAGAAAGACCGTTAAAGTTACATTTTTCTCACAGTGACAAAAAATTTTTAAAATTCCTGGAGCTGCCCCATGCCATTTGTTTCTTCAGTTATACTTGGTCATATTCAGAAGGACTGTAATATTTGTTTCAGTAAAACTGCCAATGGAAAAATAAAGCTCTTCCTTGATTTTGGCTGCATGCACTAGTTAGTAAGATGCATTCACTGGTAAACTGTTTTTAAGGATGCAGGTGTAGGCTGATCTTTCATGCCAATGGTGCTGCTTCAATAGTCCTATGTCCAGAAGTGGATGGCTGCAGGCCAGTATCCAGTTAACTTCCTGGATACAAGGAAAAGCAAGCTATCTCCTTTATTTTAAATATACCTCTCTTTTTCTAAGTAGAACCATTAGTTTTTATTGATGGGACTAATGCTTTGCATTTAGCCCAAATTACAATAGGAAAGGAGATGCTTAAGGGTAACTGGGTGATGAAAGGACTACATTAGAGTACAAGTCCAAAGGCTGCTGTTTCCTATTTGTAATGCTGAATCCACATGCAAGTCATATTTAAGCTATAAACGGTGGCGCCTAGGGAGTATACACTCCAATTGCCTTGAGAAACTAAATACTTTTATCAAATCACCAGATGGACTTGTGTTCAAAAAACACTCTTGAACAACATGGCTTTTCCTATATTCAACTTTAGATAATAAATGGGGCTTTCAGCAACCTAAACAACTTAATTAACTTGTTGCCCCTGATCTTTTATAGTTTTACTTATAGAAGCTTACTACACATAATTTCAGACTACAGAAAATTTCACACACCATGTGTAATTTCAACTAGCCTCCAGTGATCTGTCTTGTTTTAATAATCTGAAATATTTTGCAGTTCTACTACCTTCAACTTTTCATCAGAGAACTGTTAGACTACGCCATCCATTTTCTCTCATCATAGAAATATCATTTGCGGTTGGGCAAGGTTAATGCTATGAAGGTTTAGCTTCCAAAAGAACACGGTTTGGGTACTGGTTTGGAGGAAATTTCAGAATGAAGAGACAGGCCCTGGCTAAATGGAATAAACGCAGCCAGAGTGTGTGATTTTCATCATGGCAGTAGAAAGAGGCAGAATTTGATTCTCAGGATGTCTTAATGGGGCAATAGTCTGGGTGAAACAGTTTTCATTGTAGTAGGAGGACCACTGATAAACATGAAGATGTTATTGAATATACTTCAAACCATAGCGGCTGAATAGAGTTCTGTTAACTCAGATGTCGTTACTTGCAAAGTAAAGGGGAAGATAGGGTTTTCTGAAACAAGAGAAGAAGAATAGTAAGGATACATGAGTTTAATTACCTCCATGTCTGTATATATATTTGAGGAATATGTCAAATGATCAAGAGGAATGATACAGCATCTGACAATGATTATGGCTTTGGAGGCATAATAGGAATTCTGACGGGTGGATTATGAAGTGAAATCTCAGTTCAGCTATATGAAAGAAATCAACAGAAAGATGAGATGTCCTTAGTGTCATAACTAAAACTAAGTTCACAGCTATAATCTGACAAGTGGAATAAGATATATAAAGCTGAATGTGAAGCTGAATATAATCAGCAATAGCTGTAAAAATTAAAGGCACCTGAAAACTGAGTAGTCTGTATATCCCTAGTAAATATTGTGTACGTCTTGTATACTACTTTTGCACCAGTCTATCAAAGTACCCAGAGCCACATGGCCACAGTCAAAGCCAAAACAATTTAAATATCAAGGTAGTTACAAATATGACAAAATCTGAACTGAAGAGTGCGTATAAGATCTGAGCCACTATAAGCTGTAATAAATTACACTCTCCATGAAAATGAAAAATTTGAAAATAGTAAATAGCTAAGGTCGGTATTGGGTAGGGATGAATAAGTGATAAGGAGAAGAGGGAAAGAGAAGGAGAAATAAAGTACAGTACAACAGAAGGTCATTTAAAATTTACAGATGGGGAAACAAAGTTTTCTTCCTAGAGGGATTCAGAAGAAAATACTTAGCTTTTACAAGTATATGAGGAGAAGTGGTTCTTTCTAAATGAACAGAGGATAGGAATTGGTGGTAATATTCCCAACGTTAGCTATGAAACTTGGTTTCCTTGATCAGACATTAATAAGAAAAAAAGCACTGAAAACAGAAGTACCATGAATTTTAAATTATTCCTTAAAAATAATAAAGAAAACATACACAGGAATGAATTAGAGTGGCACTGAAACTGCCAACATTAGCCTAACTTTGCTAACATTAAAGCCAATGGTAAAACTAACACCGATTTTGAGAGTATTGGTGTTAGGTCAGTGCTGAATGCTTTTGAAAATTCCCCCCTCAGATGATAACTGAACCATCAACCGCAATTGCTTGGTGAAGAGTAATTCTTGCCAGACGAGTTGTTTATTTGTTTTGCTTTGTTTTCTCTACAGGAAAGCCTAACAAAATTAGTAGATGATGAGAAAAGTGGGGGAGGCATACTGGAGTTTTAATAGAATAATCAGTATGGTTCCTCATGGACTCTTCCCTTTAGTTCAGCTTGGCAGGGAGAGCAGCCCTGCTTCACTGACTGCCCAATGGCTGTGATCAAGCAAGAGGGGGAATTTACCCAGAGACAGAGCAAGACATATGGTTGTGTGGCTAGAGGAAAATAGTGACACTTATGAAGCTAGCTAACTTTCTTGAAATTTACTCACACATAGAGATGGACAACGCATCAACACAGTTCTACCTTAATGACCATGCTGTCAGCACTTACAGGCAAATACAAAGTGATGCTACTACCTAAGAAATATATTGTGTTGGAGGCTGAAAGGCTAGAAATACAAGCAAACCACATATTTACCAGGAGAATGAGATTTTACCATCCCGTAACATGAACATAGTCAATCCTTATATTTGCTAGGGGTTCATCCTGAATACAAATTAAAAAAAAAACAAACCAACTTTGGAAGCAGTTGTGCTGAGATCATGGGTAGAAATAATACTTAGCAAACTGGACATTACATCTGGGTTTCTAAGGCAATATGTCAGCAAAAAAGAAATAATGAAATTCAATCTTAAGTTCTTAGGGTTTACTGAAAATAACAATATTTGATAAAGAATACAGCAATAAAACCCTATAAGATCATAGGACTATTAAACTTTGTGATACTGCATTGCCAAAAAGATGCATCAGCTGCATAAAGCACAAAGAAAAGAAGAATGATAACCCAAGCAGTGCCATCTAGGCTACATTTCACAGAATATAAATTTAAATGTGCTAAGCAAACAATTTCATTTCTTTTATACTGCATGCCCTGGCTTGCACATCTTACAGAAATGATTGTGAAGAGATAATTTAACAATGTATCTTGGTTGACAATTTGTCTTTTTTACCTAACAAGCTAGATTAAGATGCTAACTCAGCTAAAAAAACTCACACATTCCCTTGGAATGAAGAAATAGTAAAAACATTTTGGAAAATATCATGCTACAAAGGCAAGGCAAAAGATGCAGTTAAATCAAGAATGAACAGTTATTTCCTTTTTCTGATGCTGAAATCAGAAAGGGAATTCCCCTGTATTTACCACCTGAGCTTGAGTAAGTTAAAATTTCCCAGGTTTCTTTCTGCTTGTTGCCTTCTTTTTGTCTAGTGACATGAGCAAAAAGGCAGAAGAATACCACGTGCAATAGGAGTTATTGGGATGCAAGCTTTTTCCAGCACTTCATGGGGTGAGGGGCTTTACATGACAGTAGCTTGTTCAAGTCACTGAGACACCTCAAAAGGTGTGTCTGTACTGCATTAGCTGTGCCCAAGTACAGATTTTTATTCATTGTGGTTTAAGTAAGTTTGTATCTGTAGTGCTTAATCCAGCCCTGAGTTTCTCTGTTTGGCAAATATACTTCCTTGCTCCAGACCTGAGCCAAAGTGTGAGACAACTTATAGGAGCAGTATAGATGGCTGGGGAATTTAGTCTTGCATGCTCGCTTGGGCCATAAACTAACATGGCTGTATAGACTTACCAATAAAGATCAGTATTATGATGTCAGCCAGTTAGTAGCTAGGGATGCTGAGCCAAACGACCTCATAGAGGCCTGCATCTTGACACTTATAAATAATTACCAATATGATACAGGACACAAAAATAGAGCAGCATTTTTCCCATAGACATTTATGCCTCAGCCAGGACAGGGATGGCTCAATAACTTCTAAAGGCAAGACTGTTAGTCAGATTTAATTTTCCCTCATCCCATCACGAACCACTAATTAGGAGTATTCCCTGTTCTTGTGATTTTTATCATGGTCATGATATTTGATACTTCTCTGCAAAGCCCCTGTTTTGGAGCCATGTGATTACTTCAGACAGAAAGTTTCCAGACTTTAAGGTTGGTTTTGTTTGTTTTTGTTTTTGTTTTTTGTTTTTTTAAAAAAGAAAAGCTATACACCAAAACAACAAATAGAAAGCCTCCAAATTCTTAGTTTTTCAAGTGTCGTTATTTCTGTGGCCTGACATGACTTTAACATCTGATGTTAACAATATGACATTAATGTCATGTTAAAAAAAAAACAAACAAAACCTAAAGCTGTTTCCCCCAAGGAACCAAAATAAAATACTCTAACTTTTGTAACCACCAGCTGAGTTTTGCTCCGAACCAGGGACATCTATTTACTTCCAGTCTTTTATTTTACCTTTCCTCCTTCCCCAAAATATTTCTAATTATCTCTATTAATTAAATTGTTTGCTTCTTTAAACAGCCCTCACAAAAATTCAGTCTTGTTGATGTTACACAGTATTTTCCATGTAAATAAAAAGAAATGTTCAGTACAGAAGAAATCTTAAGAAGGGTAGTTTGAAATATTTTATAGTGAGAAATATTTGAAACTTTCCTTGTTGGCTAGGAATGTGCAGTTTCTAAGCCAAACGTCCATTCCAGATTATGCAGTTAAACTCTCACTAATATAAAAGACACAAAGACTTTTCTTTGGGTTTTCTGTGGCCTGTCATGCTGTTCTGTGAACGAATTGTCATTTTGTTCTGTTACACAATTACTTTTAGTGATTCACCTTTTTAATGAGAGCAGAAAGGAAACAGCAAAGATAACATTTTTCTAAAATGTTTTCAGAAAGGCCCACTGGAATTTGAAATGGGTCTTATTTGGTGTACTTTGCATAATTTGTTACACTAAATATGAAACAGATTTCAACTGCAGCTGTAGTGCACGTGTTATTCAGAAAAGCTCGAGTCTCCCAGAACACAACCATTGGCTTACACAGAGTTTGTCAAAATTGTAATCTCTGGGCAGAATGACACTGAGTAAAAACACCATACAAAAAGGAAAAAAAATAAACAGTCAGAAGCAGATGCTGTCTGCTGAGGATTCACACAACATTTGCTCTCCCTCACCTTTGTTTTTGGCAAACTACATCATTACTTCATGTTAAATGTACTGAGGGAGGGAGCAGCTAATACTTTACTGATCTGTCTCAGCAGCATTATTGTTATCACATGAGGACATGTGCCATGAGAGTAACATACACCTTGTCCTGCCACAACCAGTTGCAAGCCTCCTCTGTAGCCAAACAAGGCTGTGTGAACTTCAATTTGAGCTAGTGAAATGGCTTCAATTAGGCATTACACTTCTCAGGTGCAAATGGTGACTTGCAGTAGGTCTGTTCTGTCTTTGCCAATGTGGTTTGAATTTACAACTCCAACAACAAAAGTAACTAGAACTTGTGTTGCTGTCTTGATAGCAGCTCCCCAATGTTCAATGTTTGCCTTCTGAAGTGGAGGGTGATCATTGGTGTCTGCAAGTACCACCCTAAGATAGCAATCACAGCTGTTTTTTATATATATATATATATATATGGCTATAGCAGCAACTAGACTTAACAGTGAAAACCATAATCATAGATGAGCTGTAAAATTGAAAGAATTCTCTATTTCTGAATAAGGAACTTGATTAAATAATAATAAAATAATAGAACATTTATAACATAGCTTTTAGGTAACAGGAGCTGTTTTTTAACCCTGTGTTTTCATCTCACCAGTAATGAATTAACGATGAGTCTCCTCTGCACCACCACAATGCAAGCACATGATAGAAGAGGTAGACTCACGACACTTCTCACTGTTAAGATGTCTAATGTGTCATGTTACAGAAGCCTAAATTTAGTTGCTCATTATTTGTTTTAAGGTTAACATCCAAGCAAAACTCTCTCTGTGATTTTCTCTGCAATCCTTGGTCCATTATGGACAGCAATGGTCCTGTGCACAGGAAGTACATTGGGAAGAAGGGTCCTTTTCCATGTTGTTACCTAAGCATGACAGAAAGGGCAATAAGAAAGTGCCTTGAACCTATGCAGGGTATGCTCAGTGAAGATTATGATGTTCAAATGGACCGAGGCACAGGACACAGGTAAGGAGACTAAGTCCTAGTTCTGTCAGCACTTTAGAAAACAGAGAGTAATTGTGTAATTAAAATCACATACTGAAATGGTCAAATTAAAACCATAGAAGAAACTATAAGAAAAATTTCTTAACTGCTTTATTCCTCTTTAGTGCAGTTTGATATAATTCTTACCTAGGTTCAAGAAATGCCTTAAGGAATGACATATGCTACAGCTAAAAATTTAACAATGGTTGACTCAAACTTCAGACATGATTTTATAACTGCTTTTTTCCTATGCTTTAAACTACTATAAGGTTTAGTAGTTAAAATCTGCTAAGTGTCTTATTCTGAATGGATTTCTATAAGGTCCATTCTTTGATCTACTACTATGACACAACTTGGGATTTCATAGTATTTGAAGCTACGATCTTCATTGAGTAAAACAAGAAACTCAGCTGTTGGACTAGATACTGGTGGCTGATCCGTAAAAAAAAGAAAAAAAAAGCTAACCCACTAGTTTTCACTATGGGTGAGCCAATAGGAAAGAATGTATTTATTTTTGTTGACAAGGATCCGCTTTGTGAAGCATGAACAGACATGCAGCTTGAGATGTAAATCTAAGAGCAAAAGCTTTTATGGAGATTTGCTATGCCTTTCTCCCTGGTGTTTTGGGGCTAGGTAAGTATTCCATCATCTGAGAAATGTTTAAGTAAGGCCTGATCTTACACCAAAGGAATTCAGTAATAATACTCCTGAGCAAAATCAAAACTTTAATTTCCAAGCCAAACCATTAATTTCGTGAAACACCTTCATCTCTTCTCCTCCTGGCAGTTGTTTCCCTTTTAACCTTCCTTTATCCTAAACCCATCACAAACAGTTTCAGTTGGCATTATGGAAAATGAACTAGCCATTGCCAGGGAGGGGCAGCTGACATGCAAACCACGATTCAGTCACCCAGATGCTAAGATGGAGGGCCTAACAGAAGGGAGGCATTTGAAATGTTGGGTGTCCAGGAAGAAAATGAGGAAACATTTCCTGCATATAACTGTCCATATAGTTGCACTGTTCCCACATTCAGATGACAGACCTTATCAAATGTTAAGAGGGAAAACCTGTGAAGGAAGAGATTCAAATACACAAATGAATCTTGCGTATTTATTTTCTATTTAAAAAGTTTAGGTCTTTGATTCTTATTTGTGATTTTTCATGTCTTTCAAGTGTGAAGGGAAGTATCTTTGATTAACGGGCTTTATAAAAGCATGAATCTGAACTTGGAACATCAGAAGCAGTCTTTGACTAAGAAAGGATGAGGCGATGAGAAACAAAAGGATTTTATTGGAAATGTAAAGCGAGACACTGCCTGTCAGATCATGCTGGTCCCCAGTGTCATGAAAATAGCAGGGCTCTGAATGGCTAGGGAGATAAAATGATACAGAAAGTGAAAAATAGAAATATTGCTTTCTAAATGCAATTGATAATTTTCTTTCAACCTATAGAGGACAACGCAGGGTATTGTAAGGTTTAGAGTATCAGTGTGTTTACATTTACACACATTGTTTTAGTCTGTTCTTCCCCTTGTTTTTCTTAATTAAAACTTACAAGCTACAAAATGTAGCTGAGAATTTAATGTATACCATTCCAAATGGCTTTTAGTCCCCCAGAAGAAACAGCCAAGTCTATCTCCTTTGAGCTGCTCTGTCATGATGGTACAATCATCTGTCACATATGTTCCTTGCAAAGGAACTGAATGCAGTGTTATGTCTAAGAAGTACAGAATACAGAGAACTGATTTTAAAGAAATTTAGACCTTAGCTTGTTTCCCCTGACTTGGTACATGTCTAAAAATTAGGTGGATAATTTAATTAAGTTCCCCATCTG
Organism: Burhinus oedicnemus; assembly: GCA_008921705.1. Lineage (NCBI taxonomy): Eukaryota > Metazoa > Chordata > Aves > Charadriiformes > Burhinidae > Burhinus > Burhinus oedicnemus. The sequence continues at coordinate 1,634,987 of VFFE01007634.1, read as the reverse complement.
CTTAGTAAAAAGGTGGAGGTAACTCTAGACAATGATTCATTCCTTCCTAAAATAGTTATTTACCTGCTGGAAATGCTCAGCTCTTCCCATTGATTAGAGGGTTATCAGGAGTAAGTATCTCACATTTAACTAATGGTAAGTCCCAGTTTCAAATAGCTCTTGATTACTAATAAACAGAATTATGACCATGACGTGGAGAAATAATTGGCAGATAAACAGATAGTTCTGTCAGAGTCAGTGTCTCTGCTGACTTCAAAATGACTATGTGCCTTCTAATTTTATTACCAGGTACAAGGTATGAGAATCAGGAAGAACATAAGTGTTATAGAGTTGGATGTCTTCGGTTATAATGGTATATCAGGAGTAATTGGACTTGAAGTCAATGGAAATGCATGAGTGTAAAACCTTGTGGAAGCAAAAAGGAATTAAGAAACGGGATCTGATCCAAAACTCACTGAAATCCATGTGAACTTTTTCTCTGAATCCACTGAACTTTGGATCAAGTTCCTATTTCCTGGGATAACAACAGCAGTCTGGCTTCTTAGGATTGCCAACATTTCTGCAGTAGTCAGCCATATTCTGCTCTGCTGCATCTAGAAGGGTATTGAAAGTAATGCTCTGTGGAATATATGTGTACAAAATAAATCCACGGCTTCTGTGGACATTTTCTGTCTCTTTACCATGTAAACAGAGGACTAAATTGTATATTAGAGCAACTGTAACTATAACATCTCCTTTTATTTGTCTCTTGTATGTTCCTAACATCATCTGTTACTATGAAGTAGAAATAATTGAGTAATAAGAGAGCAAAGATTTATACCTTCCTTGTGGTTTTAAGGTCCAGGTATCTGTTCACATCTCCAGGCCTTAACAGTTTATAAACTGAAATAAGTTACTAGTAGCTGTATGAATAGAAGTTCTGCATTTGCTTTGTATTTATATGGAGAATTGATGTCCCCTTTTTGTATCAAATTTATCATCACCTTATTTCATGACTTTTACTGTAAAGCTTGAAGTTCAAAAAACATAGCCAACTTTTTAAAAATTGATGTTGACTTAGTTTGATCTCAATGAGCAGGCTAAAGTATGCAATAATGAGTAAAGCTGGCAACAATTATAGGAACAAATAAAACTTTTTTTTTTCTTAAGGCTTGGAGAAGAGAATAGCAAACAAAAAGAGCTAGAAATTTCAAAGGTTTAATGTTGTTTCGATGCTGAGTTTAAGAATAAAAGAATCTCTGAGGCTCTTCAGGATGTGCCAACAGGTCAAAGGACTTTCCAGTTGCTCTAACTACTTCTTAATAAAGTGGAACTGTTTGAGGATTTCACAAGTCCCATGGGTCAGGAAACACATATTAAACAGCCTTAGAGAATTTTTCTCTTTCAGTATTGAACCGATATTGTATGACATAAAAAGCAGTCCTCCATTCTCTTCTCTGCCGTACAGAGATCTCTTTCAATGTCTTTTTTGAGTGTGAATGTAGAAGGACATTCCATTTTAAACATAAATCCTACTCAGTTCCAAATTGGGAAAAAAAACCCCTTCTGTGAGGAGGGAGAGTTAAAAGGAGGAAGTGAAGAGAAATACAAAAGAGCAGGAAAACTGAAAGAACAAGGACAAAAATCAAGGGAGGAAAACACTTCTTTTCCTCTTTTTCTCACTTTCACTATTAGTTTCTCCCTTCTTTTTCTTTCATTCTCCAGTTGCATTGTTTCACCTATTGGGCCTTCTTTTTCTGTTCAGTAATGTCTTTCATTTTTTCCTATTCATTATTACTCATTTTACATAAATGCCTTAAAACAGGCATATACAATGTTTTAAATACTTGTTCCTTGAATCCAAAGTCACCAACATGAAAGGTGGTGTTTTCCTGTGACAGAAGATATTTTCCAATTTTCTATCATCTCTACCAGCACAAAGGCAGCAGAGATCTAATTCACAGGCTGTCATCTGAAGAACTTCATCTCATCTTCAAGCCACACTCGACAGTCATCTCAGCAGCCACAGGACACTATCATTTGACTAAATTGTCATATCCAGAGGTAGGGTATAAAACTCAGAGACAGAGAAGTTTACTATCATATTTACTTTATAAAATAGCTGAGTAAATTGAAACATTCCTCTTTCTTGCCACATATCCAGTATTCTCAACCATTTTATTTAGTTTACGTTCAAGATTTTATGTTTTATTTCCCTTTTTTCTGTTTTGTTATCAACACCTTCCCATTATGTTTTAACTAATTTTAACATTTCAAGGGATTCTTCTTTCTTTTTAGAAAAATAATTATCTCCCCATCAATGCTTTCCTATTCCGTCTTCTCCAACATCCTCAGCAAATAGTCCAGACATCAGATGAAGTGTCTTTAAAGCCTTTTTACTTTGCCAGTCACTAAGATATACTTAATTTCTGACTCTAAGTGATTTTTATGCACCGTTACGTGCATACTACCATATGGCTGAAGCTATTGCTTTTTTATATATGTATGATTATACTCAAAGGCCCTGCACTTGTTCCTTTCCCTAAATTCTGCAGCAAGAGTTTGTACGTGTGGAGCAGTAGTGTCAGAGTGGCCAATCAGTTATTCGGTTTTAAGATCTGTAGGAAAGTTGTAACATAAAGTAGTGGTAGTGGAAAAATTATCCATTAGTTTATTTCTTTTTTTGTTTTTGTTGTTGCTGGAAGAAGGCAGAATATTCCCATGTACACAAGTAAGGTCATTTACTAAGCTAGCTTTAAAATGGAAGGATTTCAAGAGGAATTCTTAGAATAGAAGAATTCTGAAAGCAATTGATATCCAGCACTAAAACTTCATACTTCTAATTTTTACCTTTCTGGTATTTTGAGTAATTTTATGTTGAAAAGCAGCTGATTTTGGCTGGTGAAACACTGCCCCTGTCATCACTCCTGAACGACAATGTCTTCTTTCAAAACCACCTCTTGTCCATTGGATGCAAACCCTGCTAAATTTTATTGTAAATGAGCCATTTCCATTGGATAATTGTATTTGCCTAAAGACTGGGATTATATCAGAATGCAATTGCTTCCAATCTATGTACTGTAATTCTGATTGTGATAATGCTATTCTGCTTTTCTGAAGCTACGGGAAGAAAAAATTTTTTACACTATGAACACCAGGGATTAGTGTAATCTATGTCTGAGGCTTGTTATGTGGACAGGAATTTGGCCATTCAAGTTATGTTTCTGTTACCTTGTACTACTTAAGGCAATAAATGACTTCTGCAATTGATTAAAGGTTAAAGATTAGGGATACATCTAATTAACAATGTTGTTAATTGTGTACAAGGCAGAACACAATGAAGGATGCTCACTATTACATAAGAAGATAGTTATATGATGAATGCTTAAAAAGTTTAAATGTCCTCTTCTTGTTAGGCTTTAATATCCTGTACAACTTTGCATCGGATCCTAGGGACAGAACATAGCTTGTTAAGATAAATGAGTGTCAACAATATTACACCTCAATAATCCACTAAGAACACGGTAAATGGACTTTTAGAGGTATCATTCCACTCCTGTGTCTTCTAAGAATGAATCAAGCAGCCTGGCCATATATTGTGTGAATCAAGAAGGGTTTACACTATCATTCCATCCAGCTGTCCCTTTGTTTGGGTACTCAACAGTATGTGGTGGTTCTTTTTCTTTTTTTTCTTTAACAATATGCAATGCCACTGAAGTAACACAAGTTACATGATTCCTGCATAACTTGTAAGTTTGTGGTTTTGTGACAGAGCAATTTTGCATTAACTAAGGAATAAGCAGGAGGATTATATTGGTATCAGTGTTTTGCCTGTCTAAATCATGAAGGTTATCAGCTTGAGTTAAATAATTGCTGAAGTACTTACATAGGACATCTTAGTCACGTCCCTTCTGGTGACATATCACAGAATTGTGAAATAAATGAACCATAATATTTCCATTAATTGGCATATCATATATTAATTGGATATGAGATCAGTGTGTTTCAATCAATATCATCAACAGCACATGCAATAGCTGTCGATATGACAGAGAAGATACAGTTATGAAAAGGATAAAAAAAACCACAGACACTTTTTTTACACAGCCACCTAACTTAATCCTATTAATAGAATGGTCTTACAAATAGCATGTTGAAAGCATATAGAACTTTATCAAATGTACCAACACCTTAGAATGATCAAGTAATTTGTTGACTTTTAGTATTTTCCCAAATTAGCTAATTATTACTATTTAGCAAGACATCAGCTACTGAGAACCTCATGCTTACTTATTGTACTCAAGTTACTGAGTCTGTTTGTACTAAAGATGTCACTATTTAATGTAACTGTTCTTTATCTTTCTTAAAACAAAATCATTACCTCCTTAAGATTTTCACTTTATGTTTCTCCCAATGTCACAAACAATCACTTTTTCACACCTTTTCAAGACTGACTCCCCAGTTCCTGAAAGTCTGCCCTTACAGCCCCCAAAGCCCAAAGAAAGCTGCAAATACAATTCCAGAAAGCTGTATTTTATTTTGACCTGTTCCTCTTTTCCTTTGGAAAAAAACCTGAAGAACAGACAAGCAAGTGTAATATATTACCTCTGGTGGCTTAGCTGGACAGCAGCAAGGGCTTGTAATAAGGATGTGGTAATACACCACAAGGAATCTGTAGACTAATAAAACTTGACCTTATAAATCTCTACGTTTATCAATTCCATACAGCAGCCACTCCCTGTGGTGGAAGTCTCAGACCAATAAACCTGCAGTTGATAACCATACAATTTATCCTCAATTTTTCCCTCCAGACCAGCTAATCATGCTACATTAATAATGTCTGTAAAAAATTGGAATGTCACTTGAAAATAAAGATACCATCTGATTCTTGTCATTACTTTGCATATAATTAAGACATTAAGCAAACTAGTTTACAGTGATAGCCAGGAGTCCTAGATTTTTTTCTTATTCATATCTCTTTCTTTAAAATTCCTACTCTCTCACCTGAAAACTGCTTTCCTGGTTTTTGTTTTGGGTTGGTGGTTTTTTTTTTGTTTTGGGCTTTTTTGTTTGTTTTGTTTTGGTGGTTGTTGTTGTTTGGGGTTTTTTGGTTTTTTAATTCACTTAGCTTCCTGAAGTAGATGACTCTTTTCTCTGGACAGTAAACACTTCAGAAACAAGAAAAGATATTTCTGCTGCCAGGACCACTGCAGTGCTATACTATGCAGAGGTGTATCTTGTACATCCAGCATCTTCTGGGAGCCTGCTTCATGTAGAGGTGACCTGGATTTGGTGCTAAAAGACCATAGTCTGAATTTCTTTTGAACACAGGTCTGTATGCACTAGTGCTTCTCACCAGGATTCTATATTTGGCTGTAAAAAGCACCTGTACAAACACAGTAATTCCTTCACCTCATTCTGATGCTTATTTCCTCCACACAGTGCTTCACACTCTGGATACAATTATTGATGTGCGGTGAGAATGTTTTCAGATTAATTCTGGTTTTCAATAAGAAGATTGATTACAGTAAAACCCAAAATACAGAATGAAAACAAATTTGAGATATCTTGATTTATCCTCTGATGCAGAGTTTTGTCTTGAATGGAACAGCTGCATACCTCCACTTGATAGCTGACTCCAAAGAATATTGCAAAACGGTTGTGAAGTGCACTGGGATGAAAGAGGCTACAGAAATTTAAAATAAGACTAACGATAAAGTAGTAAATGTGTTTTCCTTTTTTAAAGCTCTGCTTGCCTACAGGAACTCCCAACTGCAAGCAAATTAATTAGCACTATGCAAGGCAAAGTAAGAGAGGATTGATCAGTTCAAGAAGGACAGGGAACTGCTGGAGAGGGTACAGCAGAGGGCTACAAAGATGATTAGGGGACTGGAACATCTTTCTTATGAGGAAAGGCTGAAGGACTTGTGTCTTTTTAGTCTGGAGAAGAGAAGACTCAAGAGGGGATCTCATCAATGCTTATAAATACTTCAAGGGAGGGTGCCAGGAGGATGGCACCAGTCTTTTTTCAGTGGTGCCCAGTGATAGGACAAGAGGTAGTGGGCACAAACTGGAACATAGGAAGTTTCATCTAAACATGAGGGGGAACTTGTTTACTTTGAGGGTGGCAGAGCACTGGAACAGGCTGCCCAGAGAGGTGGTGGAGTCTCCGACTCTGGAGACATTCCAAACCTGCCTGGGCACCACCCTGTGCAACCTGCTCTAGGTGTCCCTGCTCTGACAGGGGGGTTGGACTAGATGATCTCCAGAGGTCCCTTCCAACCCCTGTGATTCTGTGATCCTAAAAAGTCTAACTTTAGTACATGACTCCAGAGAAGGTAATGGATCCATCAGCCATCAAAAGACACTCAAATCTGCATGCCTTACATTAAAGATGAGATCTGAGATCATAGTCAGATTTTACTTTACTGTGTTTTGCAGAAGAATAAAGTTTCTTCTATCAAAACTGTTGCCAGAAATATAAAACTGAACTAGCTGCATATTTGATGTGTGTGTCATCACGAGGCAGATCCTAGATCACTGGACAATATCCCATATTTCTTGCCCAAGGAATATGTAGCCAAGGAGAAAACAGAAAAGAACCTCACCACCACTTCAGTGCACTTGAAGGAGAGAGAGAAAGAAAATATACTGCACCAAACAATAAGGAAATAGTTTAGGAGCAACAGAAGAGAAAGGAGGAATAGAGAATGATTCTTCAAGACATAAAACTTTCTTGGGCCTTTGGTTACAGATGCACTCACACACCTCCTCTTATTAAAGGCAAGACACAGCTCATAAACAAAATTCCAGAGAATTCAGTATATTTAGGGCTTGATTTTGGATTTGAGGAAACTTTGTTCCACATACAGAGGCTGAAAATTTTAAAACTTGCATGAACAAGGTCACACTAGACCAATAGTCAGTCAGATTGCCAAAACATGAAACAAGACAATGCATTTGGAAGAAAATATTTTGAGGGAAAACAAATTGAAAACAAACAAATAAAAAATCTAAACATGATTACATTTGTTTTTATTTTATTTCCTTTCTTTCTGCTCAGGAAAAAAATTTGCTATTTTCAGGGAATCAGTTCACCAGCAAAAACAACTAAAAGAATAATAATGACAGCAAAATATAGGAGTTCTCTTTACAGTATTATCTTTTCCCTAAAGGCAATGTAGAAGAACAAAGCTAGACAGACGCCTTTTTCCTATAGCTGGGCATTTTAAATATTTTTTTTCAGGATTTATTTCCCTGTAATATGAATTTTTAGTAAAGATGTACTTATATTTTATCTTTTAATCGTGATCATTTTAAAATGTGTTTTTAAGGATATGTTAACAAATTCACAATTCTGGTTACAAAAATAATGCTGTAACACCCTGGCTTCTTCTGTCAGTGACAGTTATGCCATAGATTTTATTGGGGCTAGAATTATTCTCGAATAATTTTCAGATGCAGCATCATACATAGCATAAAATAAAGCAGTTTTGATGGATCTCACAAATTATTTTGTAGTGGAACAAGTACTGCATTTCAGACAAAATGGAAGACTTACTAGACTTTTAAAACATATTATTTCATATTACATTGTATTATATTAGTTTTTACCCTTTATCAAGATAAGCATAAAAATGAGCTGGTATTCAAACTGTTTATTGTAGTTACTGTAGTCTTTTATTGCATATATATAACGGAAATGGTAAATTGCAAACACTGGATCTGATTCTGCAGTGACCACTAACCACAGAAGTTGTATCTCTGCTTTCTTTTATAGAAAATGATCTGCCAGTCCTTCAGAAAGTAATTCTGCTTCATCAAACCAGTTCCATGGAGGAATTTTATGTCCAATTACTTGAATGATTAGAATGACATATGTAAGATCCTCAAATTCAAATGATTGTCATCTTCATATAATTTTTTGCCAGTTGATTCATGCAAAATACATCTACACGGCATAAGGGAGAACACTGGAAAGAGATCCTGGAAGTACTAATAGCCTGAGAAAATAAAAGGACTACCTAGTGCAGGGTATTGCTGGTGGACATGCCAGTTCATCTGCACAAGGATTATTCTCCTTAGCAAGGTGCCTGGCGAATTAGGTAAGATTGTTTTTCTAGCTGAGCTGGCTTATGCAGAAACAGTACAGGTACCAGTGCACTATGCTCAGTAGTCTTTCCAGTGCTCAGGTTAGCTGTCAGAGATCTATCTCTGACACCTCTGCATTGGCTTGTGGTCAGACTGAAGCAGCATAACCATTCCAATATTTAAGGAGTCCTATTCTTTGGCAGGGATAATGGGTTTTATGGCCTCCTGAATCACGCTTTCCTCTCATCTGCACTTCTGCAAAATTAGTAAGGACAAAATGCTACCATTCCCCTGAAAGGCAGCATTAAGCCCCTGCAAGCAGCTTATGCAGGTCCTTAGGAGACTGCATGAGTTTAGACTGCTGCAGCTAATTAGCTCCCATAGGGTGAAGAGGCAGAAGTTTGGCAAGGGTTCTTCTTTTTTTGAAAAGCCCCATGTCATTTTAGCTGCAGCCTTATTTTCAGACACTCCCAGTCTCAGCTTTTGCTCTGGAACCTCTCCAGTCCCCTGAACTCCACCAGGGCCTGTCCACATAGGAAAACCACTGAAATAGTTATGGTAGAATGGCTGCTCAAGGGTAGCCTGTTCTAGCAGAAAAGTGATGTGATCATGGAACAATCACTACTTTTCCAAATAAGAGTCACCATTCTAGAATAAACCCCCTTATTCCAGAAGAGAAAGTTCACACAGGGAGTTATTTCATTATAAAGGCTGGTCAGTACAACCATATGGGTAAGCTCAAACTGCCACGTCTAGAGAAATAAATGCCATCTCTAAAGATTTTGACATTTTTTCTTGTCATAAAGTTTATAGTTTAATTCCTGCATTAAACGTTTTCTTAGCAGATCACGTAGTGAGATTGGGACATGTTCATATAGTAAATACTCACAATGAAATCCTAGTCAAAAGTGAAAGTGTCCAAGATTTTATGCTTTTTACAGGGAAACCGACCTACTCTCCACAAGTAAGAAGGAAAAGCTTTCCATGTGTACTATGATCTTCTGAGTTAGGCGGTGCACATGTGTGAAGCTCTGTTTCTTACAATGGACACCACGAAATATGAGAATTACTCAATGTTGATCAAGTTGCAGGGGGGCAAGGAAGCAGAGCTTCCTGGCAGATGGAGCAGAGGGCTGACACTGTGGAAACAGATTCTATTTCTGGCTCCCTCACTGACTTGCTGCATTGGCTTTGTGATAAGGATGATAATCATTGCTTTTGTACATACTCAAAGACCTCATGTGGGATGCAGATAACTATCTTTTAAAACAAATTGAGTGTATCTATGCAATTTATATGTTCAGCAAGTCTTAAAGACAATATACATTAAATAGTTTTAATTCTGATTATCTTTCAATATGTCTATAATCATTAGACACTTTCCTATTAAATCGTTTCCTGTGATAACAACTGGCAAGTGCTTCAAGATAACTTGAGCATTCTCAAAGCAGGATAGCTGTTTCATTTATGTTTGTGCAATGAAGATTATAATGAACCTTTAAATTCTCCATAATGTAATAAACCAATAACAACAGCAGAATCACTATTTGTACAATCCTTGGTGATCAGTTACAGCAAATACTACTTGTAAGTGATTTTGCTAATGAAATAAACAGATTTGTAGAAAAAAATTAACTAATTCTTCCTTTCAGGCTTTATAGGCTTCTGTGGTTAGGTGGGGATACTAAGTCTTGAAAGTAACTGCCTGTTACTGTTGTATATAACTGTGTTCTAGGTCAGGAGAGCATCTAAAAGTCTGTAAGGAGCTGCTTTGGGCCTCAGTGAACAGAAGAGAAATGTGTGCTTAAAGTTAAACGTATACTAAAGAGATCAGCCTTCTAAATAGATGCTAATTCTGAGTTGGTTCATTGGTCTGTAGTTAATCTAGAGAAAGGGGAAGTATATAATTTCCCTGCATGAGGGGACAAGGTGGGAGAGAGCCAAAATTGTCCTCTCCTCCTCACTGGGGAGGAACGAGGTAGTGGGAGAACCACTCTATACCTGCTACAGGCATGGTCACAATGCAGTGGCAGAACAAACACTGCATCTGATGGCTGGCACAGAAGAGCAGATCATTGTGCAGCAGTGGTTCAGCACATTGTGGCGAGAGAATAAAGTGACCATTTCACATCTTCTGGATGTGTGTGTAGAGTGCAGAGAGGTCTAAAACCTGTCTTTCTGTTAGCAAACATTGGGCTTGCTCTACAAGGTATGAAATACTGCCGTTACTGTCTAGTTGATGTGCAAAATCTGCATGTTTTCTTCAGATTTTTCTCTCTTTCTACAAAATGTAGAAAAAATGTGTAATTTTTTTTTTCCTGACAGAGTTCTAAGGGATGTACATTTGTTTATTTATTTGCTTTTAGCACCAGGTTACAGAAAACTATTGTACCAAAAGAAAAGAGGCTAAGCACAATTCATGAAGGAAAGTATCGATTTTGGTTGAATGTATAGTCCTAATTTATTCAGCATATTTTTTAGGCCTTGCATTTTATCCTTTTTTAATTAACTAATTTCTAAGCTTTAAACCTTGTACAAAAATTTTTTATTGGAATTTCATTACCATTGTTTTCCTTGGGAAGGCAGCTAACAGTCTTCATGATATTAGTGTAAAACGATCACTAAGCAACATGCTTTGGCATTTGTATAAGCCTTTGTCCACCTCCTTCCCTCCACCCAAATGCATGCATTTGCATTTACTGTTAAAATATTATGGATACTGACACCAGTTTAGCCACAAGACCCGGTGTTAGACTGTCTCTAATTGATTTAATTATTCATAATTGCTCAGCTGGGGCTTATGTGTACTTCAGCATGATTAAGGGAGAACATACAAGTCTGTAGCTAATGATGTGTTCCATCAAAATTTACAACCGTGAAGTTGCTAGAGCTAAATTGTATAGACATAGTACATTTCTAATCCTGTTTAGAATGCTTTTTCAGACCTTGCCAAAAAAAAAAAAAAAAAAGAAAGAAATAACCCAACCACACTTCTGATGCTCTTCATAAATGAGTTTTAAGGAAGGACTGGAACAGCATGCTGTCTTTTGGTTTGTTCAAATTAAAATTATCGGTAGAATCAGAAGATCAACAGATCTGAGTCCACTGCATATGTGATTTAATTGCAATGCATTTATTTTTGTTGCTTCCTTTCTACTTGTAATTACTTATGCTTCCTGTCTACTTGCTCGTCTTGTTCTAAATATGATGAAATTTTCTGTGAAAAGTGTTGTCATTTGTGATTATTAAAAAATAAAAGTTACTTCTGTCAATATGATGCATGAAAATGATCACACAGTGGTTTCCTTAATTGTCACCAAACATGTTTTCGTAATTAGTTCAAGACAAGCAATTCTGACAATGCCATGTACATTCTATGAGGCAACATCCCTGAATACTGTTACTAAGGGATGGTGCCTTTCTTGTCTTTCAACAGTTCCTTACACATGGTGAACAGTATTGGGAAAAAAACCAACAGCAAAAATACTAAAAATGAACATGATCTCCAATGTAACTGGGTAATTTCAGATAGGGCCTCTTTTTTGCTTCTGATTGGAAAAAAAAAAATTGTATTTTTTGGAACCATATGTGTCAGGAAAGGAAAACAAAGAATGCTGTGAATGATAATTATTTTTGAGATTTCAATAGTCTTAACACTGCTAGTATGAAGTTCAGCATTTCTTAAGAATTCACTCAGACTAGTGCCTTAATCAGAGAGAGAAAGCACAGTTTACAGGATTATATTCAGTTTAATCTTAAATTGAATATTAAACCAGACTGTCTGGCGATGCAAACTAGAAAATGCAGCATCATTGCCCTGATAGTAAAGGCAGTGTGGCTTTGTCTGGAGCAAGTCTCAATTGCTGCTAACATGGCATTAACTTTCTGTGGTACTTTGTATTTTGGATCCCTCTGAACAAAGAAGGTTCCAAAAAAGAAGGTTCTCCCCCAAGTCCTGATTCCACTTTTCTTTTTTGGACCTTGGAAAGACACAACATGCAGCACTTAGAACTGCAATGTATTATCAGAAGGATGTAATTACAATTATTTATTTAAGCTGGTTCTGAACCAGGGAATCCTGATATGAAGCTGGAGCCAGTAAAGGCTTGAAAAACTACTGACAATAAGCAATTCTTCATGGAACAAAACTATTACAATAGAGGGTCTTTGATCTTGCCTGTCTCCTGTTGCCAATTGAACTTTGTCACCATGCACTGTCATCCACAAGGGAGCACTTTTGAATTAAGCAGTCTACAGCAATTTAGTCTGTTCCAGCTTTGAAGTGCCAACATCAGTCAGGCCAGTACTAACTTTTTTCATTAAATTTTTTTTGAGTTCTCTTAGGAGTTTAGCAGTCCTGGCATTTAGATAACTAAAGTCAAGAAACCAAGGCACTAAGACATCAAAAGCAAGAGGGGCCCCTAAAATACAAATGTGAACAATCATTAGGCTCTAATGGTGCACTTCATTAACGTCCACTTCAAAGCAAAAGTTTACTGACTTTGGGATTGACTAATTTACACATTGTGGGAAATTGCTGCCAGCCATGCATGTAACCACTAAACGTTTCTGGAATAAACAGAAACGCCCTCTTCCTTCAGAAATCAGGAACTGCAAACTGAGCCTTTAATTGCAAGATGGCCTTTCACTTGAATCGGAATGGAAAACCTGTCTAGCACATAAATCACTAAAGCTGCGTGTAGTTATCATACAGACAGATGTCAATCAGCATCCTTTTGCAAATTTCTCTCCCTCCCCCATCCTCTGCAGCTAAACAGGAGTATTACAGCATAGTCTGGTTTTCTTTTGGACGTGCTCATCTATTTAGAGTCTTCAGAAATTCTCATCTTACTTTGGAACCTAGAGCCTGAGTCTCTTCTAAGTAAAACTGGTTACTACACAGCTGAGACTGAGTTTCTTTGGGAGGAAGGAAAGAGCTGTACTACTTTAACTGTTAGTGGTAACTCTTACATGAGTAAACAATGTACCACTGTGCTAACGAACTGCATTCACATTCAAAGTTGTACTAGTCCAGTTATATCAATTTAAAAAAAAATAAATCATAAACTAACCACCAGAGTTAAGAACATAATTCAGATAATCAGAATGAAAGCCTACCATGCTAAGAAATATCTACAGTACATGAGCTGTCTAAGCAACACCCTCATGCAGAAAAGTCTATAATGATGGAGGCCAGTTTGTGAAAGAACTGAACACATGCAAACTTTCTTATGCTGTCAGTAAGGATTGCCTACATTACAAAATGTGGTTGTGTTTGAATGGAATTGTGATAACTGAGTGAGAGGACAGGAGGCCAGTCACCAGTTAGAGGTCAATGGAAGCCAGGAAAAATTGTGTTCAGCTGATGCTATGGTGAATATAATTTGTCCTTGTCTAAACACTAACCACTAAGAGATGGTAACATCCTGCCATCTAACTAGATTGCTTCCAATCTTGTTCAAGCACAATCAAATCTTTTATCTAGACAAGCCTCGCTGTGGCTGTAAAATCTCAGCCCCTTTTAAAAATCAAGCTGTTGGCTCTTAATGCATAAAAGAGCCTAGAAAACATTTTGCTTAAAACGGATCTGTATGCGATTGCCAGAAATCCACACTTTAGTGTGAATGCTTAGAAAAAGAAAACTAGTATGGATGTGCATTGGGCAAAATATGGAGAAATGGTTGCCAAGGCTTATGATGAAAAATAGGGAAAAGAGTTATAATGTTTCTGCTTTATATTTCAACTAACTTCCTTAATTTTTAGCAATTACCTTCTTGTTGCAACATGTTAATAAAAGTCTGTGCCTTCATGACTGGTAGGGAAGCTAACTTGCCATGGGCAAGAATGGCAAAAAAAAAAAAAAGAAAAAAAAAGAAAAAAACCACTTAGCAAACCACAAATTTCAGAGACCTAGTCACATCTGTGTTTTATCAGCTTTTTCCGGATAGTATTACACCAAACAATTGTCTGCAGATCGGTAGACAGCTGAGACTTTAAAGTGCTGAATTACTGAGAAAATGCTAGAGATAAAAAACAGCACATGTATCCTATCAATGTAATGAAACCAACCTGCTGCTAGCGCCATAGTGCCTTAGTTCTAAGTACCCTGTAGAGGAACGGAAGGCTTTCATTTAACTCTTAAGAGGAAAGCAAGGGAAAGAAGAGTAAAGGTCATCTAATACCAGCCTTAATCACAGAACTGAAATACTCTCAAATATATGAAGGGAGGAATGCTTGGTGTTCAAAACAAAACACCCAACTGCAGACAACAAGAGTGTGTCTGATCATACTGGGGGTAGCATTTCCTGTTGGAAATTCCCAAGACTGAGGCTGATGCCAAGTGGAGTTACAGACATGGAGCATGGCAAAAGCTGAAACTAAAAAACCTGGATACTCAGGCACTGCCACATAAAGGCCAATTCAATTTGGTAGAAAACTCTCCAACAGAAGGTAGATTCAGTACATCAGCCAGAAGGTACGCTGGAAATGAATAATGGATGTTTCCTGAACGGAGCATGGTTATTAAGCATCAGAGCTCAATGACAGATGTAAAATCTGCAGTTATGTTTAGAACTCCAAAAAATATTCCACAGTGTACTCTAAGTATAAAGAAAATGGAGAAATGTAGAGATTCAAATAAAGCTCTTCAGTCATGAAAAAGTGACTGTTGAATTTCTCACCTTTTTTTTTTTTTTACATTGTGTTAGGATTCCATTGCAGATTAGATGTCAGGTTTTTTTGGCTGAGTATGATACTCAAGTGTCTGGGGTGAAATAACTCATAAAGTACTTGACTGTACTCACTGAAGGTAGTGAAAACTTCAAGGGTGGTTAATTTTTTTTTTATTTAAAAAAAAGGAAAATCAATGGGACTTTGTGGCTTATTTCATTAAAGTTCAAATTTTACTCTGCTGACTTCTACTGGAATAAGAGCTAGCCGAAAATGACTGTATAACATGGGAGAGAACTTTATCCTTACTGTTTCATCCTACAGTTCCGCTATAGCAAAGCCCAGAAATTCCAACAAGAACCAACCTGTTGTACCAGATGCTGTGTAATAGAACTAAATATGGCCCCCTCCACAAAGAAATCTTAGAAAACACAAAAGATAATGAGTGAGGAAAAAAGCAGATAGTTAATATAAACCTTTTTGTATTCATATATATTTTAATCAGTTTGGATTAAATATATGAAAGTAGTCTTTCTCCATCAGTCCCTCAGGCTCCAAATGACTCTCAATTAGCCATTTAAAGTTAGCTAATTTTTGTCTGTTTTGTGGTAGAGCCGTAGAAAAGACACATGAAAGAGGAGCAATATTCACTTCGGGCAAGAAATTCCTAGCTTTAGGAGTAGTGCAGGGGAAAGCACAAATGCCACAGAGACGTTTATGAGCAAATAGAGATGATGTCAGCTGCAGCAGGCAGCATAGGGAAAGTGTGAGAGATGAGAGCTGATAAGCAGAAAAAGTAGAGGATCTTTTTTAATTAAAAATTTTTTTGCACTAGAACATCTTAACATAACATTAATGTCACAAATAGCCATAATGCTCAACACCTGAATTTAATGAGTGTTTTCAGATGAACTTTCTTACAAGAATACCCATTTTGTATGTGTATACGAATATTCTAGGAACTGGGTGTACCATGGACACATACTTGAACTGCACTTCGATATGTGGCATAGAAGAAATGATGAAGTACAAACACTCATTTCATGCATTTCTAGTTATTCCCATTTTAATTCACTCTACTATTCAATCAAGTGTAAAAGTGAGAGAAAACTAATATGTACAAGACCTATAAATTCACTTTATTGTCATCTAATTTAATGCATTCTCAGGGTAAGTACAGTGGAGAACTGAGTAGTTTGTAGTTTATTTTAAAGCTCCTTAATTAAATGTCCAAATTGCACAAAATGATACGGAATTACATAAAATAGGCTTATATATTCCAAAATTCTTACTAATGATTTGATTATGAGATTGAGATGTGGTGCATAAATTAATTCTAATGAATTACTGGGCTCTGTCCATGCTGAATACTCTCTTTCACAAACCTACGAGAGCACTTCTGCAACATTTCATAGGTAGTGTTCATCAGCCAAGAGGAAAACAGAACTACTTATAAGTTCTACATCAGATAGATAGTCTCTGTTAAGATAACAGAATATTTAGGTGTATAAAGACTAGCCAGATATTGAAAGATGGGAGTAAATTTCAAACAGCTTTATGAACAGAATAGGACTGGAGTCACCTGGTGTATTATGGTTTCAGGGAATGTAAGTGATGAAATTAGTCCCATCAATACACAAATATAGAAGATTTTTTTGTTTACAAAGCTAAGATTTCAAAAGTTTCCAAGCAATAGCGCATGTCATTCACTTATTGTTCCAATTCCTTTCTTCTTTAATGTTGATTGATTTGAAAAGATTGTCTTTAATTCAAAAGCTGTTTTCATTTTAGTTTTCATCTTTCTGTCATGTTCCAAATGAGATGAAATTGAATTACCCTCAAGTATAAACAAAAGAGTTTTGATTTTCTTATTTGCTTTATCCCCCAGAGACTGCAAAGATTGCATATAAGCATCTCTCTATTTCTCCTACCTCCAGTCTAGAGAATACACCATGAAAATTCTCCAATATCAGTCCTTTCTTACAATTTGTGCATCAAAATGATAGTATTTCTTAGCCCATAGGAAACATCTATGGCTTACATTTTTATTGTTAAAGTATCTGGCATCACAGTCTGTGTGCAATAATACTCTGTACTATGTGATACTTGTATCATTCTGACATGCAGAGGCTGTTCCCTCATTCAATTGCTACAATTCAGCAATTATCTGTGAAGTACCTTGAAAGAACAATGTTAAGGCTACTAGGCCAGAAAGTTGATACAGAGTCATACTTTTGTCTAGATAGTTTGGTCTTTCAGACTCTTCAGGGCTCGCAATGTTGAATATAGGAAAATATAACAAAAACCTGATTTTTGACTACGTGGACAAACATGAATGAAATCCTTCTCTACAGGTCACACAGCTCCCCCTTTAAGGGAAAAGAAAGAAGGGAAAAAATAAGTAAAGGAAGTTTCATGAACAAAATATGGGTGGAGCAAGGTATGAAAAATCAAATCTTGGGAACTGGGGTGTTGGACTAGATGACTTTTAAAGGTCCCTTCCAACGCAAACTATTCTATGATTCTATAAATTCTTATATAATCAGTAGGTCATGTCCAGCAAAGGGAAAAGATACTCATGCCAGTGCATGCGCACTTTTCCCAACTTCATGGCAGGCTCCATGGTGGGGGATGATCAGAATGTTTGTACTTAATACAAAATAGTAATAACTTTTTACTCACTTTCTTTTGGTGACAGTGCTCTCTTGTATAGTTCTCTGTAACTGCCACTGGTTTTATGTTTTGCTACTGTTCCCACTTAATTTCAGTGTCAAGACTCTCTGCTCTAACTGCCTGGCCATTCTCCAAAACTATGCCAATCCTAGCATTACATTACCTAGCCACATTGCATATACTGGCCAACTCGCTTTCATTTTATGGTATTTTCTTCCATCAGTCACATTGGCTGAACAGAGTAGTGCTTGGGTTTACACAGGAAGAAATGCGTGTGTCTTCTGCCTGACAAAGTCAGACATTGACTCAAGGCAGTTACATTTCCATGTCAGCAAGAAAAAAAAAAAGGAAAGAAAAGAAAATCCCTTCAAATAAACCAAACATTTTAGCAGTCCAAAAGTTCAGTTCCATACCCTATGAACTAATGTAAAGGTGCTGTAGTTCAGCATTTTTGGCTTTATACCCTTGAAAATAGGCTTTTCATTGTACTGAAATATCTCATTCGTTCTTACTCCATGTTTAAAGGTAACCTAGGAAAATATGCATTAGCAAATAAGACTCAAGACGACAGATGGGTTTTTCAAATGTTTAGTGCATACAAAAGCTATTGCAAATTCTCTGATTAGCACTTCTGACTTATGCGCAGTGGCTAGATCCCAGTAATGATTTACTGGGATTGGCTTAGTCACTGCACTGATGACATGTATTGCTTGTTATTTTAGCAAATTGTTTTTCCTCCAAGCCAATTAATTCTATTCTGATTGAATAGCATACACTGAGTGTCAAAAGCTTTTACAGTCTCTTTTTTCTTTTTAATCATGCAGAGGAAAGGAGTCAAAATTAATCTGCAGGATTTTGAAGTTGCTATGTACAATTTTAATTTCTTTTATTTCATTTATTTTTTAGGCCTATGTTGACAAAGTGCTGACCTAATGGTTTCTGGGTGGAATTTAGCTTGATTTCTTCCAGGGGAGGAAATGGCCAAATGTGCTTGTTTTCAACCATCTATAAGATTCATAGCTATTGATTTTGGAATACATTCTTATCCTGAAATACTTTTAAGGTGTACCAGCTAGTACAGAAAGCACAGCAGAGATTACTTATTATCAAGACACCGTGAAAGTAAAAATTATTTTACTGGTATAGTCTCATCACAGAGAATGGTATCTATACATTATCTCCTACTAAAACATAATACCTGTTAATAAAAATAGAAGGAATTTCCCGTTGATTGAAATGAAGCTAAGAAACAAAGAGAAGCAATCCATTCACAGTTCAGAGTGCTGTTTTATTCTATGACCAGCCAAGTATCATCAGACAAAAAGTTTCTGGAGATTCATTCACTGCCCATTTCAAAGTCTTGAATGACAGGGAATGATAAGGACCAGAAAGAATAAAAATGAGGTAGCGATGACTTAAGTGATATGGTGACATGAAAAGTTACAGGATGCACAAACCCTCAAAAACCAAGCATAACTGTGTATGTGCTAGCATCCACACAAAGTAGGCTTTCATATGAGTAGTAATAAATATTGCAAAAATGAAACAACTCTGAAGAGAATTTGCATAAGCACAGGGAACAATTTAATCAGTCCTCTCTACCCAAGTCTAGGAAGAAAATCTTAAATTAGTAAACAATAGGGATATATTCTGTAAATCTAGTGTAAAATGTGCCTTTCTGTCCCTTTACACTGTTTGCAGAAGTGATGTGCATTGCCATTGTTTTTAATGCAAATACTGTCAATTAAAAGTTGATTTTTACCTTTGTCCTTTTTTGTAAATAATCCCATTTCTTCCCAGATTTTCCGTAATGTGTCTAATGTGAATGACATTATTTTCATGTATCAAAAGCACTGATTATACTAGGTGAAAGGGAGAGGACAACATTTTTACTAAAATATTTGGGCAAATAATATTCTTCTAGCATCTGCAAAATCTTTGATATCATCAGTCAAGAGCTGGGATATTAGATTTGAAGGTTTGATCCTACAAATTCACAACTAAGTTATTTTTAAAAAATGAAAAACTGGATTATAGCCTCCATGTATTTACACCGAGGACTGAAAGAATCTATATCAATATCTAATTTATGCTGCCACTTTACATATATACAGTGCCAACTTTGTCAGCTACGTATTCAAATAAGATACCCTGTAGTTGTCAATACAGATACAGATATATTCTTTATGTTTTAAATTCTATAATCAAGTATTCTTTTTTTTTTATTAAAGTGTTCAATGTTGCTCAACTTATGTGACAGCAAAGAAGCTTTCCCTTGGTTAAATTAATAAATATATAAAATGCTGTTTTCATAAGACTTTGTCTCTTAAGATACTCTCACCACCACAAAATTCAGGATGAAAACAAGACATGCATATTACAGCAAAGAAGGCAAATGATAATGGAATTTGATAATATACTAAAGATTTATCTTAAAGTAATTGTAGTTACTTTGGTATCCTTCCTGTGAGCAATCTATTTCAAAATGAAGCAATACTTAACCAAAGATCTGTAGCTGTAGGAGCTTTTCTTATTTTCTTGCTGTATTTCTGGTATTCCTTCTTTCCAACATCTTGTCTGCCATTTTAGTTTCAGATAAATTGTTCCTCAGCTTTCTGGTGTTGACTTGATTCTTCATTTTCACAATTATTTTTCAGATCTTTTCCTACAAACAGCCTTCTGGTTCTTCCTTGAACCTGGGTTTGGAATTGTAAGTTGGAAGCAACTGACAAATCAAACCCTTGGTTTGAATATTCCAAACATTTGACTCTTGGAAGGAGCCAAATACAGACACAAATTTTATAGGTTGTCCCCTTCAAAAATTTCATCCAGAATTAACTTGAAAAAAACCCCTGCTTGGATAATCCACAGTACCCACGTGTTTAAACCCGAGAGCTTTCAGTGAAATACTTAATTCAAGCATCTGAGGAAATATGGACTCTACAGGGAAAGATGCCTACATTTCCTACTCTGCAGCCAGTTCTGCACTGTAAAGTTATTGCTATTACAGCAGAAAACAAGGCCTCCCTTAGCTTAGTGGACATTAATTGTGAATTAAAACACTGAAAGTAAGCAGCCTGCCAGTTTCACAGACCTTAACACATCACTCTCCATGACAACATGGAACTCAGAGGAAGGAAGAATATTCCTGGGGGAAAGCTGAGAAGTGCAAAGAATTTTTAATTTTTTTTAAATCTGGGATGTGGTGTTTGTTTTTGTTAGCTGAAAACTACTGTTTGAAGTCCATTTGTGTTGGTAGATTACTTTATCTACTCTTCCTCAGGGAACAGACAGTACAGTATCATTTTGTATACACTACACTGATAGTGCCTTTACGTTTGAGCATGGAATTGTATGCCATTACGTTCAAGTGCTTTATTTTCGTCTAGAACTCTGAAACACTAGAGGAAGCTTGCCTGTAAATGGAGGAGAGCCTTGCTTTATTGTTTTTTCTTTTAAACTTTGAGTTTGTGTGTCAAAGGGCTGAAGAGGCTTTTTAATATTCAGAAAATTTAAAGACGCAAGAGGGAAAAGGGTAAGACAGAAAGTATTTAAATAACATACAAACCGGCAAAATTTTCTAAATTACACTGTAAAATATACCTTGACAGACAGTTATAAAAGCACCACACAGAAACCCTACGTAGCAAAGCTATCAACATATAAAAACCCCAGGTAACGTTTTTCAGAAGCAATGAAGTTGCTTAAGAGCCTAGGTCCCCACAACTGTCATTCAGATCTGGGTTCCAAAACCATTGGAATGTCCTTGAAAGTTTTATCTAACAGCAATAACAACCATGTTTCTGCACCCAGGTAACTCCTTTCATAAGGAAGGAACTCTCTCTTTTTTAAAGGATGAAGTGCCTCTCAGTGGTAGCTTCAATCGCACTCTACTCCCTAAGTGTTGTTGTACACCCACAACTACCCATCTTAGCCCCAAAGAAAGAGGTTATTATACCCGCTATTGATGTTGCCAGACTTTAAATATGAAAGTATTAAGGTCAGAATTTCTAATCTCTCGCTTCCATCTGGCATACAAGGAGGCTGTCGTTCTAGCTGCCTCTTCTGCTGGGCCAGCGAGCAGACAGACACTTCTACGCCCTATGCATACCATTGAAATGGTCTGTGTCTAGCTCAGCTGCAGTTCACATTCAGGAATAGAAAAGAGGATCAGGTCATCTGACAGCGTGACAGGACAGACACAAGCTGGATAATAGGAACAGCAAGTGGAGAGTAACCCAGGTTTGAATATGGTGGTGGTGGAGATTTCTTCCATAGAAAGCAAGACCGTACTTCATATTGCGCAGCTACTGTCTTATAGATGTGCAGAGCCACAACTCAGACTCAGGCATTAGGCCCTACAACCCCCATCCAGGATACATAAAGTCTAAATCAGTGGCAGGACAGAGACTTGAGAGGATTCATGGCACTTTATAAATGTCCTCAGTTTCCCCAGTTGTAAACTATGAAAAAGAAGAAAAACCATATCCCAACTGCTTTCAGTAAGGGACACAGGACTTGAGACTGTAATATGGGAACTCCCATCTCATGCAGGGCATCTAGCAACACCTACATATGACTACTGAACTTCATCCTCAGGAGTGAAATAGGACATTTTTTTCACTGCTCAAGACAATACGATTTAGAAAAAGATCACAAAAGAATTAGGCAAGCATACACATAAATGCTTCTATTTTCACATGAGGTAGTTGGGAACTTTAGATACATGTTACACAATTTAAGCACAGCTTGAACCTGTGCTTAAGTCCACACTTGCCTGTATTAACATTATCATCATCCCAGAACATTATCTTGGAACAAAGCCCATGTTGGGCCCAAACATGAGCCCACGTGCATACCTGTAATGTGGAGGTACTGGTACCATGAATGCTGTTTCCTTTTGTGGCACCATTGTGCAGCCATTGTAAGACAAGGTGACTTGGGCCATGACATCAAATACCAACAGGAAAGATGGAGATTGTAGGTATCAGCAGACTAAGGTTGCCTGTAAATGTTGAGAAGACAACATGAAGACATCCTACATCCCTGTGACGCAGTTAAAAAAGCTGGGTTATGGAATGTGCAAGCTCTAGCCTGCTCTGTAAACCATACTGCTAAAACATGGCACAGACACTACTAGCATCTTGTGCTCAGCAGTGTTTACAAAGGCAACTTTACTAAAGATTGTACTTTCAGAACATTTCTGACAGCATTATAGAGGAGCACTCTTTTCATTAGGTTTAACATAGCTAGCTTTGGTAATATCTGAATTTAATATAAATAATATAATTTAATTATCATTCCAACAGTAAATTCTCAAATATCTCTTTACTATGGTAGATCTCAAAACACCTTAGAAGATAACACTACCCATTTTACAGGTGGAGAAACTAAAGCACACAGTAATTAAAGGACTGTCACCCATAAAGGCAGTGGTTCAGTCATGAAAATTACCAGTGCTGTATCCAATCACAGAAGAAATTAAAGCAAGCCTCTCATTTGCTATAGAGAACTGTGGGTCAGGTATAGAACTGCATTTTCTTTACCTGCTTATTAGAAACCAAGTTTTAAATCAAATGAAATCAAATCCAGGTTTCTTCAATAAGCAGGTTTCCAGGGGTACTTTAGAACAGGTGTGATTGCTTTAGCAGGATTTTTTTTTAATGGGACAAGGCTTCTCAGGCAATAAAAGTGTAAATCAAATGTGGGGCAAGCTAAGTATCAGGATGTTGGAAAGTTCATGAAAATTTGTGAAACAGTTTTATGGGTTTTTTTCTTTTCTTTCTATTACATCTATTTTTCATTCTAATACAGACTCGGTCATTTTAGGTCTCATCTTTCTAGAGAACATAGTCTGAATTCTGAGTGGAATTTATCCCTGGGTATTAGAGGAGAAAGTGGACTCCCGAGCCTTTTCAAGGGTTAGTACCTCTCTAATGGTTTCTCTCTAGCTATCTTTGCTGCAGAAATGGGAAAAAAGAGAAAGCAGTGACACAGGGAAGTACAATTTTCTGTGAGAGAAAAGCCAGCTGAACCTGTTGGAGGTCCTAGAAACCACTGTCTGCTGCTGCAGTGTAAAGAAACTCCAAGACTCCTGAAATGCTTTCAGAGTGAAGTGTTGTACTCAATACAGGTGCAATGGGATAGCTTGTATTTACATCTGTGAAAGCAAATTCCAGATTCCATTGCATCTCACCATATTCATGTACGTCAATGGTATTGAAGGAAAATCAGTGGGACCTAAATTTGTAGGGTAACAGGTCTGCCTGAATGGTAATCTGTTTTGCAAAAATGATCAGATGCCCTGTTATATGATGGGAGCATCCTAGCACACATCCCTATAAGACTCCATAGCCCCAAAGGCAGTGATTATTCTTCACTCAATCCAGAGATGTCAGTCATCAAATATAAGCACTGCTCATGATCCTGAGAGAAATTAATAACAGAAATACTTCTCATCAGTTTGGGAGATACCCCAGTTCTGGAAATTTCGCTATCCTTACTTCAGCTTTACAGTCCTGTGACCAGACTCTGAATGTCAGCCTGTGTAATTTTCCTCCTGCTCTGCTCAGCAGGCTGGCAGTAAATGCTTAGGTTTTTGTTTGCAGTAATCTACTGTCACAAGAACCTTTTCATCCAGTACAATTTCAGGAGGGATTTTTGATCATTTCCATGCAAATGTCACTACAATTTGCAACAAAACATTTTTTTCAATGTAAATCTCTTCTTTTGATCACCCTGCCTTTTAGAAATAAAGATTCATTGATCCATACGCTTTCTGGGCAGAAAAGTTCACAATAAATATCTTGTCTGTCGGTCTATACGTATAGGTCATATGACTTTTTTTTTTTTTTCAGAAGATGGATTAAAGCACTTAAAACCAGAAAAGCTTGTATTATACTAGATGACTCCTAGGAAGGACTCCTACTAGAGGACTCTTTTTGTGGGCTGCAGTAAAATATACAGAAAATATAAGGTGTGATAAAGTCAACCTAATATGCCTGATCTCATGACTTGCTGGCTGTTCTTTTCTTGTGGAGGGTGATAGCTAGCTATCTAATCAAAATGCATAAGCAGTGTCTGTTCCTTCCACCCCCAGACCCATTCATTTTCGACTCAGAATCTCTGCTTGGGGTAGTATAATTGATTTCGACATAATTTACTGCTTACTTGGTAATGCAGCATTGCCGTCTCTGATAAAAACCATATCAAGTCACAGCACTGGTCTAGAGCTTGAAAGGGAGGCAGCGTAATCACTTTCTTACCCTAATGCACCTCCATCTCATTTCTGCTGGGCAAGGAGCTGCAAAGTAATCATTGTTAAATAACGCTGGCTCCAGAGAGGGTCTTTCACTTCTCTGCCTGACCACTTCTCTTTGTCTCCCTGCTTTATTTCATGGGGAGGCAGCGGGGAAACTTTTCATTGTTGGATTGTCATGGAAATAAAAGACTATGATTATAGTTGCCTACCATCAGACATCTACCTCGGGCACAGAGCAAAGATACCCGCTCCTGAATTACCCTGGAAATAAGTGGTAGTTCAAGAGGATGTAGAAGAGCAAATACTAAAGAGGGAATATTTTGCATTAAAGTCTTTGTTATTCCACCCTGCCTGCACACTCCTAAATTTTTTTTATTGCTCCCATTGCCGCCTGGGTTTGGCAATGCAGCGAGGGGGACCACTGTCTCTCTGTGCTCCCGGGCCTGGCGCAGAGCCTTGGTACCGCTGGGATGCGCAGGGGTCTGTCCGCAGTGACTCCTCACCTCTGCCCCTCCTGCTGCACCAGCACCAGCAGCTGCTTTCACCAGGCCCACCCGCAGCGACCCGCAGCCTGCCTGCACAGCACGCACCGCAGCAGCACGTGAAGCCAGAATGGCTTTTAAAAATGGGCTAATTACAGGTGCTCGGGTGCGTTGAGGGCTGCCGTGTGCTTTGTATGGGGATTGTGTGTTGCTGTTCATAGATCCAGTCAGGCTCAGCCATTCTCTTTGTAAGGAATAAAAGTTTGTAACTTCATGGAGACCTGCCTCCAGCTCCCTGGCTGCCATCTTCTCAGACCCATTTCTTACAGGGGCCAGGCTGCCTAGCAAAGCTTGCTGCAAAACCTTCTCTGATTGGCTATTTTTCTTGCATTCCCACTCTGTGGGGACTGGCAACCAATCAGCGCTGCTGTAACAGATGCTAGCCGCTTCCTTCCAGCACTGGGGCTCATTTCTGAGGGGAGAGAACAGTGGGGTTCCCAAATGGCGGCTGGTCCTGCCCCTGCCATGTCCTGTCAGAAATGGGGCGGCTCTGCCTCCCCTCTGCAGCACCTCCCTGGGCTAAATGGCATCTGCTGCATGGGGAAGGAGGTGGAGACCCCCGGGAGGGGCAGAAATGATGTGGGGAGCAAATGCCACCACAGCTGGGCTGGCAGAGGCCTCACTGAGTGCACTGGGTGTACTGGTGGGGAGGTGAGGGACACGAGGGGGGAGAAGGGCTATTTGATTTTGGTGCCTGGATTTCCCGAGACATGTTATTGTTTGCTGTGATTTATGTATCATTTGCGTAAGTGGCTAAATGAGCACTTGGTTACAGCAGCTCAGACTGTCCAATTTCACTGAGTATCAGGCAGCCTAGATCCTGGGCTATAATCATCTGTTCATTCTCTGGGGACAACTGGTTAATTATCTTCTACTGGTCACTCCTACAAAATGGCCAGATAATGACTAGCAGTTTTAAGCAACTGCTTAGCCCTGTCCCTGGCCAGCTGACTCTGTACAGGGCTTTTCTGAATGGCTTACATGCCCTCTGTCCTATGATCATGTTACCAAAAGAAAGGGCAGAGAAACTATCACTTGTTAAAGAAAAGTCTTATGTTATGCTTCCTACAACAGCCGATGTTTTTTTAAAATGGGCAACAGTAAACCCATTTGCAGAGGCAACCTCATTTGGTTTGAGATTGAGATTTATTGCGGAAACAAGTAGGCTTTTGGGATGAGGTTTTAGAGTCACTTTTCAAGCCACAAAATGTTTGGCTTGACAATGAGAGAAGATCAATTGATATAGCTTGTTTTTTTTTAAAATTGAGGAGCAGTAACCACTTAAATAGCTTATACAAAAAGAATTCTTCCCACAGCACCATCCGCTCAAACTCACTAATGGCAGTGATTCTGCACACTGATTCAGACTATATACTTATCTTTGAGAGTAAGGAGAAGATTCTAAATGAATCACCGGCCTCCAGTCCTGGCAGACACTGAACATCGCTGATGACCAGCGTCTAAGCTGGAGGTCTGCATGGGGAAAGTTGCACAACCATAGGCAAGGCTGCTGTATACGATGGGCAGGAGCATGCATATTGTAGCAGTGGTGCTGGGTCTAACTGATGTGGTGTCCTTGGTAAATATCTGAATGAAAGCAATGGGAGTTTCTCACCTTGCAATAAATCACTTAGAAACAACTGCATTTCACAATTTGATATCCAAACTTTAATTGAGAAGGAGCTACATGTGACTGTGGACAGGTAAGCATTCATGCCAGCTGGCTTTTAGATGTTGACAATCCAATCCAGACCGGCTTTATTCTTTGGTGTTGTAAAATGTTTTACTTTTACTTTGGCAACAAAGCAAAGCCCAGGCTACTACCGCAGGAAGAGACAACAAGCGTGAAAACAGTGTTTACAGAGCATGAAACAGTAAAATAATAGGTACTCTATAGTAGATAATCTATTTTAAAAAAAAAGAAAAAAGAAAATAATGAAACAAAGATTTGTTACAGCTGGGAATCAAGAAGCCAAGGCACTTTATTTAAAAAAGACTTTTCTTGTACCCAGTGAAAGTTAAATTCAGGTCTATGCAGCCGTTTTTACATTTAAGATGTAACTCAAAACTCTTTGCAAGTAGTACTGTGGCATGGGAAAACTTTGTTTGTTTAAATAAAAAGAGATGATAAATATTTTTCCTGGCTTCAGTTAGTGCAGCATTCTAGTCATAGATGGGGAAAAAAAATGCAAACAACCTGACAGACTATTAACAAACCCACAGAAGCTAGGAAGTCAGGACTGAAACTGTTCTCAGCTTACCCTGTGGTGCTCAACATAGCACCTCAAATGTTGGATACAATCATCTGCTCTCTTAAGCCACCTTGGAGGCATATGTCAAAAGCATGCCAAAGGAGAGCAAGGTGAATTCGAGATGAGATTTTAGCCCTGCTAATGCAGTCTTCAAAAGCCATCCTAGAGTTGGCAGAATTCCCACTGAATTTCATTACCTGAAAATGGCTTGTTTACTTTGCTTTTTTTGTGGTTTTTTTTTTCCCTTAAATTGTTGTCTTTCCTGCATATTTGATGTTGGTTAGGGCAGATGTTTATTTATTTTAATAAAATCTCAAATTCTTTATAGTTTTTGCATTTGTCTAATATATTCTAATGTTTTTAGGTATTTTCTTTGTTCTGAGACCTTAAAAACACTAAGTGATGGAAAAATCTATGTTTAGGAAACTAATAAAAAGGAGACTTGTGTTTTGGGGGTGGGATGGAGGCGGCGAACAAAAGGATACCTGTCAAACAGTACACAGGAGTTCAATGAATTGGACTATGCTCTTTTGTATGCTCAGGTTCTAGCCTGGAGTTACTCATGTGCTTGATATTAAGCACATGCATAAGTCTGTGCACGACTGGAATCTATTATTACCGTGTTGACATACACGGTTTGATTCTGCTAACATTTCTATTGGCAACACAGGGAGATGCAGTAAGGTCCTGCAGTTCAGGAAGGTATTACTCTGCATGAGTAAGATGGAAGAGATTTCGGGGAGCTGCTAATGCACTAAACTTTAGAGACCATTCACAGTAAACCACATTTTAAATACATTTCCATGGTCATGTTTGTTTCTAAAATACCTAAAGACATCAATCAAGTTGTAGAATAAAGAGATATATAAATATCCAGCCCTGAGAATAAAACCATTTAAAAAGATTTATTAACGGTTATTTATATATTTGTCCAGTTCCTGTAAGATCTCACTAGTGTGAATAAGTTGTTTAAAAACTGTTCCTTATTTATTGGCCTTCCAGGTATAGATATATATTTGGCCTCTGGATTTATTTGATAGCTTTAAAATATTTTTTGTCTGGATTGAGGCCTAATAACCCAAATTTTTGTCCAAAGCAAGAGTTTTGAGAAACACAGATTTCCTACCATATCTTCACCATGGCAGCTGCTGTTATTTAACTGATAACATTCTGGTAATTTAAAATAACTTCTACCAGGAGCATAAACCCATACTTGTCTACTTTGTCTTGGGACTTGAGTGTTTTTTTCCTGGAGTGTTTGAACTACGTGCTCAGGCAATCTTAACCTTCTGGTTTAAATCCAAATGTTTCAGTTGCGGGAAGCGCTACATTCTGTTTAAACATCCATTACCCTGGAGAATTTAATGTGCCATTTCCATCACAATTAGATTTCCAGTAGCTGAACTTGGATTGCTTTCTTTGGGCACAAACTTGTACTTGGATTTAGGAACTGAAGACTACAGAGACTTTATTCTTAATAGCTCCTCAATTCAATACAATACTGTATGGAAATGTAATGAAATGTGATGGATGAAAGAGATAGAGTCAGTTTTCTTAGGCCGTGCATCCTTTGCAGTGAAGCCTGGCGCAGGGGACAGGACACTGCTTCCATCTCCTCTTTCCTTTCTTCTCTTTCTCCTAATTTAGCTCTGGCTGAGATAGCCTGCTGGCTGAAAGCAATGTAGCATAGAGTTTGAAAGAGAATAGCTTTGCTGGTAAAGATCTTTACTGACTTAGGTGCTAATGCAGCTAATATTGCTAATGTGGCTGTGTAAAGCTTTCAAGCTATTACTTCTGCATGTCATGATGCTGTGCTTCACCCACTTGGTTAGCAGTAGCATAGGCTCCTTAGCAGAATGCAGACGTGCACATAAGCAGATATTCTGCATTTTCAACAGTGTTTCTTTTGAAATAGCTGCCATCTTTCAACAACAAAAAATCCCTTGTCAAACAAATATGTCTTTGCAGAAAGCCCATGAAGAAAAATTCTGGGTTAGACACCCCTTGCCTGACAGTGTATGGTCTGTTAATAAAAATTATCCTCACCCACAAACTCAGTGCCTGTAACAGAGATTTTATCTGTCCCTTCCTTTGAGCTCCAGCTATGGGTGATGATGAAGTGGAACCTTAACTCCATCCCTCCCCACACCACTTCCCCAGGGTACCCCACACAAATTCCACCCTGCACCAGTATCTTCTCAAGACTGTGGATAACCCATAATTTCTGTCAGAAATTGTCTTTCTTGAGATTAAGAGGTCTTATTGGGACAAATAAATCAGTCATTAAAGCTAAAGAAAAACCTAACTCAATGTCAGTTTGCTTTCTGATTCTCAGCCAGGTAAGTATTATAGGTTAAACTCTTCCTGCCAGAAAAATTTTATGCAAGGAAGGTTGTTGTCTTTGCAACCCTACCTGTTTCACATGCACCAGACTGTAATTAATGTGGTCATTATTTCATCCTTGCTTAATACCTTGTTGATAGAAAGGTGAAGGAGAAGGAGAAAGTAAGAGAGTGCCATAACCTCTTGCAGAAGCTGTTTCTTAAGTTTTTTTGCTTGGAAGGCAGGACAAATCTGAATCAGTTTTATCTGCTCTTTGTTTGCTGTATCCATCTGGTCATTGTGCTGGGAATGATAATGTAGACAGATTGCTCATGGGAAAGAAACTTAATTCCTTAGATGGCTGCACAAGACAGAGCTACAGAAAACCTTTATAATATTAAGTTGGGTGGAGAAATTATTTTCTGACATGATCTATTTGTAAAACATCTCATGTTGGCCAAGAAATATTATTTAGAGAAGGATAGTAGCTTGGCCTATCATCTATTTCAGCTATACTTGGCCCCACTCTTCTGCTGTTTTGTTTCTTATCAATAACAGCTACATAGCATCATGTCTCAAGTGTCTAAGTTAAGGGCACGTGATTGTGTCAGCCTTGGACTCCGTATTGGGAATATTTAGAGCAGACATTGGCCCCCAAGTATCATGGAATGATAAGAAGTGGATCTTTCTTCATACACAGAATTTGAGTGTACTTGCTTCTTTGCCTTGTATCAGTTGAACACTTGATGAACTGAAGCTTCTAGACTAACTCTGTCTTTGCTGGTTTGCTGAATCTATTCTATTCAATACAGAAAAACAAAGCCATTAAAGAAAGGAAGTGTGATCTTCTTTAAGGTATTTTTTCTTTTACGGTCTATTATGTTGGGGACACCACAGCTTATCAGGAAGTCCCAAGCCACTGGGCTTGGATTCACAGCTTTCAGACTGGAGTTGCCACATTTTCAGCGAGCGTGAAATATTTGGCAAAAGAGCTCAGACCTATCAGCCACCAAACGCAAGTGTCTCTCAGGCATGTAATGTTTTGCTTTAGTTCATGGGGGTTTGTGGCTATAAATGTAGCTTAAATGCTAAGACACCTAGCTCAGCCACCTCCTGCTTAAAGTGAGTTGAGAATTCACAAACTAGGAAGCCCGACACTAAATCTTGAAGTATCTGATCTGGTAAATATGCTCAATGAGTAATACTGGTGTTAAATACAAAGCTGTCCAGAACACAACTGCCACCACAATTTTTATTCAAAAACACTGGGATGGGGAGAATACTGATCTCCACCTTTGTGTAATAGCCCAGTGGCTTGGGACTTCCTGATAAGCAAAGTACTCAAGACTTCAACCATTCACCTGTCTTTGGTTCAAACACTCGTTTTAATGATTAACTGCCTCCTAATGGCACTGAGAAAAGACCCAGAACCAAGTATTCCCAATTTTTTAGCGTACCCTCACCACTGCTACAGAGTTACATTGTCTGTTTCTTTCTTTGACCATATAAGTTTTATGTACCTTTCTGCTTAGTTCCCACCTTCACCAGGAAGCAGTAGAAGGTGTGCTCATCCCAAATTACCTGTAGCTGTGAGACAGACGTACTATACTTAGCTCAGGCTTAGCTGTATCTTGTTACTCATGTTACTTGTTTCCTGAAGAAGCTATGCAACTGTAAAGACATTATATAATAAATCGAGAGGCGTTTTCTAAGAAAAGAGCAGACTCATGGGGGGTTTTATCCATCAAGTCCATCAAACTCTGGCTAGCCACCTAATTCATGTCCTTAAATCTAGGACAGATTTCACACACCACAGTCTATCATTTTCTACTGGTATGTTAGCTGTCAGGTGCTATGAACCTCCTTCTTTGGTATCTAACTTTGTCTGTGAATAGTTTATTAACTAAGATAATGCTAAAGGTGTTAATCTCCATAGGCGAAGGCCTCTAACTTTCAGCCTCCAACACCTACCTCCATTTTCAATGTAGGCTTTCCAACAGATGTTCACAGAGCATCAGTAATTCAGTGTCCTGCTGAAAAACTCTCTTTCAGTGTTCTTGCTGTTTAACTTGAAATCCTAGGATCTTCATGTTTTGAAGACATGCAGCTGTAATATAAAATTGTTGGGAACTGTGGTCTGAACACAAGCATATATTCAGCCATGAACAGAGAATGAAAGTATTAATTTTTGTTTCCTCTGTGTTGCTTTGTTGTTCCAACCTTCTGTTGTTTGCAAAGTGAAGTAGAGACTAGGGCTTCATTTTTGTTCCACCAGTCCTTCAAATGTGACATTCCAGAGATTTATTAGGAGCAGGTGTTAAACATTTTATTCTCTTTATCTCATGACTATATCAATAACTTACTCACTATAATATTATGGCTAGATATTTGCTAAACTGTCTAACATAATTAGTGATGAAAAAGGGATGCCTGCTAACCACCGGTGCAGTTCAAGTACATGGCATGAATTTGTTTCCCATTTTTGTTCCAAATTTCCACCTTGTTACCTTCACTTGTAGAATGTCAAATGGTGTTGCCTCCTGGCAGTTCTTGTGCAGCACACTGTAGCCCATTGCTACCTGGCAGTTCATCCTTTTTCACTAGTATTGTTTCAATGCTTATAAAGTACATTTTACAGAACAGACTGATGTCAAACACGTGATTTGTGTTTTGTCTGGCACCATCTTTTAAGAAACCTGAATAGTTCAAGGGAATTTCCAAGATCCAGATCTTGGTAATCAGCTGAACTTCTCTTGAGATTCTTATTTAAATTACAAAAAGAATAACAATATTGGGTGTATGCAGTTACAGTTTGTTTAATTGGAGGTTATCTGTGGGTTTACTTACTAGTTATCAACAGACATGTTAATCTGTGGTGAGAGGCATAGTCTTACTTTTAAAAAATATTTGCTAAAATTAATAGTCACAAATACGGTTGGGACTGTGGTGGTATGTGGTAATGTATTACCTCAGTAATATATGGGATTAAAGGATGATTAGCATTCTACCTTTATATTGTCTTCTGAAACTATTGTTACAAAAAGTGCCTTTGATTATAAAACATCTCTCTGAGAAACTTAGGTCTGAAGCTCTGCTGATGTCCAGCCAAGTCATTGTCAAGTTCCAAACTATGCCTACTCAGTGGTTATGTATAGCAGTCAGCTTCCACTATTAAAGAACTACTTTATGAATTATTTGCAGGTAGAACAATGATGTTGACATACAGGGTTTGATGAGTAGCAATGTATTTCGTATAATGCCTAATCGATGGCTTTTTTCTCGTTCCAAGTATAAGAACCTAGCTCCAGAGGACAGCAATTTCTGTTGTGAGCATGAAGATTGCCTCTCACTTCAAGCTATAGAATCTCTTGTTTATTATTTCGGAGGCCTGTGATCTTGATTAACTGTAGAGTGATTCTCTGTAGAAATATAAACAATGTGTCACTATCTTCTTCAGTAGAGACATACTCCAATCCAGTGATCATCAGTGGCAAACCACCCCAGCAAGTGGAAAATCCCCCTTACTCTTTACAGTTGTCAAGTTTCTACAGCTGGGCTCAGCTCAGAAACATTACTCTCAGTTCACGCATTAGCAAAAAATTTTACTCCTGTGTGGGGAGAAAATCCAAGCAGCAACTTGCTGAAATCACAGGGCTTCATTTAATTTCCTTGTGTAACATATATGATTTAAATGCTGTGGAAATTAACATTTACAAAAAAATCAGAAGGCAGGTTCCTCATATTTTATCAAATATCTAATGTAGCATGCAGCCACCATTTTGTCCCTACTATTTTTTTGGTACATCCATCTGCCACATTGCTTTATTTGTAATTTCTCTCCCAGATAAAGAGTCAGCACAGCACCAGGTTAGCATCAGTATTATTACTGTTCTCTAAACAGAGCAGTTAGCCAAAGTGCAGAGCTTCACAAACTGTTTTCATTAGGGGCAGTGATAATTGGGTCTGGCATCTCTGATGCAATCCTGCTCATTTACAACGTACAAAGCCCTGTTTCCCTAAGCACAGAAGAAATCAAAGAGGAGACAGATTCTTCACAGATAGCTCCAAACCTCTTTAAATCCAGCCTGTGGCTAAAAAGTTCTCTCATATTTTTGCACTGCTTCTGTGGTTACATCTGGAATATTCTTGCCTTTTCTCTCATCTTCTCTGGCCAATCTGCGGTGAGTCTCACACCTTTTCAATGTATCCCCATATTACATTATTTCTCCACATATGTGCTTGCAAACACCCTTGCATTGCCTTTTGATCTGTGTTTATGCTTAAGGTAGAGACAACAGTAGTTTTAACTCCTTGCTTCTAAAAATGAGCTTATTGACTTTCTTCAGCTGGATGAAATGAAGGGAATTTGGCGCCCTAAACTTCATCAAGGTTAAATTCAATACTCATCAAATCATAAGGCAGGTAAGAAATGCTAGCTTTTGAGTTTTATGGAACAATTTGGCAGCTTTGTGCAACAAGGTTAATGATGACTGCTGGCAAGGGATGTGCGGAAAGGCTTCTAAAGCCCAGCAACATGCCTGAAGTGATCAGATCTGCAAGTGCCCAATAAGTTTCAGGCCACTCTTTTCTAAATTCTAAAGCCTGTGTTTACTCCTGCAGTTTAAAAGCTGCGGTCTTTATCATGATTTCTGCAGACAGCTCCAAAAAACAGTTTGAATGGCATTTGAAATATTATTTCTCAAGGCAGTAACTGAGTCTAGATAAGTTTCATCACCATTACTCAACGTCCAAAATGTGAACTCTGATTCATATT
The DNA here is from genome assembly GCA_008921705.1 of Burhinus oedicnemus. Lineage (NCBI taxonomy): Eukaryota > Metazoa > Chordata > Aves > Charadriiformes > Burhinidae > Burhinus > Burhinus oedicnemus. The sequence goes on along the minus strand of VFFE01007634.1, from coordinate 1,600,424 downwards.
CTGTTTTTCTTTTTCCTTCCACTGGCCTAACATTTTACAACAGGGAGTCATATGAGGGTGGGAAAGCATATTTGGAAACATAAAGCCAATCTAGATCCAAAAGATGCAAATCAGTGTGTTCTACCCCCATTGTGAAGGGGCAGTTTTAGGATTGTGTTGAAACATTCCACATTATGGAGCTGGTCAATAAAACCGAAATATCTGAAGTTAAACTTTCTTCCAATTCCATGATTTATTTCTCAGAAATGATTTCTAGCTGTGATATTTTCTTTAGATTTTATTTGACCACAGTTGTTCAGCTTGTCCTTGTATAAATAGTTTGTGGATTTGGATCTGCCTTTCATCATACAAAACTTAATATGCTTCCAGAGAAATACATAGATTCATATGTAATCGGGTTAGAAATGTTAATCCACTCATGCAGTCACGTATGTACAGTACTTGTGCATATACAGATGCAAGGATATTTTAAAAAGAAACAGAACCTTTTCAGAGAAATTTTATCATAAATGGAAGAAAAATATTTTAGAAAAAACCGTACTGATTCCTTTCAAACATTCTATGGAAAGATTTATTTCGCAAACTCCTTGTTGAAGGTCACCCCAGGGACTACTGTCCTTTTCACAATCACCACAGTGGGCTGCAGAAGCAATTGAATGACTGATAGACAGAGGGACTAATTTGCAGAGTATTGTGTGAGTTTTTAAGGCCATCACTCTCTAATTTGAAAGATTCCAAATAAAAGGAAAGGGCAGTATCACATGACCCAGCCACAAGTATTCTCTTAGCCAAAGCAAATTTACATCTTATAGACAATCTAGGCTTGGCCTCAGGGTGACCTTGATGTTTACAGATGAGAAAAACTCTAGTGATATGGTATATATAACTAGGGGACAAAGGATGTGGAACAAAAAAACCTAATAGACTAAAATACATGTATTTTAACAGACACTCCAAACAAGTCTTGGCTACATTCCCATTGTGCAAAGATACTGAATGTCACTCTTTTTCTCTTCTCTAACTAGGCTGGTGGTTAGCTATCTTCTATTGGGATTACTTTACTTTTTTTGTTCTTCTCCTCTAAGACAACTGCGCATAGGTTTTTCAAGTCTCACTACATTCTCTCATTCTGAAACCTTTTTTCTGAATAGCTCTACCTCTGTTCCTAACATCCAGTCACGAGAGTGTTGTCTAATTCTAACTGGAAAGTCACTTCCCTTGAAGATTTTCTAGTCGTTTGCTTTATGATGACAAACTTATTAACAAACTATTTGATGTTTACATCTGAGTTCTGCAAAGTTCTTTGTTATGAATTCAAAACAAGGTATCATTTGAAATTGAAAACCTGGACTAAATTCTTGGTTTAGATCCCATTAAATGTGAATCAATTAATGCTGTGTGAAAACATGTAGATGTAGTAGTTCTTGTAAAGCCACACAGCCACTTCTACAATTTGTTTGTGTTTGTAACAAAAGCTGAAGGTTTGTGAAATTCTTTCCTTCTGTCATAGAGATCTTCATTCTGGTTTATATTCGTGTATATCAATGAAGAGAAACTTCACTAGACTGAGAGAAACACCAGTGTTTCAATGATTAGGGCAGACATAGCCATCCAACAACCTGTGGGGCAGGTAGTTTATTCCTTACTGTTTTCTTTCCATAGGGCACCTTAGACTTAGGCAGGGAGCAAGTAAGTGATTGTGATTAAATGTTAAAACTGTTTTCTTCCTGACACAGTTTTTCATAACTGTGTCCTACACACATGGCAAGAAGTATGATAATCTGACAAACTGCAGCCACATCATTGTGTGTTGGGCCCAGATCAAGTCACACAGTAATCTTTGTATGTGCAGTGATTCCCATGGACTGAAGAGTGCCTGAGTGATACAGATGTGCTCAGTTACAACAGTTTGCATCTCGGGGAGGCATCCATGGTCATATGACAGGTCATGGCGTGACTGATGCAAAAGTATGCCTTTGTTGTGGCCTGATGACAGTATAAACAGTCCTGCAATAAAGTCGGAGACATGTGGCCTATTTCATGAATGTATGTCCAACTATCTGATGGGACACATGCATGCTGCCTTCTTGTAGCTTTGTCTTGCGGAAGAGTTAAGTCTCATGGAGTTAGAGCACTTATCTTGGATGTGGAGGCTTGGGTACTGATTCCTGCTGTACCATAGACTCCTTGATATGATATGAGACACCTGACTTAGTGTCCCTTCACTTCAGTTCCATGATTTTTAAATAGGGTAATTTAGTGCTTTTCTTGCAGATTGCAATAACAGGGATCATCCAAACAGTTTTAATAGAAGTCACTGAAAACATGTATAAGAGAATAAGGAATTAGATCCTGTGTTTTACATCTTCAGGTACAGCATTTCATTCCCCACAGAGAATTGATGAAGTCTTGAGAAGTCCTTTAGACTGTGAGAAATACTTGAATGAAAAAGCAAAGATTATGTTACTGCCCTTGATTGACTGACCATACCTGCCACTTCCAATTCACCTCCAAAAATGCTTGTGAGATATCCTACTGCTTTTTGATAGGTAATGTGCAGTTTTTCCCAGCTTGTGTACTTCATAGGTGTTTACTACCTTTTCTTTTTGATAGATCCCTCTCCACAATGGACCTTGTGTTTGATGCTTTGATGTTACACTTTCAAACTACCCAGAAATTGCAGCTGTTACAGTGTCTGGTTATTAAGTGCAGCTTCACACAAAGTATGCTGCTACTACTTGCTGTGATCTCTATCAGCTCTCAAGTTTTAAAGTCTGTGTTTTTCCAGTAAAGCCTGGTGTAACTTTGACTTGGGCTGCTCATATACACCAAGTACCTAATCCTCCAAAGGTTTTTTGTGCCTAACTCCCTTTGAAACCACAAGAACTTAGAATTACATTTGAGGATTGGGGCCAATTTTTTTTATCAAAGTGTCCGTGAATAGGATTTCTAAAAGTACACAAAGGAATTAGGAGTATTAGTCTAATTGAAAACCATGAATCTTGGGCTTCTAACTCTCTTAGGTTACTTCGTAGGATAGAATTTCCAAAAGACGTGTTTGGCAGTTTGTAATAATTTATTTAAGTTACTACATTTATTAAGAAACTGCTAGGTGTTCAGCACATATGAAACTCGAGCCGTTGCATAGGTGCCTAAAAGAATTTCTCTATATAGTTGATGTTCTTTAGTGTCTTTTCTCGCATGACACCATGATGATTTATGATTAACTACTCCTATAAAACAGTGCAACTTGAACTACAGGCTTCAAAAACCTGGTTAGTCCTCTCTCCAGCAAGTGATTGCTGAATTTTTCAGAAGAATATAGTTCAACTGTCAAGAAGTGCCCAACAGGAAGAGGAAAAAATATAAATGTATAAATTTGTATAGATGGCATGGAGTTAATGGGAGAACACTCTAGGAAATGGGTCCTGATTTTAGAACTTGTATTTACTGGATTCAAAGATCATCAGAATGATACTTCCTCAGGGCTTTTCTCTTGGTACTTAATAGATTAGAAATGGGGTGATGAAGGGGAAAAGAATGGCTTGCATAGTGAAGGAGATTTCTTTGAGCTCTTTGACCAATTTTAGTGCTTAGAATCAAAGGCAGACATCAGGCAGAACTACCAACATGAGAGAGAAGTATGTTTTGGGAAGGAGACCACCCTCTATTCACATCATGACTTTGCATCACTACTGGCACCCACAAGTTCTGACATCATTTGAAAACTCTCGAACTCTAAATTTCATTGTTCAAGAAGCCTTGTGCTTCTTTCACCTACTGACTCTCATTAGTTCACTGCCCCTGTTGCTTGGTAATCCTTCCAACAGTTATATTGCTTTATTTTATAGCTTGGCTTGTTGTGTTACTGAACACTTGCTAATTAATTTTCCTGCCAACTCACTGTTTGCCTGGCTCTCACTTTCTTACTGAGCCATTGACAATACCCTTCTATTACTTTTCGATCAGACTTGCTACTTCCTTCAGTTATGACTAACTCCCTTGTCTACTCTATCCCTTTCTACTCTTCTGTCTTCTGCAATGTAGTTCTTTTTCTTTAAATAGGTGGTTTATTTTTTGTACCATCTGCCAGAATTCTTTTTCCCTTTCTCTCAACTTTTTGATTCCACAACCTCATCCTCTTACATGGTTTCTACTACCCTTCCTGTGGCAAACACTCAAAAATCTGGTTTTCAGTTTATATCTGTTACTTTCATCAGTACCTTCTATCACCTTTCATCTATACTGAGCCTATCTATCTGTCCATTTAAATATGATATACTAAAGCCTGTCACTTGTCAACTTGTTAATGCTTGTCAGAATGTCAAGGGGTTGTCTTTTCCTTTCTCCTTCTTTTCTGTCACAGATGATGACTATTATAGTTGTCACTATAAAAATGGGTGTCAACTATGATTCCAATTCCTTTCTGGAAAGCCATTCTTGACTTCAATTTTTCATCCTTACCATATCAAAAACCTTGCTATTTTGCTTTCTCTGAATTCTTGACTTTTCTTCTTCCAAAGTCAACCAGAAGAACCTGACAACTGTAATCTCATCTTGGTGTCCACGTCATGGTCGCATATCTATCCAGATAGTTTCTTCATAACTGTAAATATATTTACTATGATATTCTGATCATATTGTCTCTCTCTTTGAATACTTCTCCTCCAGTGTGTTGCATCCAACTTTATTACACCAGTTAATGATCAGCGCTGTTGGCAACTTATCCCCCTCTCAGTATTGCATGTGCTGCTTTTCTTCCATACCATTGTTTATGCACAGAGCATATTGAACTGCTCCATAAAGCCATTGGTTCCTCAAAATTTGCGTCTTCTGACAGGATCATAGGGAAACAAATGAGTGGTAACCAAAGAAATCCTCAGGAGAGACGAGAGATTTCTTTTACTCATGTTACTCCTCATCAGTTATTCTAACTAGTTGTTGAATCCTTTCTGGATAAATATTGGGATCTTTTGCACAAGGTCTTTCATTTATTTAGTTTTGCTTGTGTCTTGGCATGATGGGTATCCTTTTACTGAATAATAAACACAGAAACTGTCATAATATCGATCCTGCATTTTTCCTTAATATATGGTCTTCTCCATCAGGATTGAAAATAAGCTGCCCAAAAGTCATTCACTTCACTTCATTGGAAATGAGGAATGTTCAGCAACATCAGGGTTAAATTATGGCAAGTCCAAACTAATATTTCAAATTAAGGTTTCAACTATAGGACCTTTGCAGGGGTCTTTGGAGAAAGAGATAATAGATGTCACTGCTTTTGTTTCTTGTGCATACCTGTAGTGCAATCCTTGAATTAAGCCTTTAGAAAGGAGATAAACTTTTCCTAATCAGCAAAATTTACCTTTAATTCTTACACATTTTGTTTATTAATCTACAAATATATTGTGCTTTTGAGTGTGAGGTCAAAGTAATGGAAATCCTTTCTCCAGAAGATTCTGAAACTTTGAGAGAAAGAGTTCATCCCAGACTTTCTTTTCGCCAGAATGAAACATTCTTTAAATGCTGCAACTTAATCAGAAGTTTATTATATTATATCCTGCAACATGATAACAACAAAACAAAAGCTTTGCTTCATTCTAGTAGGAAATTTTGACTACTTCGATGAATTCCCACAAAGAATTGTAATGTATTCAAGAAAAGACGTCAGATGTAAAAAGTGCCATCAGCAAATCTTTGACCAATCTTACCACAACGTATTTTTTGGCTAGTTATTCAAAGCTGTGTATTATATATAGCAATTGTGCAAACCACATTTTTTTGTTTCCTTTTATTCCTGAGTTTTGCATATGTAATTCTGATGTAATGCAGTTCACTTCAGTGAAGTTATTCCCCACTAGATTAACCCACCTACTCAAATTATAATTCTCAGTTTCCAATATAAACAGCCCACTTTGCAGCCCATACATTTCTGGGTAGTATTTAGCTGAACAAGGAATCCCACTGATGCCAATACAAGTAAAACCCACTGAAAAGGTATATGGATGGCAGAATCAAGACCTCATGAAGTTGAAGACAACTATAGAGTTAACTAATCCCTATGCTTGCTCTCTACAGAGGTTTAGAACCCTCCTGAGCAATCCCTCCGTATTGTAATATGCAATTCATTACAAAGACTCAAAGTGGGATTATTTTCAAGCCTTTCTTTTTCTTTAGCCCTAACAGGATTTGAATTTGCGTTTCATTTCTCACTCATATCTTTCCTGCTTGCTTTCAGGTTTCCCCATTTGTTCTCCTTCACAAATGGATCTTTGGACAAATATTTTGTATGTGGGACGGGTCGCCATGTTAAAAAGATTATCTCACCATGGAGTCCATCAGCATTTAGCAACAACAGCACTTATATTTTTCTCAGATTGCCTTTATCTCTTAATCATTATTAGCTGACTGAGATTTATAACATCTTCTTCATCCAGAGATAAAATAAATTAGTTGAAAAATCCTCAGCTTGTTAGCTATAGTCAAGAAACTAACTGCAAGCTTGGATGTGTATAATTGTATTTTCCAGTTCAGCGAGCATGTGCGCAGGAAAACAGCCACAACCCCCAGCAGGGAATGGTCAGCTGATCCCAGCCTATTCAGCGCTCTTGGTGCCAGCCAGCTTTCAAAGAGGGAGGAGTGGGCTCTAAGGAGCCCAAAGGATTTTCCCGACCCTCTTGGGTAATTTACACCAATCTTAAACATGTATGTTTGCCTGAAGTCTCTTTTATCAGCGTGGTAATCCCATTACTGACAAATGAAGATGTAATCACAGTTTATTCAAATCATTTGAAAGCTTTATCCCCTTTTGAGAGAAAGGAGAAAGTACAATTGGCTGCAACTGACTTCTTAAACTCCTACTGGGACATTAGCACAGCAAAAATGATTTTTAAAAAGAATCAGCACTTGGATATGGGATGAAAAGTATAGCCTATAGGGTCCCTGAAGAAAGTAATATTCTCTTGCTTATGGAATTTACATCATACTCAGCACTGTTACTACTAATCTAAATCAGGGAAAGTGAGAGAACAGTGTTCTCTCCTTGGTTTGTCCTACAGAGATATTTCCTACGAATGACATCTCTGCTTAACTCCATCAGTAGTCATGAGGGTAGAGATGCTGGTTGAACTCTGTCTCCATCACTAGGGTAACCATCTGCTAATATGCAGAGATCCTTCCTTTTGTGAAATATATACCAGTGACCAGAAAAGTGTGGAAAAAAAGCTAGAATAGATAACCTTGTGCATTTTCAGTGGGAAAATTAACTATCACAGTGTTTCTCCATCAGCCTTGTTTGTAGCAAAGGGAAACAGAAACACAGACCCAGGGAAAAGTTTTGGTGCAGAAGTGAAACCTGGAGCACTAACAACCCCACTGAAGTCTCTAAGGTGATGAAGTGCCAGAGAGAATCCACAGGAGGTCCTAGGAATCCCTTGTTAAAACTTCTTCATGTATGGATGTCATGGTTTGGGCTGGGCTGGCCAATAAATGAAGGACAGATGCTCTCTTTAACTTCTGTCGCTGCAGAGACAGGGAGAGAAGAATGAGAGTGAGAGCGACTTATGGATTGAAAAGAAAACTAGAAGTACTTTAATGAAATATTAATAACGAAAAGAAAATATAATACTATCAAAAAAGAAAATAATGAAATATATACAATATGTACAAAACAAGTATGGAGCTCCCAGGATGTCGATCACATCACTGACAGGCACTGGGGAGTCCCAGACTGGACTCAGTGATGGACGGGAACTGGATTCCGGATCTGGATTCAGGAATGCATAGGTTGGGATCAAAGGCAGATGAACTGACAGAGTCCTTCTCCGACGCCGGCCATTGAAGAAAAAGAACTGACCCTTTGATCCCTCAGCTTTTATACTGAGCATGAGGCAGATGGGATGGAATACCCTGTGGGTCAGTTGTGGGTCACCTGTCCTGTCCACTCCTCCCCGCAGGTGTGACCCCTCTACGCTTTTCCGCTTCTGACCCTCCAACTGGGCAAATAACAAGGTTGGCTGGCCTTGGCTGTTAGAGCAGTAAGTACAAGCAAGAGCCTCTCTGCATCCCATTCTTTGGTATTAACTATAAACTTTGTTTTTATCACTCTGGTAGCAGACACTGTCTGAAGAATATGCCATTAATTTCAGAGAGTTAGAAGAGGCTTAACTGAAAAGTAAAATTACTGGAAAAAAAGTTGTTTCTGTTTTACCTCAGACCAGGACAGTCGAACAACTTCCTTGTCTTGGGCACAATCCATTCACACTGCTGTGATATGCTGATTATAAAAATAAACTGAAAATTTCCCTCTTCTTCCCCCCAGATCACACCAAAGAACTGTTTTAGTAATTTTATGATTAAATGTATGCCCAGATATCCTAAGAAATTAAAATGCAGATAAAAAGGTTTAGATTATTTTACCTTCTGAATAAGAAAAAGATCTCTAGCATTTCAAATGCCAAATATAATGTTAATTTTAAAGAGACTGTATATAATGCAAATTCCTTTATTAGGCAGATGTCTTTCATATGAGTTTCTTGACTTCATGATGAAATTTGATCTCACTGAAAACCAGAATATCATGTTCTAGAGTTTTCAGTATAGGGCAGTACTGCATGAGGTGATGATTGCTTTGCATTTCCATTAGCTAACACAAATCCCTTAGGTAAACTGCTTTTGCCCTGAGAAATCATTATTTTTATTTCTTTTTATTACCACAGTTCCCCAACCTGGACTAGGAATTAATTACATAAGTATATAATAAGCAAAACATTTTTGCTTTGAAGAACATATAGTCTAAATAGACTGAAATTGGGAAGAGAGACTTGGAGCAACTTGCCATGCACCGTACAGCAAGTTAGTTTTGTAGCTGGGAGTAGTCTTTACTTCTACAGTTCCACAGGATCATTTTCAGTTAATAAAATCCAGCACTTAGCACTTCCAGTGCAGTGGTACTTGTTTCTTTCTTTTTGCTCAGCCTTTCCTTTCACTGAAACAAGTTTTCTTGTGGCCACACAGTGAATCAGAATTGAGAAAAGACAGAAGTAACACAGCCAGGAAAAAAAAAAAAAAAAGAAAAAACCTAATTTTCGGTTGGATTGGTTCCCCACTCTGAGTCATTGTGAAGCTGTACAAACTCTCCTGCTGGCACAGTGGAAGGAATGACAAAGCCATGGAATGGCCTGCCATGGCAAGGGAAGGGGGATGCTCCACAGTGAGAACGACAGTGTTAGAAGCAGTGCTGGCTTTCCCCAGCTTCATGCAGCTGAAATGGTGGCCTGTGTTTCCTCAAGAGTTTCACCTTAGTTTCACATTGTACTAGGGCTGCTTTAATATTGGTAGTGGCATCTCCTTCTGGCTCTGCACTGCACGTGCATGAGTTCAGAATGAAGCATTCAGCTGTGTAAGCAATATCCTCCTCTGAAGGACGTGCATCCTGGGGCTTGGAAACCCCAAATGTAATAGAAGAGTTGCAGAATCTAGGAGTAAGAAGCCTCCACAGGAAAGGTTCAGAAAAGCAACAGATACTATTCTGTTTGTAGGTAGTATCCAGAGTTGAGAGGTACCAGCAATCATTGTCCAACTTCAATTTTATTTTGCTGTTTTTGTTGGTTGGGTTCTCTATTTCTTTTGAGGGTGTATGAAGTGATAAATTCCAACAGGTATTTGGAATACCAAAAAACATCTGATTGTAGATTGATTATCATATGATGAAAACACAGTCATTAAAACCAGACACTTGTGCTGAAGAGATTACTTTAATCCCTAAGTTGTTCTCTGAGAAAACTTCACTTCATACTATCAAAATGCTGCCTGGTGCTGGTCATTTAGTAACGTGTCCAAGAATACTGGTAGAAATAATCTGGTAAGGAAATTTTTGTGAGTCCCTAAATACAATTTACGTTATTGTACTTCATGATGTACCTGAAAGATTGGTTGGGTTTTTTTATGTTAGAAGAATAACCTATGTATGCTGGATGTTTCCAATTAAACACAAACATGAGCACTTCCTACCCATTTTCTGCTGGATGCATCATGTCAGACCATGTTTTGGTGCTGTGTACATTTTCCTGCTCTCAGAGCAAAAAAGGATATTTTCAAATTCTCTTTTTCAACTGGGAGTTCCTTTCCAAAGCTATTGAACTTGTGGGTTGAGACACAAAGCAGAGATCCAGCAGTGAGAGCTGCAGAACACTGAGACTATGAAGAAGAAGTTGTGCCATATCACAGGAGATCCCATCACAAGCACGTCAGACCTTTCAAGAAAGTTCTGACAATTTAGCTGAGCTCCATCGCATTCTTTGCAGCTGTCAAACATGAGCCTTATGCAGTATTAAACAGCACAAGCAGAAGACAGGGCACAACCAGTCAGTGCATTGACCTATCAAACTGCATGTGAGGAGATGTGCAAGAAGTAATGAACTTGGGCTCCATTTGGGTTTAGGAGACGGGTTCCAAAGCCCACTGCGTTCTTTCAGTGGCCTCTGAATTTACTGTACTTGTACTGCAGTATCAGCATCATTTCTTATACTTTCAGTAGACAACTTCTTTAAGCTTTTTAGCTTGAGGAATGGTTATGTGTCCTGATCTTATTATAAATAGATAGTATGGTCCATGTTACTGATCACGTCTTGAGCAGCAGACTTCATTGCAGGTTTATGTTGATCTATGATGAGCATTACAGATCCTTTCTTTTTTGTGGTGAGGCCCGCTTGACTTTGTAGTGTGATGGTACTCCCTCATAAATGAATTATAGTGAGATCTAAACATCAGGAAAATCCAACCTAGAGTCAAAGTATTGGCTTTGTAATAATTGTGCATTGTGCTGCCAGAAAATAATAACAGATATCCACCCTTTCACTCTATGATTCTAATGTTGGCTCCCTGATGTCTAATAATCAGCTGGTGAGCTAATGCTCTCCCCAAAGTACATTTTAGGAATTCCAAGTAAAGCCTTACTTCTGAGTCTGTCCTTTTATCATGCACACAGAAAAAAAATCAATACCATTCATATTCTTTAATTTAGTGCTGATCTGTAATTTGGCAATCTATCATAAAACATTTTTTATTTTTGTTTTCAAACAGAAGAAGTCTTTTCCACCATATAAAATTTTTTATTAAAATGTATGGTTTGGGAAAATATTTTATGTATTTTGGACTCAAACATATATTTTTCTGAAAGAGCTTCACTTTGGTGGGAAAAAAGGTTTCATTAAATTTTTTTTTTTTTTTTTTACATTGGGGAAAGGGGAAAGGTAAGAAACAATTTATATCCAGTATGAAAGGTTTTCCACTTCAAAAAAAATGGTACATTGCAAAAAATCTTCTTTTGCTGAAAGCACTTACTAATTTTTAAATGAAAAAATCATATTTATATGCAATATATTTGCTAAAGTGAAACTCTTACAAAACTGTGTTTATTTAATATTTATTTTGAGAAAAAAATATGAAAGTGAAAATACTGAAATGTATCAGTTCAACAGCTCTTGAGCAAAGATATGAAGTGTTTGGATCATGAAAATACTTTTAGTTAGTACTATATAATATAGATCTGAAAAGTCAAAATTAAAATGAACAAAATTACTTATTTTTAAATTAAAGTTTTGACCATCATAGATTTTTTTCTGACATTTTCTTTTATGCATTTTGTTTTAATTTGGAGGACTTTCTGGCCAATCACTTAGTGAATATACTGAAAACCTTGTGAAATAAAAATTCTAGCTTCTCCTCAATTCTAATATTTATCTTTCCATGCTAGCGCAAAGCTCAGAGGTCTGTCAAAGCCTGCATGCCCAGTTAGGCTAGAGCAGTTGTGGCATTTTGATTTTGTAGTTGATAATGTACAGGCTACAATAGCTTTCGATACATCTCCATTCTCTCTGCCTGTAATGATTGTATTTAGGGACAGAGACATGTAGAAATTCTCTGATGAAACAGCTCATTCGTATAAGAAGTTGCATGAAAGTTGGATGTTCTTCATTTTATAAGTAATCAGCTTATTGTAGCTTTAGAGAAAAAAACATATTTTTAGCCATTGGGCCAAGCTTGAGGGTAATCTCTACTGCTCTGTAGTGTTATGATTGTTACCAGGTTTATCTTTGCTTAAAACGTTCATGATGGGCATCCAATTAACTTTAAAATGGTAAAGCTTATCAGAAGTGTTGAGAAATGTGCTGAACCTTAGGCTATGGGATAATGCGCTCTAGCTGTATATAGTAGATCTTAAATTAATCATGTTTTGCAATATTGGGTTATTGTTCCCCCTATGAACTCTGCCACAGAATAAGAAAGTGTCATAAACAGCACAGTGGCAATTTCCTAAGGTGCTATTTTCAGTTTCCTATAGTTTGTTACTTTTAAAATATTTACTAGAAAAATAGGGAATCTGTCATAATCTCCACGGTTAGAAAGTTCTCCATACTGAGATCTAGCAGTCACACTGAGTGAATTCCAGCATGTATCTAAATGCTTGCTTGTTCAAAACGAGAACACAAAGGAGCCATGTGCTGCCAATCCCCAAACCTGCAAAGCAGAGAAGAGCTCAGTTGCAACTTTCTGGTTGTTTCTGTACATAAGCATCTTTTGTTTTAAGGCTCCTTAAAACTTTTCCCTAGTCCTTTGCATATACCTTATACTCTTCCTTAAAAATAACTGTACATTTGCTTCTCCAATCTAGGCAGTGGAGCTAAACTAATCTAAATACGTACAAAAACTAATAATACCGCTGTCATTTTGCAGAAGTTTTCCAAAAGGACGTGAAACAGACTACCTGATATGTGCCGGGGAATCTGGAATCTGCAAAGAGTGTGGGATCATTGCTGACAGTCTGACATTCCTGATTTGAGCGGGAAAACACCAAGTCCAGCTTTTCCTTCCTGTTTCTCATGAAAGGACACATATGGCTGCAGCCGCACTGCTTTTGGCCAGGAGCTCCTCAAATGTTTTTAGTATTGACAACTGCATTTGGTCATTAGAATAAGCACCGGAGTAAAACCAGGTAAAAAGACATTGTTGACTAGTTGCTTTGGTTAACACACTGGGTAGTTCTCATTCTTCTGAGCAATGAATTGTACAGCAATGCTGTATTCCTAAATGCGTCTACAAAGAAGATTGTGTAGCAGTGTTTGTGAGAATATGAATCTGTTCCAATATTTTAGCTATATTTCACTTCCTGTATTTTATGAAACAGAGAAGAAGGGGACAGTGAAAGAATCCAGAGTGAAACAGTCAAAGTAACAGCTAGGAAAATGGTCTGTACAGAAGCATTTTAGATTTTTAGGTGTAGGACAGACCTTTTTCTAGTCAAGAGGAAAGCATATAACTATTGAAATATTGGAGATAAAACTATGCTACGGAATGGTACAGTTCTGTGATGTGCTCTGTAAGAAAAAAGAGAAAAATTTATATGGATTATACTTCAGCAAGAAATCTGGAAGCTATCACGATTTAATAATGTAAAAGAAAAACTTGACACTGTGACCCAAAGGCCAAGAGTTTACATTGACCTAAGGAAAAAATTCACCCTTTCTTTCCCTACTCCTGCCAATGCAGACATACTGATTCTCCTGGGATAAAGCCAATGGCTCTATCTTCTCCTCCCTCCCTTCCCCATCTAGGCCCATGTCTTATGCAGTTGCAGGGCAGCACCACAGCCTTTTCACTACTCCACAACCTCTTACACAAGATAAGGTTGATTGCCCACATCTGCCAGCCAGCTGTGTCTGTGCATGAGATCACTGAGCAGGAGAGAAGCCACAGCATCATGTTCAAAACTGAATCCCATCCCGAAGCATTCCTCACGGCAGCACATCCCTGTGGCCTCTGCTATGTCCTTGCATTGGCTGTAACAGGTATGTCTCCTGGTACACCATCCAGTACATCATTGGCTCATGCAACCAGGATAGAAAAAAATGTCAGCTCTGTCTAAAGTTATTAATTTTGCAAGGCTGAGGCGCTAAACTCAGGAATTGGGAAGAACTGCCTAGTTTCTGGTGGTCTGTACCTTACAGTGAAGATGCTACAGCATCTATCTTGAATAGTAGGTTGAGGAGTAGTGTGAAAAGTATAGGAGATTTTACTGGCATTTATTGTCACCTAAACCTAATGAAGGCCTTTTAGCCTCTAAATTTTAGGTGTTTGGTGCCCAGGATAGAGTTTAGATTTCATATACTTAGCACGTAAGCTGTCTGTAAAGCCTCAGGGGAGAGTTAGGCAGCTCCCACTTTAGTCATCGGACTGAAGATATGTTCTTTCTGTCATTAGTTGACTCCGGCTGATACATGTCACTTCAATCCAGGAGCTGCACAGCCACGTCAGCATGGCACAACGCTTGAACTAATACAGCTTCTAGACAGCACCTGGCTTCAATCCAGCCATCGCACAGAACAGGCAAAGCGAGATCACATCTGCCTACAGCCAGTTGTGTGGCTCAACCTTTGAATGGATGGCACACTAAAGGAAAATTATGAGGTGAAGGAGAAGGGAGAAGAGGGAGGCTTTATTTTCACCCTTCTCTGAAGCATAAATACTATGCTAAGTATATTAATTTTGCTAAGTGTAAAATTCTATGCTTGCATCTATAGAGAGGTGACTAAAGATCCACGTTTCAAAAATCAGTCATGAGATAAGAGCTTGTTTTGTTTCAGAAGGCCCAGGCTTCTGTTTTAAAATGTGGCCAAATAAAGAAACACAAGTACCCCTCTGTTGATCTCTGCTGCAATCAGCAAAGGATGCAAGATTAATGGGGCTGGAAATCAAGCACAAAAGGAATCCTTTCCCTGTAATAATGGTTTGGGCACTCAGCAGGGATTAGAGAGACCTAGATTCAGTGTTTGATGTTGTATAGTACTTGTATTCCTGGCTAAGTACTCATACTACTAGCCTGCTACACAAGGTGGAAGAGAGGTGGGAGCAGAAACCACCTATCCTCATCTCATTTTGTTTTAAAATGAAATTATTCTATTGATGTCTGGTTCATCTGCTGTGAGAATATCTAAGAGATCAGGCCCTGCATGTGCACAGAACCAGAATTTATAAATCTGACAATCAGTGAATTTAGCAGGATGTTGAAATGCAGCAATAATTTTTTTGGATTACAACTTTATTGTCAGGCACCTCAGTCCTGCTTCTATCCTGATTTAGGTACCTAAGTCCTTTATTGGACCTTTTTAACAAAAAAAATTGTTCCAAATTAGTCAGTGGTAGAAATTAGGTTTTTGACCAATTCATTTGGAATACTGTGTTCATTGAAACGTTGGTCAAATTTCAAATACTGTATCCCATAAAAAACAACAGAATATTTTTTTGGCAATGAACATTAGAAGGAACAAAATTACTTTTATTTTTAGCTGCTTTAGGAATCAGCGATTGAATAATTTCTTTCAGAGGCTTAAAAGAAGGCAAGAAGGAGGTTTTGGGCTTTGCATTTGTTACACACTATGGGTTGAATTCCTTCTTTATACTAACTGGTGTAAATCAGGAGCCATTCCAATAGAATCAATAGTTACAGAATTGTAAAATTGGTTAGTGATCACAGTCTGGCTGAGTAGACCTATGGCATTAATCAGTTTTAAAGATCTGGTCCCTAAGTACTTAATTTCTAGGAAACAGCACAATGTGACATTACAAGGATCCTATTTAGAGACATACACTCTGCAGATCAAAGCAGGGACTACTGGAAATGCTTTCTGAAGGTATGTGTAACTATAAAATGTTTTGAGTGGCTGCCAGTATTTTGTAATCAGTGTTGTAAAGTTTTGTGATACTCTTGATGTCTGCAGATGTTATGTGGCCCGTGGCACAGAGCTGATGTTCTGAATTACCCATTATATACCTAATGGAGCCCTGAGAACTAACTCCTGCCCTCCTTTCGGTACTAGGGCAGTCTTTAAATGCTAGCAAAGGACTGATGCTATAAATAAAACTCTGTCTCCATAGCGACAGGCAGTTCAGTGCTCAGCTTTCAACACTTTAAAAAGGTAATTACTGTCTTTTTTCTTTATATTTTTCTATTCTTGGTTTATAACAGCAGTAATAACCTCCTGAGTTGGGCATTTCCTGGCAATTAATGACTGACAGTGTTAAGAACACTTGGCTTTACCTCAAGCCCTCAAATCCTCCAGCCAGTCATTAACTGCCAGGAAATGCCCTTCCCCATGGTCATTATTGCTTAATTATGTAAACCGGGATTAGAAATTTAATTAGATGAATTTAACATTCTCTGATTCTCTCCTTCTTTCTTCACCCATGTCCTAAGCATCAGTATTTGCCACAGTTGTTAGCTGTCATGGCTGATCTTTACTCTAAAACAGTGCCAGTATAGTAAATGCGACACAGAGTGTCTGCAGAACCAGACTGATTCTCTTTTTAGCCCTTGGTGGACAGAATTTATCTGCATACCAACTTGTAAAGAATATATTAGATTAGGTTGAAATGAACCTCCAAGTCCTACCTGGTGCTGCTTTTAGGTGGTGACTAAGAATAGTTCCCATCAGGAACTGGATGATTATCCAGTCTGATGAATGAAGGAAAGCTTGTGATGGAGGGCTCTCAGTCTCTGCCTTAGCTTCCTGATGCCAACTGTACCTGTTTCAAGCAAGAGTATTCCAGGTATCACTACATTTTGTCCCATTTATCTTAAAAGCCCAAGTATATAACTGCTGTAGGCAAATGCTTAAAAACAGGATTAGTGTCTTGCCCATTTCTAACCAGACAACTCTTGAAGCTGCTTTCATAGATTTGTTTCCTGTATCTGAATGTGGGGCCAAGGTTTGTCTAAATAAAAGCTAATGCAGCATCCGAAGGGTGCCAAATAAAGCTGTTTCTCCCTATTTAACATGCCATTTTGTTTATTCATTGTTCTTAAAGAAGAGCTCCTGCATGGCACAGTTACTGCAATACTGAGCCCATCACATTACAGTCAAACAAGTTGACTTCCAGGAAGGCATTACCTCCATAGCCAGTGTGCCATAGACCCATGTGGATACTTGTGGCACATTATTATCACCATCATCAACATCTTATCAGAACATTAATAAAATCATCTGTCTGTCCCTTCTGATTTTTAGTCCCAGAAGCTTTATTTTGTCACTAAACAAGAATAGCAACTAACATGTACCATTCTCTTATATTTTAATAAACTAGCAGCCAACCTCTAGAACACATACTTGTGATTCTGGAAGATCTCTTCTTAAATTGTTAATTTGTTTCTGACTTCTGTGCAGGCTGTATGGCACCATTTAACGACTTTGTGTCTCTGACACTCCATACAACTATAACTACTCATATACTTCATAAAGTACTTCAGTGTTAATTGTTTTAATGTACAAAGGTCATGTAATTTGGATCAAAGGGCACTTTCTATGAAGTCTTATGTGTTGTAGCACTGGTACAAAATATTACTTCTTGACATATAGGTCATGTTCTCATAAATAGAGAAGCAGCAATAACGTGGACATGAAAAGTAATTATGATATTACTGAATCATCTCTTTAATTTGAAGTCCTTTTAAAAAAGCACACTATGCCTGACAGCAACCTCCATCAATCCCCCAAAAAAACAAAAGCACAAGTGTCTTTTGAAATGTCTTTAGTTTTAAGCATTCCATTAATTTCTACTGTGTATTTTTAAAGAAACAGAACAAAAATCCCCCCACAAATGCAAAGCTCCTAAAACCAACACAAAACAATATTCATTTTTAAAAGCCTTTCCTCTTTTCTGAGTTTACAATTTTATAGAAAAATACATTGAAATCCATATCCTTTAGAAAGGTAAACTATGGATGGTAGAGCCAAAGTATTTATATATGACTTTAATTGAGCTATTAAAGTATAATATTTCTTTTTGTGTAACTTATTGTAGTAACTGAGGTATGTACATTTGTATCATGTAGCATTTTTAGTGGTAATTAACTAACTAAAGCTGAGGCTAGCCTGTTACGCAAGTGGAGAAGGATTTTCCCCTGACAAAAGAGGTAGACAAGGTAACTGATTTCCACCTTCCTTTTTAAAGGCACACTAACAGTGAAAAAGGCGTCATAGGGTGGTGTTCCAGTCCTTTACTCACATGCCAGTGGAAAAAATGGGACACAAAGCTGAATACTTGCTGTTTGTGGTGGTCTTGTTTTTCTTTATCTTCTCTGCACACTCCTACTTTTCTCTGTACCTGCTCTGCACAGCTGTAAGGCTGTGCTCAAGAGGAACCCCATTCATTTCCGTAGCATTGCAGGTGCACAAAACCAGGGGCTCCCAACCCAGCTACTTCTGGAAAAGTAATACAGAAAATAAAAGTGGCTTTAAGGCAGCTTTCAAGAAATGCCCCTATGGTCACGGTGAATTGGTTTAATCTGTATTATTAAGTTAAAATATATGACAGAATTGAAGAAGCGTTCCCTCCTTTCCAAAGACAGGGTGAACCAGAGGATGGAGCCAAAGTCTGGAACATGATAGACCCTTGTTCACATCTTGGTTCTGTTATTGACCTGAGGCTTCAGTTTTGTGTCTCAGTTTCCCAAATACATAATTACACTTGCTTCCTGTGTAACAGTGATGTTGATGTATACTGACAAAAAGTGTAGAACATAAGGACAGGCTGAGAGAGTTGGGGTTATTCAGCCTGGAGAAGAGAAGGCTCCAGGGAGACCTTATTGTGGCCTTTCAGTACTTAAAGGGGGCTTATTAAAAAGATGGGGACAAACTTTTTAGCAGGGCCTGTTGCGATAGGACAAGGGGTAATGGCTTTAAACTGAAAGAGGGAAGATTTAGACTAGATATAAAGAAGAAATTTTTTACAATAAGGGTGGTGAAACACTGGAACAGGTTGCCCAGAGAGGTGGTAGATGCGCCATTGCTGGAAACATTCCAGGTCAGGTTGGATGGGGCTCTGAGCAACCTGATCTAGTTGAAGATGTCCCTGCTCCTTGCAGGGGGGGTTCGACTAGATGAACTTTAAAGGTTCCTTCCAACCCAAACTATTCTGGTTAAATAAATATTGGGTTTTATCATATTGAGCCTTCAAGGGAGTCAGTCCAATCTTTAACACACTATGGACAGTCAGGTATTTTGGTGATTCACATCAAGATTTGAATTTAATTGCAGAAATCTCATCAGCTCAGGGGAGGGAATGAGATGGCAGAAAAAATCCACTTAGTTTACACACCAAGAGAGGTAGATCCTCCTCTGCTGAGAAGCTTCATAATCAGCTGAAAAGCTGACACATCAAAAATACAAGTTCAAAAAAACCCAACAGTTAACTTCGTTGCAACGGTGTGTATTATGCAATTTGATAGTTTGCTAAAGCATCAACATAAAAATGTGAAGTACCATTTCCTTGTATTTGCCTTCTATATGCTTTATCTTAGTTATTAGAGAAAACATAAAACCACGTCCTTTAAACAGTGTATTTTGTGAATGGTGAGTGGCTAAAAGTATTCAATAAACAGAAGGAAACTTAACAGTTAATACTAACAGGTCATTGCCAAGTATATCAGAGTAGACAGACAAATTCAATCTTTAATGAGATTGCTAGTCTAACTTGCCACTTCAGAATTTAGAGTGAATAGTAAAGATCAGGAAAAAAATAAAAAGCCCTGAAATGTATTACAGAAAATGAAGATTTCTTGATTAATATCATTTACAGAAAAAAAAAGTAATAAATATTTAGAAATAATTTTGTTTTCTATGGTGAAGGACTGCTTTTCTGCCTGTTCTCCCAGGACAGGTTTTGAGCTCGATGGGAGCAAAGAGCTGTTGATTTAGCAAGGATTACAAGACTGATCCTCACATTGTACAACAGAATTTATCCACCTCAGGGATCACTTCAGACTCTCTCTTTTTGTGAGACTCAGCAATGAATCAAAAGGCTATTAACTGCTGTAATTTATATAATCTTCTACCTCTCTTGTGTTGCAAAAAAATGCATTCAGCTAAGACTATTTAAGCATTTCTTTGCACAGAGAAGTATTGTCAGCATAACTTATATTGCTTTAGCTGAGTTGATATTGCTCCAATTAAGTGCATTCATGCTGCTGTGTTGATGTCCACACAGCATTATACTATAATCTTTTCATTGCAGACAAGGTGTCTGAGCCTTGCTGGCATTGTTTGGAGTTCATTGTGTTGTAGATAGTTTTTATGATATACTGTGGGATACCTCTTGGCGCCTGAAGGAGCAGTGGTTGCAGTGACCACTTTCTAATATAAATTCATTTGGAATGTTGTTTCGTTTCCAAGTTTTCTTCACTTGCATGGTTGAAACACAGAAGAACACAATAGTTGTCCTCTATCTAACAGGAAAACAAGCTGCTTCATGAGAAGGCTGCAGTGTTCATGGATAGGCTTATTTCTCAATCAGTCTTTAGATTCTGATAGTTTTGGGGAGAAGATTTACATCTGGATAAAATGAAGTAATCCATGATGTGAGACTGTCTTTATGTCGTAATCTAGCTGAAAAATCACAGAGGAGAAGTTTTCCTGCACAAAGCCCCTAGCAGACTTTAAGGGGTAGTGCTGTCACATTTTAAATTTTTGTGCAGCCTTTCTTTGATGTTTGATGTCCTCTGCTGACAGGCCCTGATGCCACCACAATATATGTGCAGAAGCTATAAAACCAGGTTTCATAGCCTCTGCATCAAGTAACCCAGAGTACGTGTTCCCTATATCTGGAGCTAACCAGGGAGCAGCGAGGGACCTGGGTCAGCTTCTTTAGCTTTACTGATAAATTACTGCAGAAAAAAAAATAAGAATAGAAAAATACTTTATGGGGTCTTAATATTTGTTTAAGTTGCGTAACACTTTGAGAAACTTTTTGTTTTCTTTTATTTTCACTAGGTAAGAGTGGAAAGATTTCTGTAGCATTTTCAGTGTGTTTTTCATCATGGTTTCATGGAAATGTTATTGGGTTTGTAGTTTTAGGGTTTTTTTGAAAACATGTCTAATTCTTGAAAAGCAAGTAACTTAGTCATGGACTTTACAGTTTAAGCATCACCTTAAAATGTCACAAAAGATTCAGGAATAATGTTGACCTCTGTGTCTCTGAAATAAAAGAAAGCTTCCTATTTGTTGCCCTTCCTTTCAGCGTGAAGGAAGTTTTCTGTAAAATGTGAGTCATGTAGTGAATGAATGGTAGGTTGCACAAGGCCCATGCATAGGAGCCAAACTCAGTGTGAAGGAGCAGCGTGTAAGCAGGGCTGTATGTTCTGAAAGGCAGGCAGTGAGGGATACGAGTAATGTCATGAATGGTGAAGGAGCAGGAATGAGCCAGCTGATTAAACTGATAGGAGGCAAACAGTGCTGTGGAGCCTTTGATGAGTGTCAGAGGTCATCTCCATACAGTTCCCCAAGTCCCCAGGACACACAACCTTGCTGACCTAGTCACTAGATCAGACAAGAGCGTTGAGACTTCATCAACAAACAGCAACCTAACAGATTTAGATAACTGATAGACTTACTAAGCAAATGCTGTAAAAAGGAGTGAAGGAGAAGCAGTTTGTCAAGAGGGAAAAACTGGGTGAGAAGGAAAGAAATTGTTCAGAAAACATCTACTTCTGTCTAAACAGCAGTACCGGGATGTATGAGAAGCTCAGGGTAAACGTCATTGACATAAAGGTACCAAAACTCCTGCGACTTGGTGGAGTCCGTATTCATGCTAATTCTTCATCTGCTAAAGAATTTATGGAATTTTAGGCATTTCTTTAGCTGTCTGGGGGGGTTCAGCATTTACATATCGTTTTAAAATGAATGAGGTATGAACCTAAAAATATAGTCAGCTGCGCTGTAGGCACTCTTCTGCCCTTTTATCCTTATTTTGTAGGGCTGGTTTGCTTTGCATTTCGCAGCATGGTGCAAAAGAGACAAAGTCTACCTCCAAGCAGATGTTATGCAGAGATACTACCTTAGATTGCTAAAGCAGTATAGCTGTATTAGTATAGCACTGTGCCAAGCTACTAAGCTCCATCTGTCAGAATGTTTAGTTATTTTGAACCCAAAATAACACTGATATGGCTACAGTGTTTTTTGGTATGACACTTATGCATAGTACAAACACTCCTTGAGACTCCAGTAACCTCAGAGTCCGTGCCTTTCCATGTGTTTGTGCAACAGTCAATGAAATATTCACCTGTTTGGGCTGGATCTGATATGATTGCAGTAACAAATATATCTGATCTCAAAAGCTCACTACAGTCAAAAAGTGATAGAAAGCAATGACAGCTTCTTATTTGTGTTTTAGGAGCCATCTGATATGTTTTACTGAGGTGTACTGTGTATAAATAAAGGTGTCAAGGGCTATGTGAGACATCCCCAAATACTTGAGAAATGCACATGAGGCTGGCAGATATAACACAGGACCTGTGTGAGACCCATATCCTTCTGGAAGGGTGACTGAAGGCCAGAAAAGATGCCCGGTGTCATTGCAGGTGTTATTAGGAACCTATTTCAAGTAACCTAATCACTGGGGCAGGAAGGTTGTCTGTGTCTTCTCTTCAGTATCCTGTTGCCAGCACAACTGAGAATAGAAGATCCACTCAGGTGGCATGAGCTACCTCTCTCTCCCCTGTGAGCTGACATGCTGCAAACCAGATGTGAGCTGGAAGCCATTTAGACAGGTTTGGGTCTTGCTGAAAGGTAATGTAATGTTGAGAAGCAGGACTTATTTGCTTGGGCACAGAGTACTGAGCTAACGCATCTAAATGGCTTCCAGAGTACAGCTGGCTCATCGGCAAGCCTAGCTGGCAATTGTTTGCACATGGCAGTGTGGTCGGACCCTCAGAGAAAAACATCAGTCCGGGCTCTGCTCCACCTCGTGCGTTGCCATCAGAATTGTTCACTGAGTTCACGTGGCAGATTGTGATCATGAGCAAGCCAGGAGGAACTGGACTTGCAAAAACTCAGCTGGAGTTCATAAGGGTCAGCGGCAAGAAAACAGACATTCTTATGTATAAACTGAGAATGGCCAAAACAGGTATGTGGAAAGAAAATGAATGGGATGTTTTTTACATTTTCTCTTTATAACATAAGACACCATGCAAGAAGAAAATTTGAAAAGCATTATGAGTGAAATTAAATTGTACAGATGAGATACAAAAGTTACCCTGCACAGTCCTTCCATTCAGCATCACAGATAAAGTAATTCTTCAGAAGCTTATGTGGTGTATTTAGTTAAACAAATTCCCTTAGAGACATGATTGACTATTTTTAAGCTGAACACTCACAGTAACAATTACCTGCGTTCTCAATGTCCATGAGCCTCAATAAACAGCCCGTGGATTTATGTCTTAGTGAGAACCAACCTATTAGTTTCAGCCATAAATCTCATGTGCCTTGTGTGCAAAGTGAATTTTAATAAAAATCATATAAGGAGCCAGACTTGCTAGGCAGGGTTTCACATGGCTGCCAACATTTGAAAACAATTAATAGAGACCTTTTGGGGGAGGGTAAGTAGAACTATGTCTTTAGCTCCTGTTGAAATACAGTGGACTCAGTGAACTTGCCTGAAGGACAGAATAAAGAGGGTTTTTTCTATTAAAAAAAAATAAAAAAAGAAATGGAGGCCATCACTTCTAAATAAGGGTAGAAGGAATGGAAAGAGTCATTCCTTTGAGTTTGCAATCTCATCCTCTCTGACACCCTGCTGCCAGGGAAATGGCAATAAGTATCTTAAAATTAAGCAGCAAAATAAAATAAATATACATCTGCACTCCCTGGTCTGAAAATAGATTCTGTCCCCCGATGAAGAGAGGTAGCATGTGTTTGGTTTCAAAACCCTCACCTTCAGTGCTCCTTGTGCACTCCCTGTCTGAGCGTACCGAACCTGTCGTGTCAAACAGAGTCCAAAAGACAAAGCTAGGAGTCACTGCTCATTTTTATTCTGCTGACCATATTAGTTTTATAAGCAAATAGTTCAGGCATAGAAAAATAAATATGAAAATTTCAAAGAGAAAAGGTTAGGTCCTGCGCTTCAGATGCTTTGTACTGTCTCCAGGGTGCTGAGGGCGGAAAGGTTGCTCTAAAGGGGAGGGCCAGGGATTTCTGTAACATGCAAGGAGCCTCCCAGGGTCTTGGTGTTGTGTCTGCCCAGTCCATATAGGATAGTTCAGCTGTTGTAAATTAACCCAGCTCACAGCTATAATATACTGTGGAATGGATGTCTTATCACCAGGCTGGTGAAGGACCTTGGGATTGAAAGTACTGTTTATACCAAGTTTAACCAAATACAGCTGAGGGCAGGTCCACTTCATGTCTAATACCAATAAATATGTAGGCTTGGTCCAAGTAGGGAACTCTGGCAGTGATAAGGGACTAGCTACACTCTACCTGACTGCTTTTAAGAAACACATGACATATGTTTTGAGTTACTGAAATGGCAGGTACCAGTACGTATGTGTCTGCGCTGCTACTCACATACGTTTAAATCTAGGTAGGGATGGTTATAATAAAATTAATATTGTAATTGCAGATGGAGTCAATCTCTTCCCTTTGGAAGTTCTTGATGGAAGAAAGTGATTTGCACTGGTTTTATGGCCACTTTTCTTAAGCAGTCAAGGTGTGGATCCCATTATCCACTGCTGTGCATATATACGTTACACTGAAAACACTGAAGCTTGTGTAAATGATTCAGAAGTAAAAAGCTTGAATCTAAACAGATTGAATTTGAGCCAGCTATACAATGTCCAAATGCGAAGAGCTAAGTCCAGCTAGCATGTCACTGTGGCTGCAGGTATTGTTAGTCAGTCAAAAAATGCCTTGGGTTCAGATGGTCCCACCCAGAATATAGGAAGAAGGATCAAGGTGTTTTCCTCCCCAGCTAACTCTTCTGTGTTACTTTCTTATTCTTTTAAGAGTGTGATAGGGTATTTGGTTGACTTTGATATTTTCAAATAGTTGCAATGAAGATGTGTTCACATCTTAAAGCTCTTTGAGGATCAATTTGACATATATAGAAAACCTGTACTCCTCCTTGGTGAGGAAGTACTAAATACCAGTTTCTACCTTCAGATATGGGTACACCGAGATGATTTTAGTTACTGCCAGCCCGGTATATGTAATTAAGCTCAAACTGGACTTCAGTACTGCATATTGGTGGACACGAGGAAGACAGTGGGAGCAGAATGGTGAAAAGCACTAAGAAACCTTGAGGAACAGAGTTGAGAATTGAATCCCACCTGTGCCCCAGTCCACGGTTTGCTTACTATTGTAACATAAACTTTAAGACTATTAAAAGCTTGATCAAAAAAAACAGTTGTCTTTCCATCTACTTCTGTGGTCTTTTGGACCTGGGAGTCTTTTGCTGTCTTGCAGTAAATGCTCAGGTATAAGCTGTAGTTTCAACCTTCCTTTTCTTGCCTCTGGACATCCTACGGAGACTGCTCAAATTACCCAAAGGGGTTGTGATAGTATATTGTTTTCTTGGACTTAACTTTGTGTAATTACACACAGGTAATCCTGGTTTATTTCTGTTATCCCTTAATTGAGCTATAAGATTTTTTTAAGCTTAAAAAATGCCACAGGCTTTTTAAGGGCTCTAAATTAAAATGCAACAAACCAAAAAAGAACCCTCCCCAGTTAATGCTATTGACAGATAATCTGCCAAATTTAATTGTAAAAAAAGTGTGGGGTTTTTAATTACAAAATCCCAAAGAGATCCTTCAAAAAAACTACATGGATTTTATTTTACTTTTTATTATTTTCAACTGCCCTGGAGTGCTGCGTCTCTATTTCCTAACTCTCAGCCTGAGGTATGCTTTTATGACTAAAGTATCAAAACCCTGCAAGCAGAGGTTCATAACCAAAATCCTGATAGATCTTTAGCTGCATGGGTGGGCGCAGCTCTAGCAATTGCATCTCTAAAAGTCTTATTCACCCTATCACTGCTGTAACAGTGGCACCTGTTAGCAGTGCTGCTGCAGTCTCTCACTGGTTCCATTATAAACCTCTCTTTTCATGAGTTCATTTCTTGGCTAATAAAAGTTTCCTCACAGCTGAAACTTGGCTGAATGTGACTTTGCCTGGGAACAATTATTATTAATATTTTTTTAATATAAATTTCCCTTTAAAAATCTTTCTGTTATTTTTAAATTAAAAGAGAGAGAGGTTTACAGGGTTCAGATGCCTACTCCGTGCATATATGACCAGGTCTGGTGGCCCCGTTTACAGTTAGATGCCAGCTAGAAATTAGGAGGTCTGATTGTCCTGTGGGTGACATGGCACAAAACTAACTGAACTGCTGCGAGTTGAAGAAAGAGGTGATGACAAACTGCAAACTGAGCAGAAGGTCTATTGCTCCTGACTACTTGGATGATGCTGGTTCCTAGCAAGAGTGCAGACCTCAGGCCAGGGTTTTTGGAAACAAGTATGTCTGGGAATTTAAGGTTAAGTAAAGGAAGAGCACAATGGCAATAGGTTCTCCCTCTCAGAACTGAGTCGTACAGATTAAGTGGCTAGAAGAGAATAACTTAAAGCAGCCTGAAGAGTGTAGCCTCTGCATGTCGTGCTCACCAGGTGCACCCGTGCTTTCACTGAATGGGTGATATCAAGTAGGGCTGAGGACAAAGTGCGTCCTGCCTTCTTATCACACATTGTTCAGGGTTTGCTGATCTGTTTTTCCCCTGCTGTTCCCACATATCCTTATCAGACGCTGAGTTTCCAGCAGTCCTCTTCTCCCGCCAGCGCACTGATTTCCTCTCCTCCCCCGCCGCCCAGCACTGGGTGAACACAGCCCAGCTCCCCGACTCCCCGGCTGTGCGTGCCGGTGACAAAGCTCCTGCATCCAGCATTTCTCATACCCTTGTTGAAGGAAGGTGTGCTCTCTTCCCCTTCCAGAAAGCTGGGCAGGAGGAGGTTGTCATATTCAATTGACGACTAATGTAGAGTGTGTATTTAGGAAAACAGTATCTCCTCCCTCTCTCCCAAATAATTCTGAGCTAGAGCATATACACAGTGCTGAAATATTTAGCAATATTGATGAGCTCTTTGTTCCAGACAGGAAGCGATACATAAATTAGAAGATTCCTACAAATGCACAAGGGCAGGATCCCCACCAAGGAATTTTGGACAATCTATACTTTGCTGGAATTAGAAAATTGTCCCAGTTTGAACTGAGGTGTGTGAAGAAAATCTCTGACATTGCCTTCCTATTATGTACAGGATTTGGGTAGTAAACAGGACTTGTGAGGATGTGGGTGAATTTTACCTCTTCGAACAATAGGAGCATAATCTGTTGGGGTTTTTTTAATTAAAAAGAAACCAAGTGTCAAGTGACTGAAGATCAAAGCAGCAGCCTTGCACTTGTGCAGCAGTGGGTGTAACCATTTTGTATATAGCATTTTCTGGTACATAGCTACCAGGCATGCCTTCGGCTCTGCCCCTTCCTTCCCTGGCACAGGTACATCGTCAGACGCAGCAGTAGCTCTCGCTGGACAGGAGCAGGGTGGGCATTCAGGCGGTCGGGAAGGGGGTGTGAAGCAGCTCACACACATACCGTATGCACGGTCTGCCCTGGGCATCCTAACCACTGGCCGGAGAGCCACTCTCCGTTTCTCTCTGTGGTTACTTTATACCACATGGAGTATGTGGGGCTAAACTGCTCAAGTGAGAGGTGGAGTACTGATCTTAGATCCCTTCCAGCCCTCATTAAGAGTGGATATCTGAAATGAGGTCTCAGACCCAAAGCACAAGTTAGCTCTCCCTGCCCAAGTGGAGTTATCCTACTTGCTGTTTAAGAAAGACAGGGTGAATAACTGTCTTACAAAGCAATGAGGATGCTTTTCCAGGAACTAGGCTACCCAGTCTCTCCTCAAATGTCAGGTGAAGTACATACTCTAACACAGCGTAGCATCCTGAGCTGCAGGATCCTGCACATCTGGGCACGGAGAGGTCTTAGAGCACGCAAGAAAGCAAATTCCCCCAGCATCACCTCACATCCGAACTACAGACCTACAGTACCCCAACTTTCCCCTCAGTGGTGGTGTGAAACTTGCCTATCATTCCTTTGCTTTTCTTGCTCACCCCTCAAGTGCTGCGCATTGAGTGCAGCTGTCTAGCCAAGAAGGAAACTCAGTTTTCCCGTTTTTCATTTTGGCAAGGAAGAAGGTAGATGCCACCTAAATTTTTCATCCCATGTTCTTTCCCATCGTCCTTCCCCCTCACTGTTCACTGTAAACTGGAAACAAAAGCCCAAGCAAACCCTGCTCCAGCAATCTGGCCTCATCTCCAATGTGCCCTCTCAAATAAGCTGTTTCTCTGCCTTGGTTTCCCCATTGTTAAAATGAAGATTATGTGCATCATAGGAGAAATTGTAGTCTACCTCCAGAGGAATTTGCTAATTTTTGCTAGCTGGCGTCCTGGTCCTAATATGTGTAAAATATAAATTGTGTATTACAGTTTTCTCGAAGGAAAGGGGCTGAATCCTACAATGCCTAGAAAAAGGATCAGCATTTTATAAAATCTTTACCAAATGGGGTCCTCTTCCTCTTACCCAGACACCTCTCCTGTTCCACTGTTACGGACATGGACTTCCTCGGATGTGCCTCTGATTTACAGCTCAGTCTGTAGAGGAAGAGGAATCAGGCCCAGAGACTTCAGATTATGCTATTTTTAACCACCAACAATTAGATGCTATGCAGTTAACTAACAACAGGGTGAAAAAAAACTAAGAGGAATTGTAAATATATCCTAATAATTGTATTGCAGCATAGGATTTATAATTACTAAATGTGTGATAACTGCTTCCTAAATGCCCATGCTCTTTAAACAACCTAATTTATAATTTAAAAAGCTGACAACTCTTAAAGTGTTTTATTTTATCTTGTCTGAAATAATTGAAGAGTAAGTTATTGAAAACCTTTATTTTTCATTAGCCTTAAATTCGGCTACAATTAATGTGCCCAATTTGATTATAAACTGCACAAATTAAACAATAAAGAGCTGTCTAATGAGAAATTAATTATGAGGAACAGAAGAGGAGCTGGGCTGGATAAAAGCAATAAGTTATGGCCTATGGCAGGATGTGTCAGGTTTTAAAGGAGACAAAGGGCTTTTTCCTCAATGTGTGCCAGTGCTGATAGGGCTCATCACAGATCAGTAGATCCAGAAGCCATAACAGCACGGTAATTGAAACTGCCAAAATCAATAGTGCTGACAACCTTAATTAAATTAAATATGTCTCTGATGAGCTCAAACAGCATGGCAGCGGACCACTTGACCCTTTCTCGGAGCCCTGTTTGATAGAGTGCAGCGTGCAGCGTGATGGATTTCACCCCCGAGGACCGCTGGAGCCCTCGTGCTACTGTAGAAAATTGCTCCAGGAGTGATGGTCTCCCCAGCACAACTGTAGCTTTGACTCCAAAGTGCAGACCGGAGTTTGTCGCCTGCTCCTGCTTTTGCTTTGCCTGGAAGGCGCAGGGGCTACTTTGCTGAGCGCAGCCTGGGGAACTTTGTCATCGTGTCAGCTTTCTGCCCTCCTCCCAGCAAAAATAACAGTTTTGTTTGCTAACAGGCAAACGACTTCCATCACAGCTGGCTGGCTGGGAAGCAGTTCTGATTGTCCTTTTATTACAAGCAGCGTAGCCGGGAGATCCACTTGGAATTGGGTCTAATTCAGGCTGGGTTTTTAGGTTTTGTCTTTTTAAAATAAAAAGAGATTGGGCTGGGACACCCTAGAATTATCTGAAAGATCGTCATGGGATTATAAGAGAGGGAAAATGAGCTATAAATGGACAGGAGACAAAGAAAAATTCTTGTCGCTTAAACCACAGGCTGGAATCTCAGTTCAACTGTACAGTCAGCAGTTGTTTTTCTCACTAGGAAATTACATGAGTAAATATTTTTGCAGAATGCTGTTCTCTTGACCATGTAGTGCTGACTTCCTAAACAACATGAAATAATTGCAGCTCTAAGTTTTCAAAATGTTTATGTCAGCATTAACAAACTGTTCCTTCATTATAAGCCTGTCAAAGATCAGAGGCTTAGATTATTGAGGTAGATTCCTTTCAAATGCTGAAGTTGTTGCTGTGACAACTGGGGGAGAGAAGAGATTGTTGGAGGTGGACAAAATGTGGGTTTTCCATACCAAAAGGGTTTAAATAATCCACCTCCCTGTTTAGAAAAATACCTCAATCACAGTAAACACCCTCCAGCTAAGCACAGAGGTCTCACAAAAGTAAAATGTAACATTGCGCCTAAAAGCCTACAGGTTTAAATCATGCTATCGAGCTTCATATATATATATATATATAAATTAGGCTAATCTTAAAGAAATGTGATCCAGATACTGTAATTCTGTTCCATGTATAACATTTTATGAAAGACACCTCTTCAATATATTTTGGAGCATTGCTATTCTACTAGAAGCTTGGGAAGAAATTTATGATACTGGAAAAATTATACAAAAGACGATGTCCTTGAATCACGAGGAGGCCCTCCCTCGCAGTGCGGTTTATGGCATTGCTAATTTAAATATGGTTCTGTGTCAGGCAAACTGTTTTATAGCAGCCTCTTCAATCCAGCCTTGAAAACCTCGTAATCCAGTGCATAAGAAAGCAGTTTGCAGGGGGTGGGAGGAGAGGTTGCATCTGGATTTTGGAAATGTCTCAGCCCAACTTTTCCTTTTTTTCCTTCTCTTTTTCCATTTCATGTTTTTCCTTTTCCTTTTTTTCCTGCTCCTTCTCCTTTCCATTCCCGCTCCCCTTTCCCTTCCATTCCCCTTTCCTTTTTTCCTCCTTGAGTTAAACTAAAAATAAAAATAGCCTTTTTTTATGCTCTAAGTGCTGTGTATTGTTTTCATTATTATTAGTGGAGAGTTATAACACTGCAGGGGTCAGATATATGCCAAACTCCCCATAAAAATCTGTAGGGGCTGGTACAACCTCTGCCTTTGAAAACTACCCACCTTTTAGTGACAGCATCAAATAATAACAAATTATTAGTAAAATAATATTAGTAAAAAAATATTAGTAACTGTGTCAGCAGTAACTAATGCCTTTACCCTCACTTCTCCTCAAAGGCAGGATGAAGAGCCTTTTTGCCTGTGATGGTGCTGTTAACATCACTGGGTTATGAAGGGAGAAAAGAGCTCCTAGAGCTAAAGGGACTTTCCAGAAGGTGAAATGGAGCAGAAACTTCTCACACACAGTGCGAGAGCTGTGCCTGCAACTCCAGAATAACAGCAGAGTGGAAAACAGACTATTTCCAGTGGCTTGACAGCCGAGAGGGTTGCCCACCCTCGGCAGAGTGCCAGCGTTAGGCCTTAAAGCCATTGAAGCACAGATCCTGCCTGGGTGTCTCCTTCACCTTCCATGGTGGTGTTGGTTTTTTGGTCAGCTGACTGGTTATCCACGTGCTGCCTGAAGCACATCCTGCTGGCCTCATCCAGTCCCTTAGGGCTCTCACCATTTTCTGTCTTCTCCATGTCTGACTTTCTTTTTGCCACCCGTTTCTCATTGCATCTGTGCCCCAGTTGATGCTTTTGCCCCACTGGACTGTGTGGTGGGTGTAAGGTGGCTGACCCCTTTGCTAAAGAGGGTACTGGTGGGACGCAGTCAGGCAGTGGAGTGAGGGGGAGCAAATGCAGCCAGCACAAACCCTCATCTTCCCAGCGTTACTGGGGCTAGAAGCCAGTAGAGTTTCACTGCCTGAAAAACAATTTACCAGGGCAGGACACTTGGGATACACTGCTTTTGGCACACCGATGTAACGCATGGGAGGAGGGCGAGGAGCTGTGCTCGCCGGTGGCTTTTACGCGAGTCCCTGTGCAAGGGGACAGGTTCTCTGAGGCTTGGTGGCAAGAGCTGAAGGAGTGTGTCCCGTGCCCCAGTGTGATGCGTTCCCATTGCACTGGACCGCCCCCCCCCCGATGTCGCTGAGCGATCTCAGCCACCCCTTCCCTTGGATGCAGGGAGGAACCCAGTCCTTTGGACACAATTAGAGTACTTTAAATGGGGAGAGGAGGCTGCTGGATATTTCTGGACGGACTTGTGAAGTTAGTGGAAGTCTCAATGCTTGGATCGGAGGACAGTGTCAATTTTGCATTTTTCTGGAAGGTCTGAGCTGACAAAACAGGAATATAAAAGCTTCATCCTTGAGGTCTTGTGCTTTTCGTTTCTCCTGACCAGTACATCTGCAGCAAGCCAAGCATTCAAAGCTCACTCGTGTTGGGAAAACAGTTTAGAATAAGTGATTCTTAATCTGCTTATTCAAGATAGGGATACGCTCTGGAGCCAAACTTTTCTGAATGTTCTGTTATTTTTGGCCAACCATGCTATATCTCCCTAATCTTAAAGAACCCAAAGTATTTACTTGTTGCCAAAGAAACACTTTATGTTTAGGAGAGGTCTGATTAGCTGCAGGCACCTTCATCATTCAGTTTTCAACCCTCCATTCTGTCCCATGGCAGCTGACCTCCAAGTGACCACAGAGGGTGGCCCTTGCCACCGAGATCAGAATACATAAAACATCTAACTGAAAACAAAAAAGTAGACTAGCATAAAGGTTTTGAATTGAATCTCAGTTTGCATATTCTACTAATAATTTGGCCTTTATCTCCTGTATTGTTCTCTGTACTCTGAAGATTCTGATTAATCTCGAGTGATGTGTCTGAGCTAGTCTTGTGTCACCAGCCTTTGCCGTGGGGAAGAAAACTAAGATAGCAAGACAGATAGCTCGGAAGGAGCAATTTGTATAAGGAGGAGAGCCACATTGATCATGTCATAGCATTAGTACCAGTAATAAGAAGAAAAGATTCTCATTTTCATGAAAGAGCCTTGGCTTGAATAGCTGTAAAGAGTAAAAGCCATGTAAAGTAGTTTCTGAGACATACAGTTTCAAGGAAAAAAAAAAAAAAAGAAGAAAATCTCTTTAAAAGGGTGCATGGAAAAACTTTTATATAGCATATGTAGGGATGGCTTTCCTG
The DNA here is from genome assembly GCA_008921705.1 of Burhinus oedicnemus. Lineage (NCBI taxonomy): Eukaryota > Metazoa > Chordata > Aves > Charadriiformes > Burhinidae > Burhinus > Burhinus oedicnemus. Next base: position 1,567,529 of record VFFE01007634.1, on the reverse strand, counting down.
GCTGGTTAAAAGAGAAGACACTGTGAGGACTGTAGATCCAGGTCATGGCACTAAAGCGAGTGCAGGTGTATTGCTGCACATCCCTTTTCATGAATACCCTGGCTGCAGCTGGCCTTGCCAAAGTCACTTCATAGTCCCAAAAACTCTTCTGTGCCTTGACACCAGCAAAACCTGAGCACTGGCTGTTGGCTGTTGTGTTTATCTTACCTACGAGCCTACAATCTAAGTATATATGTTTTATGTTCTTCTTGTACAGGATCAAGTTCCTGAATTATTGACCTTCAAATCAGAGCTTTCTATTTTCAGTCAGTGTTTGAATGTATTCAAGTTTTGGGTACAGCTGTGTGGCAAATGAAAACTTCATCAAATATAACAACCCATAAACATTCCACTCCAAGCAAAATTTGGTTTGAAATACAGTATTAGGTGCTGACAAAAAATCATGTAGTTGGAATGGTGGTCTTGCAGACTTACACAGCTGAAAAAGGTGCTTGCACATCACACACATGTCATCAGGCTGAATCCACTTTAAATATAGTCACAACTCCTTTGCACACTTCTAGTATTTTACATTCTTCTTGTGTTCCAACATAATTAAATATTAATACCACTGGACCAGAAACCTTCAAGCAATTCTAAGATTGTCGAGTGCAATATTAGGGACTGCTCATTTGAGAAGTTAGTCTCTACTTAACACCTTCCTAGCTACAAATGGAGGGAGAAGTCCAGCATCACCCAAGCCATGTATGACACACGTAAGCAGGGAATTTGGTGATTTTCAGTTTTGGTGGTTTTTTATAAAATTTCTGGGCTTTCACAAACCGCAGCTTTGTTACTAGCTTAACGAAGCTGGTATCACCTTAAAGGTGTTAGCAGCTTAAAATGTTTTTTAGTACTTTCCATTTCTCACCAGGTTGTCCCAAGGTACCAATTGGAGCAGCAAACAAGACAGATACCAGTCCTGTAGACATTCAGAGTATAGGATACTCTTCGCTTAGCTTTCTGAAACCTTGAAAATTGCAGTAGGACAGAAAAAGTAGGGTCATGGAGTGAATTAAAAATGCACCACCGCAAATAGTCCCTGGCCAAGGACTGCCTGCCTGCTGGTCTCTAGCTTTCCGTGAAGAGTTGTGAAGAGCTGCTGAGGTTTTCAGCTCTGTGCTGGGCACTGTGACACCCACTCAGCTCTGCTGGGGGAGCAGAGGGAAGCACGGCAGGAGGCAAGGTGGGAGCGTTGGTCTTTTCTCATGACACCTTTGTTATCAAACAGACGAAGACTGCAAGACCAGCTGTGTGCCCTGGTAGGTATCACTGAATTTGGAACTATGACTGGACTCTTGCACTGATTGTCTGGTGAAGTAACAAAACCAATGCTGCAAAATTAAATATTTCATTCATTACATCAATAAGAACAGAATACTCCAGTATGTCATTTTGCCAGACTTTTTTTTTTTCTGAAAAAAATCACAATTACTATGTTTTGCTGCAGAATACCACGATGTTTGATTATTCATTGTTTTGTTGCATAATGATGGGACACACAATTTTCCTTCTTCAAAAGGCAGAATTTAAATGCTTTTTGTATATCTCTTACTTTTCTGCTTTGAAACTGCTGTATAGAAACAGCAGGATTATTAATGGTCTTCTGTTATTACTAAGATAAATTTTGTTTTCTGTCCCTAATTAAAGCTTATTATTGTCTTTAGTTTTGTCTGCATATAGACACAGTTAAATAATGTCACTTTTGTCCTTTCATTCATTTTGATTTAAATTCTAGAAACTTTTGATGCCCTGATAGTATCTTTTGACAACACAGAAATGTAATGAACTGTGAATGCCCTGAAGCACAGACCTTCAAAATTTAGAATAACATGAGTTCACGCTGAAGGACATTTTATTGCCTTATTATTATACTATTACGGGAAATAGTCTTAGGAGGAATGGGAATATTAAGAAATTATTGTTCATTTGAGTCATAGGTCAAATCAGAGACCTTATTGCAAATGTATAGAAATTATCTTTACAGCTCCTGGAAGGTTAGATGGAGTTCAAGGCCAAGCATTCATACAACTGAGAAAGGTCAAATTATACATATGATAATACTTGGTGACAACAAAGCCAAAGGTCAAGTCTGAGGCATTATTGTGGCACATACAGAGAAAATTACCATTCAGATATCATATGGCATTCCTGCTGGCTCCGGGGCCAGATCCTCATCTTGGTTCTGCTGTTGTAAAATGAATGATCCCAGTTATGCACCTGTGCATTGAAAAGACTGGTTTTATTCTTGAATCTTTAGCTATAGTTCTATGAAGTTCCCAGTAGAGAAAGTAAACAAGTTCCCCTTGATACTCTGCCACTTCCGTATTTTAAGACACGTAGACCTCTTTTTAGTAGATAAATCATCCCCAAGAATTCCCTTTTCATTATTGCAATATTTATGCATCCTGAATTCCTAGACAAAAAATAACCAAAGCACAGGTGTTGTAAAATCTATATAGTTATTAAGAAAATTATGCATTGTAAGTTACAGGAAAAATACAGATATGCTTATATACTTTTTGTTGCGCGTTTCAGATGACATATTTTTTATATACTGTAAACTGTTTTCTGTCTTCTATCAGAGTGAAACTTTTAAGTGTACTCATTTTGAAAAGGATTTAGAGTTTGTTGCCTTGGATAAATGGAAGAATAAACAAACGGTTTTTAAAAGCATTTGTTCTTCTAAGTTATTTAAGATCCTCTGAAAATAGCCTACTCAGCTAACTAGTTGGAGAGCTTACGGAACAATTTCAGCCTTTAGAGCAAACTTACTTTTGTTGCTGTGAAAATGTAGAGTGTCAGCATAGGTCCTCCCCAAACCAACAGGAGAAAATGTTAATGTTTCAAAGTTATGCATAAAAGAGATTACCATTTAGGATCATATTCAAACAGCAGGATAACTTGTAAATTCACTCTAATACACCATTCTTGGCAATTGCAAGTAAGCTAGTGATATTTCTACTGAAACAGTTTATGAATACCCAGAACTGCAATGCAGGAAAAAAAAATCTGTGTATGCTGCTTCTTTTTCATCATGTTCTGTACATGGTACCACAATGTAAATGTTTAATAATAATAACAATACAATGCAAAAATATGTTTCTGTTAAACAGAAACTGATTCCGTATTAATTATCCTGTCATTTATTCAAATGTATTTCTCATTAGACTGGGGAGAGTCTCAATGAGACGGATAAAGACAGAAAAATTCCTTTGCAAGAAAAATGTGACATTTTACTTCATGCCTGATTGAATGCGTACCCTTACAGGGATAATATTCTTTAAAATTACTGCACAAAGCTGCATATTACTTTAAAAATTACTTAAAAAATAGTGTCTGCTAGATACTGCATGTGAAAATGATATGGATACAGAAAAAATGAAGCTACCTTTTTTTGATGTATGTATATATACACATATGCACAAACATATTGATAACAAAATCTGTATGTCACTTGTTTTATTTTTAGTCATTGTATTAATAGTAAAATACTCTTGGCCAGAAATAGGAAGACATTTTCTAATAATGAAAAAAATTACAGCATTAATGAAGTTGAATCCAATATTGTGGATTGTGAGCGAATGAAATGGTGTGTCCCAGTGGGTGCTATTGGATGTCATACACAGATTTCTGCCCTTGCTGTGGTTTCAGCAGGACCCGTTGCGTAGTATGCCAGCAGACCAGTCCATTTTATTTAATATTTAGCTGCAGTATCTGTTGAATTATATTCCCTTCTGTTCCATCCTCTATGAATATTTTTCCAACCCACCACATAGCATCAGCTGGTCCCTGTATTCCTGTGGCGCTGTATAATTATATAGAGACAATAATTATACAAAACCACTGAGCAATTCTGGTGCAGGGTGCCATCAGAAACCTTACTGACAGTATTCAAATCAGGAGAGATGTACCATTCTTGGAGTAGGAGTGTGGCTTTTAAATACAATGCCTTATTGCATCTTTGATGAGGGAATTTGCATTATTTGAGTAAAAATCGCAAATATCACTCTGTGGAGATTTTACTCCTTGGACATGTGATTAAAGATTTATTAAAAAAAAAAAGAAAAAGATTGCCACAAAGATAAATTCAAATATTCAGCACCTGAAAGCAGAAAATGGAACTATTTTTTCTTTCCCTGACTGACACACTTGCCAGATCTGGTGTTTGTACCTTGAGTCTTTTTTTAAACCTAGTTGTTGCTATCAGTAGATGGTATGGGAATCTCAGCTTTCAGTTGTTTCGTATCCTCCTAACAAATATGAGGGAATATGACGCAAGTGCAACTTAAAGCTTCAGAGGTAGTAGCTCATGATCTTTACGTGAAGGGATCCTTCTGGCTGACCTCCCTGTGCTTCAGGTGGGCGACACTATGTCAGTCTGCCAATAGTTATTGTTATATAGTTAAATTATTAAATAGTTAAATTAAATAGTTAAATAGTTAAATTATACCTGCAGCTTTGATTTGGTTTAGTCCAATTTCAAATCCTGAGTCAACCTAGTGATGAGTTAATTGAACAACTGCTCTGTATTCATAGTGTAGCGGTACGAATGACTCAGTGCCTGACCATCTTCTCCACCAGTCCTTGCTGAAGAAACATGCCAGCCAGCAGCCAGCGGGCCTGGTGCTAGTGGTGACACCATGCTTCGGTGGGCACAACGGTCCTATTCAGTTGGGATCTGAGAGTTACTAAAGATCCCAAGGATTTTTATTTTTCCTAGAGGAGCAAAGTTTGGATATGATTATCTATCCAAATTCCCACTCTGCCCCTACAAATGCTCCTTAAGGTTCAACTGGATCTTCCAGCCAGCTTCTCCCTCAATTCCAGGCCCAAAACTGTGCACATTGCTCCTGGCTGTTACCCAATATCAGTACCCCCCTCTCTCTTAGCCTGTCTTCCAGGACAGCCCAGGAACAAGGAACGAGGAAAACAGGGGAGCAAACCAACACAAACGACCCTGCTTCCCCCTGGGGCACAGCAGCCATCCTCTCCTAGCGACAGCCAGGATGCTCATTCCTCATTGCCCTCCACATGTCAGAGGAAACCAGGACAGCCAAATAGCCGCCAGCTGGATGGCTGGTGAGTGCAGCCGCACCAAGAGGCCCTTGCAGGAGACCTGTGCCTAGTGAGGCTCACTGGGGGTTCCCTTTCATCGTTGGTGTGGCTTCCACCAGCCTGCACAGCCCTCATTCCCGGCTGGCTCCACTGCCGCGCTGGCACAGCTGTTTGTGCAGCTGTGTGGCCAGCCAGATGGGAGAAGTGATTCTGGCTGGAAAGAAAAACATGTTGCTTTTTGCAGGGTGTTTTAACTTTTTTTCTTTCTTGTCCCCAGCCAGATCAATTCCCTGATCCAGTTGGTCGGGCAGGCACAGAGAGCTGGGCTTGGGCCGCTGCAGGACAGCAGGACAGGTGAGCCAACAGCCTCTGCCCTAAGCGCTTTGTACCACTGGAGATACACTCGTGGCACTGACGCTGCCATTTGGTAAGTATTTATATCGACACTCAGGAAAGCAGTCTGCCTCCTGACTTCTCTTTCTTCCCCATCTGAGCATTTCCAGCTCCTGTTGTTGCCCGTGCTTGGAGGTGCTCATCCAGCCAAGCAGGCGAGGGGAGAAGCAGGCTGGTTAATGCACTGGGATGAAGAATACCCCTTATCCCATGGGATCTTCCTCTGCTAGGTCACGTTCCCTAATCCTCTTCCTGGCAGAGCTGCACAAACCCGTTTCCCAGCAGCAGGGTGGGCAGCACAGGGAAGATGAGGAAGCATTAGGTCTCTGCCTGCTGTCCCCTACCAGATGTGTTTCCCACTGTATAAACTAGAAATAATGGGCATTACTAAAAAAGTGAAGATACTGCCTACTGGCCAGTATCATGCAGTGTTTTTGCAGATTCCCCTCTTTTGGAAGACTTGGGACTGACAAAATGCTTTAGTTCTGCTCTCCTGTAGTGTTTGAGGCATTTGGTCTGCTGCCATCAGATATTGGGAAGAGCTGGGGGGTTTGAAGAGTGTTTCTGTGCCAGTGCAGACAATTGGTTTGAGCACCGCCACGGCATGGGACAGCCCTTCCCACGGCGAGCAACTGTCCTTCCCATGTGAGATGACCTTGGCAGGAGCATCAGCAGGGCCAGCCTGGCTCGCTCATGCAGTGACATGAGCAAAGCCAGTGTCTGACTGTCCCCAGCATGCTGCTGCCTTACTCAATTGCCTGTTTTGCCTAAACCTGAAGTCACCATTTTCAGAAGCAATATTGTCAGGCATCAGTCATAAAGAATATCCTTTCCCAAATCAGTCTAGCTACTTATTTCATGGCCAGCCCCGTCTTTTTGTGCCTGGTTACACTAGTCTGAAAGCCCAGGGAGCAAACTAGGCTCTGTTTGACCTTGCCCGGGACCAGGAAGCTGTGGGTGACTTCTCGTAGTGCAGACTTGTTCACTAGCAGTGAAATCAGCTGAAATCAGCTAAAGTCAGTGCAGAGTTTGAACGATGTTTAGATGAAATCCAAATCAAACCCAGAAAGAGCCTTGCTTCTCTTCTGAGATCTCAGGAAGAGTTTACAAGGCTGAGAGTTATAAAATCATCATATGATACCAGACCTAACTCAATATTTGGCATTTTCAGCCTCCTTTGAAGCTAGTAACCTGAAAACACACTTATTCCCGGGTAGGGCTGGGATGCTGGCCTGAGACAGGTAGTCATTTGGGCTTTCCACATACTTCATGGCTAGGTATTGAAATGCCTTACAGAACCTCTATACTCAGGAGATATTAAGCACCTGCTGCCTGAAATTTTATTCTTTTTGGTATGGATCAAGTCAGGTTCCCAAAATCAAAGTACCCCCAAAATCACCTGTGGATTAAGAAAAAGAAAAGTTTAGTTTTGAACAACAAAAAGCAAATCTTATATAAAAGTCACAGAGAGAAAAAAATGCCATTTTTTCCTGACTACTGTCATGTATTTCATGTGAAGGTTGAATATTCTCCTCCTCCTTTAACTCTAATTTACCTATTTTTAAGACTAATAAACATCCAGTAAAGATACCTGAAAGTTCTCTCTGTCTTTCCTTAAATGAGTATTTTGAAAGGGGCTTATCCTATATCTAACAAATTCTAATCCCTATTAGCTAAACTTTGGAAGCGAGTGAGGAATGTAGGTAGAAAGCTTTTCTCTTTCAAAGTTAAAGGGTAATAGCACGTCCTTTCTATTCCAAAGTCAGAGTGAAGACAAGTTGCTCTTGATGAAAGCGCCACAGTTAATCCGTCTCAGGATTGGTGTCTCCACGTAGCACCCTGGGGAACTCGAATAAAAAGAAGTGGGTTTTGCCTGGTGAGCTGTAGAGTTACAGTGCAGGAAAACCCTTGTTGTACAGTACGCTATATTGTTTCGCTAATGTATTTTTTCTGTGCTCTGAATGAAGCACTTATATGCAGGGAAATTGGCTTTGAGGCAGCGGATGAAATCGTAATGGTGTCAATGATCCGCCTTGCAGCAGAACAAGCGATCAGCTGATGGATCATGTTAAACCGCAGAAGACTGGATCCCACAACCTTTTCTCGTGGTAGCAAAGTTGTAAACATCGGGAGCTGTCCTGTTAACATCTGCGAGCCTGCTTCCAGAAAGGAGAATAGTTCCAACACATTTATTAAGGAGTCAGGCTCTGTTCTTGTTGATTAGTTGTGATCATTTGCTGAAGACACTAAGCTTTATTTTCCTCCTGTCCTATTTTAATTACATTGCAAAGTGTTCTCAAACCCCAAGTATTTCAGTTCATTGCACTTTTTTAAATGTTCAAGGAGGAAAAAGGCTGGGTTGGCTTTTTTGGTGGAAGTTGTCTGATAGTGATTTTTCTCCCTTGTTGCTGTTGTGTTCTTCAAACAAGCTGCTTTTGAGGGCGGGACCTGATTTATTTCCACAGTTCTGAACATGAAAACTATTTATTTATCATGGATTCATAGAATGGTTTGTGTTGGAAGGGACCTTTAAAGATCACCTAGTCCAAACCCCCTGCCATGGGCAGGGACGTGCTACAGAGTTTTTGCTGCAGTGCTGTGAAAGTACTTACCAGACATACGGGACCATGGTGCAAGCAGCTTGCACAGACATACACAACGGGAGAGTTCCCGGTTTGCTGATTTCATCACTTTATTGCTGAATGTTATAATTCCTCTCAACTCCAAATGAAAGCCGACGTTCTGTTGTGAGTTTTTGCTGTTTGTTATTTGTTATTACAGAGCTGTTCAGATGTAAGGAGTGAGAAAGTGCTACAGTTTTAAAAGACATAATTGCCACGAGGTATTTGTGTGGTTAGAGGATAAACAATAGCCAGGCTGTTTCTTCCAACTTCAGAAAAACATTTTCTTTGAATACTCTCTTTTGCTTTCTGAAGAGTCACCATTATATCTAAACCCAGACTGTATACAAAAAGCTCAACACTAGATGATGAAAGATTTTCATGATGCAGTTCTTGGGGACTAATGGGAGAGTACTTCATCAGTGTTCACTGTTAATCAGTTTAATCTGGCCTTGCAACTGGTGTGATAGGGTTTCTAGTCAGCTGATGCCATGTATAATCGAACTTCATGTGAGACTCAGACTGACGATAAAAACTGATTCCTTCCAAAGCATGTATGGCACATGAAATCCCAAATAAACGATCACCCAACTTTAACTAGCCATCCTTACATCAATTTCCATTAAAAAAAGCATTTGTCGGAGCATCAATACAGTACAAACAAGCCCATGCTCCTGCATGCTGAAGGCTTATGGAAAGGCTGCTCTTTGCCTTACTGCTTGATGTTTCAAGGAAGCATCAGACTCTGGCCAATCTTTTCTACCTTTCCTTCCCCTCTAAGAATCCCGTTTGCCCAGTTCAGCTTTTCCATCAAATTGTTAGACTAGCATTCATTCTGATGGCAGGGATAGTTAAGTGGTTTAATTTGTTCTTAAAAATGGGGAATTTCCTCATGTTTTGGGCTTGTACTAGTAAACCTGGCTCAGTCTCAGAAAAATTAGTGTCCCCTATTTTGCAAACTTCGTCACATTCGCCATTCGAAAGAACAGTCTTCGTGATGACTGGTGAAATCAGCTAATCTTACATTTCATTACTATAATACAGCTGTTAAAGCAATTCCTTTCCTTTCTGTTCAAACCTTTCTCTATCCTCTGCAGCCTAAATGGGGAAAAAACTGATTGGGGAACTACAGGCCAGTCAGTCTCACCCCTGTGCCTGGCAAGATCATGGAGCAGGTCCTCCTGGAAACTCTGCTAAGACACATGGAAAATAAGGAGGTGATTGGTGACAGCCAACATGGGTTCACTAAGGGCAAATCATGCCTGACAAATTTGGTGGCCTTCTACGACAGCGTTACAGTGTTGGTGGATAAGAGAAGAGCAACTGATATCATCTACCTGGACTTGTGCAAGGCATTTGACACTGTCCCGCACGATATCCTTCCCTCTAAATTAGAGAGACATGGATTTAATGGATGGACCACTCAGTGGATAAGGAATTGGCTGGATGCTCGCACCCAAAGGGTTGTGGTAAATGGCTTGATGTGGTGAGCAGTGATGAGTGGTGTTCCTCAGGGGTTGGTAGTGGGACCAGTGCTGTTTAACATCTTTGTTAGCGACATGGACAGTGGGATTGAGTGTACCCTCAGCAAGTTTGCCGATGACACCAAGCTGTATGGTGCAGTCAACACACTGGAGGGAAGGGATGCCATCCAGAGGGACCTGGACAGACTTGAGAGGTGGGCCCGTGCCAACTTCATGAAGTTCAGTAAGGCCAAGTGCACGGTCCTGCACCTGGGTCAGGGCAATCCCAAGCACAAACACCGGCTGGGCAGAGAATGGATTGAGAGCAGCCCTGAGGAGAAGGACTTAGGGGTGTTGGTGGATGAGAAGCTCAAAATGAGCCAGCAATGTGTGCTCACAGCCCAGAAGGCCAACCACATCCTGGGCTGCATCAAAAGAAGTGTGGCCAGCAGGTCAAGGGAGGTGATTCTGCCCCTCTACTCTGTTCTTGTGAGACCCCACCTGGAGTACTGCAACCAGCTCTGGAGTTCCCAACAGAAGAAGGACCTGGACCTGTTGGAGAGAGTCCAGAGGAGGGCCACACAGACAATCAGAGGGCTGGAGCACCTCTTCTATGAGGACAGGCTGAGAGAGTTGGGGTTGTTCAGCCTGGAGAAGAGAAGGCTCCAGGGAGACCTTATAGCATCCTTCCAGTCCTTAAAGGGGGCCTACAGAAAAGGTGGGGACGGACTTTTTATCCAGGAGTGTAGTAATAGGATGAGGGTAACTGTTTTAAACTGAAAGAGGGTAGATTTAGATTAGATATTACGAAGAAATTCTTTACGCTGCGGGTAGTGAGGCACTGGAACAGGTTGCCCAGGGAAGCTGTGGAGGCCTCATCCCTGGAAGTGTTTAAGGCCAGGTTGGATGAGGCTTTGAGCAACCTGGTCTAGTGGAAGGTGTCCCTGCCCATGGCAGGGGGGTTGGAACTAGATGATCTTTAAGGTCCTTTCCAACTCTAACCATTTATGATTCTATAATTCTATGATTGTTATTCCAGACTAATTCTCAGCTGGTGTAAATACATTTAGGGTGAAAAGTTAATAATGTTTTAGGATCAAGCCCCTAGTGCTTTTAATCTGAGGATCTCAAAGTGCTAGAAAAATGTTCACTGGTTTTGCTGAAGAGATATTCCAGCTTTTTCTGAGATACTCAAGTCTAAGCGTATTTGATAATCCCCCTTTGTCACTCATGCAGCTTACTAAGCTAGGCAAATCATAGTTATCTTAGATGAATACTTTAATCAATTGTTTAAATAATGTCAATAACATATGTGAAGGGAGATAATAATTTGTTTTTTATTATTTGCCTAACATTTAAGGTTCCCTGAAATGGGAAAATATGACTACCAGACCTTTTGAGGTCAAGTCTTTATATTGTAGCCTCAAGTCTACTAGTTTCCTTCTTTTCTGCAAATGGGAACTGCTATGAGAACAAAAATTCGGCTTGAACTGACTTTTATATTCTGGTGTGTGTAATGAAAGCACTGTCATATTCCATTTTTATCAACTATTTTTGGTTAAAATGTAACTATTTGACTGCTAATTAGCATGCCTGTATCTTTATAGAGTCTCAGTCCTGAACTAATATATGAAACGTCAAGGAGGTAAACACAAATGTTAAAGACGCTTGGTGCCAGAATAGGTTTTGTATCTTTTTGAAGAGGAGGTTGCTATTTCTTTCAGAGCAGCTGTATGATTTTTTTTTTTTCATCACAACTCTGCATGCATTAGTCTCCTACAGGGCAATTGCTTTCTTTAACATGCTACAGAAAGCTACTGCTGTTGCATCAGGGGGATGGAATGCTTCTCTTAAACTGTAATGCCAATAATTGCCTTTGGACTTCCACACAAAGAAAGTTTTGGTCTTCGAACTGTCTGGAAGGGTTTGTCTGTAATTGCTGTAATGTACGATCACTCCTAGAATGAAAAGCAAAATGACATATATTTAGAAAGTTCAATAAGAACAGTGCAAACAAGCAATGCTATTATCCAAGACAGTGAATGAGCCCCATGTTCTGAGGCTGAGCCTCAGAAATTGTTTTATTGCACATGGTGAGCAGACACACTGTTAATACAAAAGTATAGTGAAAGCAGTTGGAATAACCACAAGAACACCCTCTGAAGAATCCATGTTTGGTTAAACATATTTGTGTGAATTCATACCAGGCAACTGGGCTGAGAGATTATTTATGTCTGGATTCTTGCCCTCCATGCTGATTCGTAGCAGAATAGGTATATCCCATTTACACACGGAAAAGTTCATTGCCTTTGACCTTCAGGGCAATCAAAAGGCAAAATAGTGGGTATTTGCTAAGCCTCACAACTATTAAAACTCTAGAAACGCTTTCAGGGAGAAGTTTTGGCCAAATCTCTTAATGTTTGTTAAGGTGCTTTGCGAGTTTGCCCCACTTCCCAGCTCAGTCAGTCATGGCACTGCCATTGACCTGCAAACCTGAAAATCTGCAGGTCTTCAGCTGTCTGCATTGTCAGAAGAAGAAAAGCAGAGAAAGAAGTTGCTGGTATGGATGTAAGACAATGGTGACCTAAAATGGTCACTATTGCTTAACAGAATTTAATATAATTTCCTCCGAGCAGTGGGAAGTTGGCTTACTGGTCAGCTACACCATAGGTAGCTCTTAGCGGGCTCAACCTGCAGCAGTTAAAAGCTGGGGAGAATGAAGACTTCTCTCCTGATATTGTGTAGCTGCAAGAATAAATGGAAACTCCAAAAGGAGGAAGAAACTATTCGCCCTTTTATACTGAAAGAAAAGTAAAAGATATTTTTCGTGCCCTTTTTTACAGGACATGAAAAGATTTGTTAAAACTCTCTGCAAAATTCTAGACCAGATGTTTGCATATGACTTCTACTATTCCCTTGCTTTTTACCCACAGACAAAATGATGATTTTCTTGTCATCTATTCATTGCTAAGAAAAAAAATACTGTGTTTTCATAAATGACGAGCTATCTTCAAATACGGAGTAATTGAGTGAAGCATTCTAAGACAGAGATCTATCATGTCTTTTAATGAAAAAACTGTTCCTAGTATTACAACTGAAGAGAGACATTAAAAAAAAAAAAACCAAAACATGTCAATATATGTATGAAAATATCTGGATGCTTATGATTTTTTCTGCTGTGCTCCCTTCCAAACCTGACTTTTTAAAATAAAATGTTTGTTTAAAAAATGGCTAACATTTCGCCAATGCGTGTATAACTCAGATTAGCTAATGAAAAATTCTCCTGCTAACTGAAGTTTCATTTCTGTATATTTTCTGGTTTTGCTAAATCAAAACAATAAAAGCAAAGTATAGTCCTCAGGGATATCTAGATATAAATCCTTCTACACTGCACTTGCATCTATGAAACGGTATCTTTTACTGGTCCTTCTGTGGGTGTGTGATAGGGACTTGTATGATAAAAAAAAGATTCTCAATTGGATTATTAAAGAAATATATATAAATATATATAAATAATCTGTGTAAAAGAATCTCAGTCCTCAGTTTGAGAAGGGACTGCCCCAGTACTTTACATAGGAAAGTTACAACTTGAAATACATTCATGGAAATGCTGTAGTTCACATCTACACGTATTCTTTAGATCATGACATAGCTAGATCAAAAACTGCAAATAATTTTTGTCTCTTTGCTTCTTTACTTGTTTGGATTAAGCTGGCCCCACTGCACGGCTGTCCTGCAAAAAGAAGTAGAGAAGCAGGTAATAAACACCTTGACAGTTCAGCTTTCCCTGTTTCCCACTCAGCAGTTCCCCTTCCTGGTCTCTGCCACCGCCTGGTCCCGTTCCCCAGCCACATCTCAGCACCCTCATCCCCCACAGCCAGAGGAGCCCCTCAACCTCTGCCAGTGTTTATTGATAACAAGTTCAAGTGCTTTGGCAACTGATAAGGCATGTTGTGACGTTTGTAAATTATACTGTAGGTGGCTCTGCTTGCAGTTTTGTCTTTCCGAGAGTCCATGAGGTACAGGGTCAGGTTGCAAATGGTGGCTTTCTAACATGTTTTCTGTTTCAGCATCTGAAAACATCAGTGTCTGTGTGATCTCTGGTAGAGGGACCATCCTAACAGCGTGTGTTTGGGATTTCGTTATAGAAATGACAGCACTGAAATTCAAACACATTGTGCTCCTAAATTGTTTAACTGGTGAAAGATGCATGCAGAAATGGAAGTTATGCTGCAGGAGGAGGGTCTAGGGTGTTGTGAAAATAATTTATGTTTTGCTTGCAAAAATTCAGAGAAGAAGGGGGAATTTTAATTTAAAATGTCTCTTGGCATACAAAAAAGTTTAAAATCTGCAATTTGTTCAAACACAAAATTGAGTTTAGTTTTTTAGTTTCTCTTATGTTAAAAAAGAGAGACACGCATTAAGATAAAAAGTAGTTCTGGATAGAAAAAAATATTGTGATGTCTTCTGTATTAGAAAGAATTTGACTAAAAAAATGAAGCAAAATTGATAACATTTGATTTTGGCTGATCCAAGTGTACATTTTTTAGTGAAAAAGTGTTTCAGAAAGCAGCTAGATCTACTCAGAGGACTATTACCATATGTGCAGTTCTTTCCAGCTCAGTTTCCTTATATAAAAAAGAATCCCCACAATCTACATTTCCCTTTTCCTCTTCCCCCATGAAAGCAAACCTACAGCACATCCATATTAATCTCCTCATTCTTTCTTTTGAAAATTCTGCTCAGCTCATCCTAGTCCTGCCATAAACTTTCTTTGTATCTGTGTCTTCCCTTCATTGCCTCAAACCCTGCACCCCAATTTTCTGCAAACCCTTCATCCCTCCTTCTAGCCACCCTGCTTCTCTGCTCAAACAGGACATTTGGGAGAGAAGAGCAACAGAAAACAACAAGACAGGCTTGGAAATCTTGAAATAACTTACACATACATGTTGCTCCAAGAGGGCCAAGTTTTCATTTGGTTTAAAACAGGATAATTCTGCTGACATGGTAAAATTAGCACTAATTTAAGTTTTCTTATCTCAGTTTCAATCTGGTTCACACTTGAAATGTGAACTGCATGTGCGAGAGAGAAAAACGAAATCTGGAGCGATGAAGATCTTGGTCTTTCTTTCTGAAACACAGGAAAGTTGAGCATTGCCAATGTGGAACACTGGTTTTAAGTTTTATGTGAAAAAAAACCACCAACCACTTAACTGTACAAAAATCCTACCCCCAAAAATGTAGTTTATTTCTTGGGAAAGGATACAATATCAAACCTGAACAGAAAGTTCCATGCCTGATACATAGCTTTAGTCCATCTTTAAAGCAAGTCTTGGTGCATCCTGACTTACAGTATTGTGACTGACACCTACATGAAACTAGCTGCTGGGCATAGTTATATCCTTCTGCTATTTTTGCTAAATCTTTGTCTCTCACATTAATTGCAATTGCCTATATAGCTGGTTTTGCTGTATCCAGTGGAGAGAAGAGCAGACTTGCTCTGGACTTGGCAGCCAGAATGAGTCACGCTATAGACCTAAAAACACTTAACTAGAGATGATACAGTGACATGTGACATTATTTCTTCAACTCGTGTGCTCCACAAATACACACTTTGGCTCCTGTTTTCCTCATTTGATTTGCTAAACATCCTTAAGTCCCTTTACTTCTTTCCTAGGATTATGCTATGGAACAGTCTGCATTTCACAAGATTGCAGCCATACTTGAAAACTTTCGTCCCATCACACACCCCACACCACCACCCCCTGCCAAATTTACACAGATCAAAGCTGATAAAAGAGTAGCAGTGGTAGTTCCACTGCTTGGTTAGGCACTGTGATCTGCTAAAATCTAGATGTGGAGCAAAGGAATCTGAAAAAAAAATATCCCAAAGAGTGGTTCTCAGGCAGCTCTTTTGTGTGGGGATCATATACTTGACACCATGCCTTATGTGGAATGCACATCAAATCACCTGGAGACTCCACATCAATGGTAGTTATGTGCATGCATGTACAACAAAGAGAACAGACCCTTAAACCAGTTGGGTGCATGAGACACAAAAAAAAAATCTAAAGAGTGTAAATCTAGAGGAGTACATCAACTTTTTCTTTTGATTTACCTCTCTGCTCTGCCTTATACTTTTTTTTGGTTTGTTTTTTAATGTTTTAATAGGTGGACTAAAAAAAAGGACATTCCCAGTGCAGCTAGTGCTTTATTTTATAAGGTTCTGTCCTTAATCTAACACATCTGTGTTATCTGATCCAAGACTGCCCATAGGATAGAGGGCCAGATTCTTAGCTCCCATGCACTCGTCTCGTAGACTTCAAGGGGCTTACACTAACTGCAACAAGTCAATGACTTGCTGTTGTTTGTTGTTGAACTCTTAACTGTTACCATATTTTTCCTTTAACTGTTACTGAAGCCCATACCAAGTACCACTCAGATAAAATGATTTCCTCTGTGCTGAGCTGATTTTTGCTCCAGGCTGGCATTTACCAATTTCAGGGAGGTTTTGCTATCACAGTGAACAGGACCAAAACAAGCCTCTTATAGGAGTCAATGGACTTCAGTATTTAGAACTGAGTCCTGGGTTAAGGTCCTTTTGCCCCTTTCAATCTAGGAAAGGCAGGGATGTTATATTAGAAATTGAAATAAAATAAAACAGAACAAACAAACAAACCTGCCTGTTTGTATTCCAGGATGAAGCGGATAAGCTCTGAGTTTACCTTCCACTACACGCTCAAGAGTGAAAGCCAGTGCCTTTGCCTGATCCTGGCTATTCTTTCAATGATGTGAATAAGCCTGATGGACCTGGCCACTAAACTGAGTAAAACCTCAGTGAAGCTAAGCGTGTGATCACAACCTCCATACCTTTCCTGCTGCCCCTCCACCAGCTGCTACTAGACCATTCCTAGGGTTTTGCCCACCGTGTTGATGGGAAGTCCATCTTAAACAGAGATTTCCAATGACATCGAGGAACAAAATTTAACAGGACTTCCCCTGTGATGTTGGAAACCATCTCTGCTGCTGCTGAGTATGGCCATTCTCTCCCCTTTGGGAGTTCTCACCTTTTCCTCCTGATCCTCCCTGCACAGATTGCTTTCTGAGATGCAAAGAAATAAGGATGACAAGCAAGGGCAACCAATTCCATATTTCATGCACCAAATCCCAGCTTTGTTTCCATCCCACACACGCACCTGGACCCCAGGTGATGGCAGCCTGTGTGTTTGCAGCACACCACAATGGCTTTGTGCCCAGCTGGGACCAAACACCCAGCAAGGGAGGCCATGGAGACAGAGCGAGGACATAGTCCTCTACTGCTGCAGAACATATGCCTCCAAACAAGCTACTGGTCTCAAACACTGAGAGAAGAAAAGCAAAAGGAAGATATGAGGCCTGCAGTAAATGTGTGTTTCCGCAGAAGTGGATAATACGTACATTGTGTGCTGCGTGGCTTTTAATCAGAATCTCTGGTATTACAACCTATTTAACGGTTACTGTCCACCCAGTTGGTGGGTAGACTAAGCATCCAAATTGCATAGACATGTTAGAAGAAGGATGAAAAGTGATGGATAACTCAGTGCAAGGTGTAAAAGAGAGTGTAATAGATTAGCTGTTGACAGTAGCTCAGATATCTACAAAGAAATAATCTTTTCACGTATCTTCAAGCTATGATGCATCCTATGATTTTTTTTAGGCACGCATGAGAAGCAGAAGTGACTCCATATCCAAACATGGCGTACAATTGCTTCAGAGTGCTCCCCTTCAAGGCTGGTGTCAAGGGCAGAGGGAAGGCCCATCTGTGGAGTACTGACATGCCTTTCCACCTCTCAAGCCCTACAGAGGACTGCAGGAAGCCCTGCAAGCCTAGCTCCTTGAGTAAATTATGAGAACACCTAAACAACTCATAAGTGCAATCTGCATGGATGCTCCTAGGAGATTGTCCTTGTTTGGGGCAGTAGGATGACTGCTCAGCGACAGACCTGAAGTTTACTGATGTTGAGTCACAGGGAGCATAAGCATGGGGTAGCAACAGGCTCAAACAGCATCACTGTACACCATCCAAGTGAAGCTCACACTGTAATAGCAAACCCAGGTCTCATTCTGCACTTTAAGAAAGATACAATGATGTTGGAGTGAGTGTCAACAAGACCTACACAGATGGGTCTAGAGACTGAGGACAAGGGCAGACAGCTGGAGAAACAGCTCCGGGTGGTTACATGTACTAAAAGGAAGCATGAGAGAGGGTTTCATCTCCTTAGAGGAGGAAAGATCATGCACCACCTAATTTAGCAGGGATAGTCACAGGGAACAACAGCCAGAAGGTGAGTACAGAGCGTTACGCTGAACTAAAACAAGCTTCTTACTGCACAGGTAATTAACTACTAAAACAATCTGTGAATTTCAGTGATGACTTTTTCATGTTTTAATATTTCAAGCTTAAGAACAACTAACTTTTTGGAAGCTATCTTTTATCCAAATACACACTTCTTTGAACTCAATACTGTTGTAAGTGGATGAAACGAAATGGCCTATAATGTGTATAGGAAGTCATATTAAGCAATCTGATGTTTCCATCAGTCCTTAGACATTATAAATGAACCCAGAAACTTCTCAGGGTGATGATAGATGCGGAGACTGCAACTCCCAGAGCGAAATCCTCCGTTTCAAGCAATGCAACCGGAACGCTGTGATCAAGCCTGACCGTTGCATGGTTTCATTGCCTTCTGCGAGATAGCATCGTCTGCAAGCTGGTCTCTTATATGCAAATTAAGAGCAGCCTTTAGGCCCTGGCACTTTGCCAGCTCGACCCTCCTTTAAGGGAAGCCTGGCTCAGGTTGGAATAAGCACTTGGCTCCATATGGAGAGAGTGGCAAGTGCTCTCAGTTATTCGGTTCCCACTGATCCAGGCAAGAACTTGGACCACTCTATGTTTAAGGATTGCACCTTGCAGAAGGGATTTTGTTTTGTTTTATGCTGTATTTTACTTCAGTAATTGAGTTAGTAATTTCACCAACTCCCATAAAGATACCTGCAAAATGTCATTATAAGCTAATCTTTAAATAACACGCTGCCTTTATGGTGTTGAGCCAGGGACTGCATCCCAGCTGGTTCATACATCCTTGCGTCTGGAGAAGCCTCTGACTAATTCTGCTGTTAGTATCTCTGCTGCTCCAGTTTGCTTCAACACGTTCACAAGTTTCTTCCTCTCTCTATAAGTGATTCATTTTAATTCAGGAAAAAGTAGGTTTTATTGCATCTTTACAATGGAGGGTAAAGAAAAGGGTTAAAATGGATTAAAAGAAGAAAGTGAGTAGAAAACACGATCTTTCAAAAGCAGTGACTGTTTATTGTACTTAATTTGGTTTTCTCAATGTCTTACCAGTTCTGCATATACTTTAGCAGATAATGAGTTTTGTCAAGTCACTAAAGATAAGATTATTGCAGATTCTTAGCAAGGGAAAGCATAAGAATACTTAAAATCCCCAAGGCCTATTTTATATACTCCAGTCTAAGTGTTGGCGTGGATTTCAATGAGACCTACTCCCATGAAATTATCAGAAAATTGGAAAAGTCCTTTGCAGACACCCAGGGACCAATCTGAAACCTGAGAGAGGGAAGGGAAGGGGAAGGGAAGGGAAGGGAAGGGAAGGGAAGGGAAGGGAAGGGAAGGGAAGGGCTGCAAAAAATTTGGATCACTGCCTTTTGGGCAAACAACTGGAATAGTCTGTTGTTTCGATAGATCTCCTTTTCCACTGATTTCTATAGCTAGTCCAGATTCTGTATCTCACCTCAAGGTGGCAAATGGCTTTGCCCTTGCTCTTTATGGTCCACAGAGTTGTTTTAGCAAATATGAATGCAGTGCCCACTGATCCTGCTGTCCTTCATCAGATATTCCCTTGGGAAGCAGCGTGGGAAGGAGAAGCCAGGCTTGTTACCTTGTGGGTTCAAGTTGGCCCGGGCAAGGACGGTGGGGAGAGATGCTCTGTCTGGGAGAAGCAGAGTGCGTGCATTCAGACAACACCTTTGCACTGGGATGTAGTTGGCTCTGAGTCTGTCATGTCTGTTCATGAAGGTAAGTAAGGGGAGCTGTGGGGTGAGACCCCAAACCAACCTTCTTCTCCCTGAAAATGTTTGGCCTTACTGTGGAAGGTGCGACAAGGAAAACTGGGATTGCAGATCTCCAGGACAGATTTTACTCGCAGCTCCAGTGTATTGTAAGCATGGGCTGGATGATCACTGCTTTAACAAAATCCGTTTCTAGTGGATACTACCTCCAAGGTGGCCAGGACTAACAAGGTCAAGCAGGGTTGAGAAGGTGAACGCAGCGAGGCCAGGACAAGAAGAGGGGTGAAGCAGATCCAGGTCAGGAAGGGGGATGCAGCAGGGCTGGGCCAGGAACAGGGGATGCTGCAAGGGTCAGGTGAGAGGTAGGGATGCAGCAGAGTTGGACCAGGAAGGGGGATACGATCTTCAAGTCCAACTCCCTGCTCCTCACAGGACTACCTAAAACTAAACCATATGACTAAGAGTGTCATCCAGATGCTCCTTGAACTCTTAGACAGGCTTGGTGCTGTGACCACTTCCCTGGGCAGCCTGTTCCAGTGAGCAACCACCCTCTCAGTGAAGAACCTTTTCCTAATGTCCAATCTGAACTTCCCCTGATGCAGATTCATCCCATTTCCTTGTGTCCTATCACTGGTCACGAGAGAGAGGAGATCAGCACCTCCACCTCTGCTGCCATCCTTGAGGAAGTTACAGGCTGCGATGAGGGCACCCCTCAGCCTTCTCTTCTCCAAGCTGAATAAGCCAAGTGACTTCGGCCGCTCCTTGCAAGTCTTGCCCTCGAGGCCTTTCACCATCTTGGTTGCCCTTCTCTGGACACATTTTCATAGTTTGATTTCCTTATATTGAGGTGCCCAAAGCTGCACACAATACTTGAGGTGGGGCCACACCAGTGTAGAGTGGGACAATCACCTCCCTCAACCAGCTAGCCACGCTGTGCATGGTGCACTACAGGGCACTGTTGGCCCTTTTGGCTGCCAGGGCACACTGTTGATTCATATTCTACTTGCCATGAACCCAAACCCCCAGACCGTGGGGCTGCTCTCCAGCCTCTTGTCTCTCAATTTGGATGTATAACCAGGATTATGTCACCCCAGGTGAAGAATCTGACACTTGCTTTTGTTAAATTTCATGTGGTTGGTGGTTGCCCAGCTCTCTAGTCTATCCAGATCTCTCTGTAAGGCCTCTCTACCCTCGAGGGAGTCCACAGCTTCTCCTAGTTAAGTATCATCAGCAAACTTACTTAATGTACATTCAATTCCTGCATCCAGATCACTTATAAAAACATTAAAGAGAGCACTGGCCCTAAAATTGAGCCCTGGTGACTGGCCGTCAGCCTGATGTAACCCCATGGCTGTCAGCCTGATGTAACCCCACTTACTAAAACTCTTTGAGCTCGACCCGTCAGCCAGTTGCTCACCCAATGTATTACAGACTTGTCTAGCTGTATGCTGGACATTTTGTCCAGAAGGATACTGTGAGAGACAGTATCAAAAGCTTTGCTAAAATCCAAAAGCACCACACCTATTGACTTCCTGTGGTCAACTAATTGGGGATGCAGTAAGGCTGGCACAGTAAGAGGGTTGCTGTGGGGTTGGACCGGGAAGGCAGATGAAGCGGCGCCAGGAGCAGGGAAGCTGTGAGGCTGGGCAGGGAAGGGGGATGCAGCCAGCCCAGGCTGGGAAAGGGAATTCTGCAGGGCCAGGCAGGTACCAGCTCAGCAACAGGGTCAATCTGGGTGGGCAGAGCTGGAGGAGGATGCTGCGGGGGTATATCTGGCCTTAGTTGTGTTTCATGGCCAGCTGGCTGAGAGCTCAGCTGCCGGGGACGTCCCACCCCTCTCCCTTCCCTGCCTCACCTGGCTGGGAGCAAGTTGGGGGTGGCCACCATCACCCAGCTCGGGACTTTCAAGGCGAAAATGCTTTCTGAACTCCTCCGAGTAAGATTACAGAAAAGTCTCACGGTGCCTGTTTAAACAAGTGTGTCTGAACAGGAAAATCAAACAGACAGGGAGCGACTTCAGTTTCTCCGCTTATATGATGTTTGAAATGATAAGCAAGGATATATTTTCACATAATTGGGCTGTGTCAAGGTACCAGCCGTTTGATCAGATAGGGGCTGTCTATGTAGTCTCACATCAGAGGACTAGTAAACTACAAATTAAGGCAGGCTTTAGATTTTGTCTGCAAAGTAGCCAAATAAATTGAATTTTATCCTTAAAGGTCATAATGGGAGGTGGGGGGAATACACAAAAAGGGCAGAATAACGTACCAGGATAACTTGAGTTGGAAAGAGTAAGGGAACAAAATCATTGGAAAGAGCTCAATCACTCATGAAAACCTGTGAGTATTGGAAAGATGCCGATTAGCATCTCTGGAACTGACAGGGAGCTTTAGGAGCCCACACTTCCATCACCCTAAAAGAGGTCTGCAGGAAGGCAGGGCTAGAGGGGCAGGGGAGATATAACACACTATGTCTCCACTGAAGGTGTTTGGTTTGCTTTTGTTCTGTTTGTTGATAATTTTTCATTTTATTTGGTGTTCGACTACTTGCAGCAATACCTTGGGAAGAACGGGACACCCTGGGACACCTCACCCAGGTGGTCCCTGGTGGGGTGAGGGCCAGAGAGCTCTGCTCAGTGCCCTCCATCCCTCCATCTGACCCCATTTGCTCTGGCATCTTGGGCCTGGGGACAGGCTGCCCTGCTGCTCCCCTGTCCCCTGACCTCCCCCCAGCTGCCCTCAAAGTGGGGGGAAGCTCCCCTGCCCACCCACAAGCCCCAGGGGAGGACTCCCAAAGGCCCGAGGGCTGCAAACCCCCCTTTCCTCTACATGGCCACTGCCTAAGCCCATCCCTCCTGCAAACCCAAGTCTGGTCCCCCAAGCCTTGTGCTCGGACAGATTCCCAAGCTCCAGACAAAAAGGCCAAGGGGGCTCCAGGGGACCTGGCTGGCTCCCAGTCAGTGTTGCTGAAAGGGGATCACAGGAAACCAGATTTACTCTGAAGAACAAAGTTTCCGGTGACTTTCCAAAACGCTCATCGTATTCCTTTCTCCTTTTCTCGTTCTCCTCCCTCCTTCCCTCTCCTTATTTTTCAAAATCTCAGCTGAAGTAGAGGTGTTCCCTGTCACTGCCAGTGAACTTACTGCTCCCCTCCCTTGTCAGCTCTGTGTATGATCCTGTGGCACTTCTTTTTCTGTCCCTGGTTTTATACATCACCGGTATTGAGCTCCTTGTGTTGGCAAGAGAGGAGGACCTGAATTTACCTGTGAGGCTGCTGCACGTGATTTTTCCCTGTAAATAGCTGCTGCTGGGTCAAGCGGATGGCCATCTGCCCCCACGTCCCAGCCTCAGCGACAGCAACCACAGGGAGTCAGGATGTGAAGTGTGCGAGTGTGTGTGCGTGTGCAAATATAACCCACAGCCAGGGCTTACAGCTAAACTAGTAACAAGCGAAGGGTGGACTCTGATGGGAGACGTCAGTGTAAAAGGTGAAATGGTTTGCAAAAGGCCACCAGCAAAGCTAAGAGGTAACTCCGTATCCTGAATGCACCCCTGCTCTGCCTGCTGTCACTGAGCCTCCTCTTTGTGTCTCTGTTATTAATGTTGCACCATTAGCTCATTATCTCTCCCGTGATTTTATAGAGAAAGAAAAAGGTAGGAGCACTTTGTTGGTATTCTTTAGGTTGTCTCAGAAGCAAGAATCAAATTGACCCAAATCCAGCCCAAGTGTAATGGGACCGTTAACAGCAGGGGATGGACTGAATCTGGTGCCACCCCAAATCAGCAGAGTTCACACCCAGTGGCAGGATCTCACCCTGATCCACACTGTGGTCCACACTGCTGATGTGGGAGGAGGTGGGCAGCGGCCTGCACGCCTGGGCCAGGCACCCTCACAGCCACCCATGGACCTTCTCTGGCCAGCCTGGGCTCACCCTTGTGGGGGATGCTCAGCTGCATGGATGGTGTCAGACCTTCAAGCTGTGGATTGCAAGGAGAAGTCTGATGCTGTTTGAAAGGCTGAAAGAAGTTCTGCTTTGACTGACAGAAAAGACCCAGCTGTTGAAAAGCAAAGTGACCCAACACCAATAGAGAGCCCACACTTGCTACATAAATAATGTCAAAACCACACATGCAGGGAATAACATGAAGGCAGCTCAAGGCAGACCGATGTCTAGAAATGTTATCTCTTCTGTTCCAAAAGCTAATCAGCCCAGCAGTGGGCAAGCCAGGAACATTTTAGATTATGTCTATGCTTGCGGTTGATGGAAAGTCTGAGAGGAACATAAGCTTTCTGAAAGACAAATTCAGTTCCCCTACAAAATATTTGGGATTTTTTTTCCCCTCCTCCTCTGGCAGTGAAATTGTTTGGTTACATTGATTTATTAGAATGACGTAACTCCCAGTATCATATCTAGCCATCAGCTGCCACTCAGCAAAAGGATGTGGTGAGATCACATCGCCAAAATAATAAAGCGCTGGAGTTTCTAAGCAGGAGGTTACATATCATCAGGACAGTTTCAAATATTTGCGGATGGCTTTGATAGTTGCAGGAGAGTGATGTTGTTTTGTTTTTCCATAGACAGAGTCTGGAAGACACCTGACACCCGTTACTCTGCTGTTCAACTGTAGTTTCCTTTGCACAGGGAACTTAAAATCCTTCTATATATATGTATATGCATGAATATGTGTTTTCCTGACTGTCAGGTTTTTGCTTAAGGCAATCACTTTCTAACCATCTTAGCCAAGGAAGAAAAGAAATATTGCCACAATCCTGTTTCCTGAGAGTTTAGAAGGATATTTTTGGGCCTCAGGTTTTAGAGACACAAATTAAAGGGGGGCTGGGGGTGGAAATTTTAGCTTGGGAAGCTGTGTGACACCAGCAGGAAGGTCCAAAAAGGGGTGCTGGAAAGAGGAGACCTGACAAGTTCAGCTCCGGTGCCCGCAGGTTGAGCCGCTGTCTGCCGCCGGGGCCGCGGCTCCCAGCCCTCCTCCAGCTGTGCAGCTGGAGGCAGCAGCTGGAGGAGAAACCCTTCTGCACAGACACAGCCCTGACGCACATAGGCGTTTGCTCTCCCTTGATTTTTCCTTCTGTGAACTTTTAATTTTTTTTCCTCAGGAGCTGATTATTATCTAGTTGAAACGTATTTCCTTGTGAAAAGCGGGTTTGTTTGGGGTTTGGTGTCCCCCCCAATTCACATAGACATCTCTATTGGGAACAGACTTAGATCGGGACTTCTGCAGTTTGCAGAGTTTTTTCAAAATGTGGTGACACGCATTTCTGCTGCTCTATATGTTTTCTTACTGTCCTTTCCATCACATATTTTCCAGCCATTTAGAGAGATTAAGGAATAGCTTTTACACAATAGGCAAAGAAGCAGGGGGATGATTCCAATGGTCTTGCAAGTTTGGAGTATTTCATCTTCTTCAAAAGGGGAGGAAAAAAAAAAACTGTGTCCTTGTGAGCGAATGATTAGAAGAAGACTGGGAATACAATAATTACCCCAAATGGAAACCCAGACCGCAGTCAAACAATACAGCTTTTGTAAACCGGCTCCGCCTGTAAAAAATCTAGGAAATCTCATAACTAGAGCTGGCGAAATCCTTTTCTTATGCAACGATATGTAAAAGGCTCCTGAGAAATGAGGAGTAAACATGGAAACGCTGTAAAATAGCATGATAATGAACTTGCTCTGAGCATCGGAGATCGCCTTGGCGGTACCAGCATGGATTCCTTCAACCACAAAGTATTTTCTCATGTTAAAGAATTTGGGACAAATTACATTTCGTGACATTTCGCCAATAAACAAGCACGTGAAGACAAATAAACCGGGAATCGCTGTAATCTACCTTGATCGTTGTGGAATTCAAGGGGGACCAAAGGAATTGGGAGCGAGACAGAGTGCGGCTTTGAATGAATGTCTTTTATGAGGGAGCGGAGAGAAGATCATTTATACCCTTCATATTTTATAGTTTTGCCTCTAGGAAAGAAAAGACCAGCGGAGCCCCGACTATCATTTACTCATAATGATCGCATTCAATCTACTGATTCACAGTGAATCATGTAATAAGGTTTCCATTTTGCGCATGGGGAGAAGAAGGAGGGGTGGTTAAACTTTGTTTAGTTCGCATTCATGCCCCCGGCCTCCTCTTTCCCTTGAACTGTCCAGTTCAAATGACTCACCCATGGGGCGATGCTTTTTTCGGCTTTTTTTCTTTATTCTCCCCCCCCTCCCCCGCGATTACCCCCTAGCAATAAAACCCCCTGGAAGGAAAGCTGGCAGGTTAATTGTACAGTTACGCATTTTCCTACGGCAGCGTTTGATCCCAGCACGGCTGTGTTCGGCGTGCACGGCGCAGCGGGCGGACACCCCCGGCCAGCCGGGGCCCCGGCGGCCGCCGCTGCCTCCGCGGAGCGCCCGGCCCGGTGCAGTCCCGCCGACCGGGACACGGGGTGGCTGCGGGCCGGGGAGCAGGAGAAGCAGCCCTGGACGCCGACTTGCAGCGGCACCGGGAAAAGGGGGAAAAGCTGCTTTTCGGCGTTTTGGCCTAAACCCACACGCACCGCCCCTGGACACGGGAGGACAGCCCGCTCCGCGCACTGCGGGTTTGGGTCAGGACGAGGGGATTTCGGCACCTGAGACCCCGCTCCCCTTCTAGATGTTATTGCAGAGACCCCTCCACCCACGGGTAGGCACATACACAAGCCCGCCGGCTCGCTGTTAGTGCAACCGGCAGTCGGATGCCGTCTTTGCTCTCGGGACCTTTGCCATCTGCAGGCGTTTCAGGTAAAAACGGAGGCGAGGGCAGCGTAAAGCTTTCGGGGTTCGGAAGAGGCGGCTGGCTCGGCAGGGAGGTCTGCGCCGGGGCTGGGAGCCGCGCATCGGCCAGTACGCCCCGTCAACGACTTCTCCTGCAGACCCCCGTGAGAAATAGTCGGAATCACCCCAAAAAGCGAACGAAAGAAAGGCACCGAGCGGGCCGAGAGGGGGAAAGGCTCGGAGAGCACAAGCGTCCCGGAGCGAGCGGACGAGGAGAGGCAGGTCGGTGCTGGCGGGCAGGGGCAGAGGTGATGCCACACAGATGCCGGTCCCAAATGCGCCTGGAGCAGCAGTGCTCTTCTCGAGGAGAGTCGGCACCTTTGCAAGAGCTTTAAAAAAATATATCTAAAATGAAATAGGCGTGTTGTCACTGAAGGGAAACCACTGCCTTAGCCATAGGGCTTTCACCAAGACAGCCAAGTTCCTTTTTGGGCAGAGCAGAGAGTCTCGAAGTCTGCTTGACATCTTGAAGCTTAAATAACCGTAAGGCATTGTTACTCCCTGGCAGCAAAGTGCCTCGTTACGCCTGATTGAGCTAATTGCTTTGAAATAGGATATATTATCTATAATTATAGAGATCTTGGAGGAGACGGCCAGCCTTTTCTTTCATCTTTTCCAAGTGCATCATAATGTCGCGATCACATTAATTTGGGCCACTTGAAATAGTGCCTTCTTTTCAGCGCTGCTTCTCCGATCCTCAAAGAGCCGGGGACGCTTCGGCGGCTGGAGTTTGGCCATCCAAATCACCGCTCCTGGTAACCTCCCGAGGACTAGCCCAGGTGCCTGAAGCCTTAAAAGTAGTTTAGGTTATGTTTGATCTGGGCAGAAAGGGAAAGGGGAAGACGGGTGTGTGCGTGCGTGTGTGTGTGTGTGTGTGTGTGTGTAAAAAGAACTGAGGTCTTTTCGCATTATCCGACCCTCAGCGGAGAAGGAGCAGCGACGGGAGTAGGGAGGGTTGAGACCTGAAGGTCTTTCAAGGCTTGTAAAGCCCGCGGGACATTTTTATCACTTGCGATAGATCTGGCTCTTTGGGAAGTTTCCCCCAGGGCTGAGCCGCTCAGCGCTGGAGCAAGGCTGGCTGAAGGGCGCGCCGGGAGCGCGCCGGGAGCGCGCAGGGAGCGCGGAGGGAGCGCGCAGGCAGTGCCCGGCGCGGTAGAGCTGCCCCGGAGCCGCCAGTCCCCAAAGCCTCCTCGCGTCCTGCGGGGCTGTCTGGTCTCCGAAGAGCTGCTGTCTCGGGGGAAATAAAATAGAAACAAGGGAAACAACAAGACCCCTCTCCTTTCTGAGTTCTGCCTTTAAGTCAAAGATAACGTTTACAAAAGGCAGACAATGCCTTGAATTGGCTTAGCGCTGCCTCCTGTCCTCCCTCCCCATCCCCCACGCACTCCTCCCAGCCCTTGTTGTTGTATTCCCACCGAAATAAAATGCTATGGGTAATGGCTTTGCCTAGCACATTCATTATATTGAAACGGGACTGTTTAGGATGCTAATTGCCCAATATTGTTATCTAGCACAAGTGCCTTCAGGGAAGCGCCACGGTTCCCAATAAAAACACTGGACTGGAACAAGCACCAATAAAGTCACCTATTCCCCCCCGCCCTTTCACTTCGGTTTTCCTTACAACCCAGGGAGGAAAATAAGAGAGAGGCACCTAAAAGCAAGTCAGAGTATCGGCACAACGGAACCAATTAAAAAAAAAAAAAAAAAAAGAAAAAAGATCCTACCTGTAGGATCGGGTGGAGGGGACACCGTGAAACACGATGCGTCGATATTTGTGGGTGTTTTCTTAGTCGGGGGGTGGGGTGGGGGTGCATCTTCGCGCCAAGCACCGGGCTTTGGGAAAATGTCGTGTGATTGGTAGAGCAAACTAATTTTGTCAGGCTGAATGTGCCGATGTCCCAGGGCTAAGGCGCCTTGCTCCCTTGATGCGGGTTAACGTCCTCAATAGTCCCCCTCCAGCTGAAGCCTTTGATCAGACCGCTGCTGGCGCCTAAAAACAACATCACTTGTCTGCCTATTAGAGGCACTGACTAATCGTGACAGATTGTTTATTCTCGCAATTAGCAATGCAGCCGCTTCTCCGAGCACCCCCCTCCACACCCCCGCCCGGCTCGGCCCTGCCCGGCCCCCCGGCCCGACGGGGCGCGGGGGAGGCTGCGGGCAGGGCGGGCAGGGGGGGGAGCGCGGGCAGCGCGGGCAGGGCAGGCAGGGCGGGCAGCGCGGGCAGCGCGGGCAGGGCAGGCAGGGCGGGCAGCGCGGGCAGCGCGGGCAGCGGCAGGGCGCGGAGCCGGGCTGGGCTGGGCGGCGGCACCGCTGCTCCCCGCCTCGCAGGAGCGCTCAGCAGGGCGGCACGAATCGGGAGGGGAATTGAATGTACCTATGCGAGCTATATGTCGGCGGGTAGGTCTGAGCACCCTCATGCCTGCAGGTCGCCTACAAATCGCCTTCCCCTGGAGGGAGCGTACACGAGCACAGCACAGCATGTGCGGGGAAGGTACGTATGTGTACGGGCAGGACAGCACCTACAGTAAGCACGCCGCCAGGGTGTATGCTCACGCGTGTGTGAGATACGTGTGTGTGCAGCCGCGTGCAGGACAACTCATTTCAATCGGGTCCTGTTGCTTATCAGTTAATAAAATGTCTATTATATCAATTCATTTCATAATCTATATGCTCCTAATCTACCATCTTTATTGGGTCCAGTTAAAAGGAAAGGGAATTCGCTGTCCCTCCCCGTTTAGATAATTACCCTTAAATGACTGCAAGAGCCTCTTGTGTTTCGAGGAGATTAGAGCCCCGCAGCTATCAATAAACTTTTCTCAGCGAGCGGCCAATCACGTTATTAGAGAGCGGCTCCGTTTTACTGCACATCCGTCCTGGGCGCAGGGATAAGGCATCGTAAAACGAATTTACAAAACAAAATAGCCGGGACTTTAATGGGTCTGGGGCTTAGATGCTCCTTTTTACGTGAATGAACATTTCATTATCTGGAGACGCGCACGCATCTATGCCAGGAAAGGCGGCCCGGTTTACGTGCGTGTGTGTGTGTACGTGTGCGTGTGTGTACGCGCAGATCTCCGCAGACACGTCGAACACACCGCAGGGCCGGCGCTCATTTAAAACAAAACAAACCAAAACAAACCAACCAAACCAAACCCCCAAACCCACTTTTTCAAGGCGCCGCCAGGCTGTGGGACAGGCGGGGGCTCCCTCTGCGAGGTCACACTCGGGACAGCCCCATATTTGTTGGTTTCCCAGAAGAACACGGCTCGGGCCCGCTCCCCCGCGCTTCGCAAACAGAAACGCCGGCTTTTTTTCCGACGTTAACACTTTTTTTTCCACCGATTTTTGAGCCCCCGCCCAGCCGCGTCCCCACGGCGGAGAGCGCTGCTCCGGCAGCCCCGGCCTTCCTCACCCCCGCCAGCCATGCGTGCCGGGGCGCGGAGCGGGGC